>CM056832.1:14325900-14768400 GCA_029853015.1 Chelidonichthys spinosus
AGAACAGTCTGAGTCATTTCCCTGTTTTGGTAATGACCCCTTTTATTGTATCTCAGTTTTGGCAGCAAGGTTGAGTGCAGGACTTTGTTCTCCATACATCATAATCAGGATGTGGCAGTGGTTATTTACATTGTTCACAAGCCAGTGTTTGGGCTGCTTCCTAACTCTGTGGTTACTTTCCAAACCCTATCTTTTACTAATGTGAAGAAAGTGAGTCATATTACTGCCAAATGTGTGTGTTTAATAACTAATTTGTGTGATTAAGACCGCTTTGGCTGTTGAATCAAATGCTTTGTCACTGAACAGTAACATTACCAAGACTGGAGAAATCCAGATGGTTGAAATACCTCGACTCTTCTCAGCCTCCGCAGCGCCAGGTTTCCCTGCTGAATATGTCTAAGAGCCCCCGAAGGGTGAAATGAGAAATCTGTCAAAATGCTTAAAACATAGTTGATCAGTTGGTCATAGCGTTCTAATCAGGCTGTTTAATTAATCGGAACAAATTGCCAGGGCAGATGTTTCCGATGCAGCTGTTTACTGGATAACTCTTTAAGTACAGTGTGCCGTGCAGCCCTGCAGCTTTGACAGGATGTGCCAATTTAAGCAGTTTTCTACTTTAATGCTTCCTGTAGAAACCTGTCAAACAGGCTCACCAGCATACTTGTGCGTCTGACCCTCCTCCCGACATTCGGACAATAAGCTGTAGTGTCCTAATTCATTGAGCGATACTTTGTCATGGTGTATAAGAGATGGGAGCTTTTATATCAATCCATTTGTCTCATTGTGAAACGGTTTAAATGGGCATGAAAAAGATGAAATGCCAATTTGCGTCGCAGACAACGTTCTGCCCTTGGAGCTGTTAGTCGCTTTATTTTTGTTTTGCTGAACAAATGGGAAAAGGCGCCACTATCGCCAGGGCATAAACATTTTCAGCTTTGTTATGTAAGTTTGTTATCATTACTATTATGTTGTGTTGTTATTGAATCAAGTGTGTCCCTATTAGGAGTTTTTGGGGGTCTTTGATTTTAATAAATCCCTGACTGCAGAGGAATGAATTGAAAAATCCCTCGTCTTTTAGTGAGGGCAGAATTTATTTGCTAGTAGAGTGCTGCTGGGGCTACTCTAGTGTTTATTGACAGCATTTACTGTGATAAGTATACACTATAAAGACTTGGCTTTAACCCCCCATCCCTTTACTGCCGTTATCGGAGCCTTGCCCTTCGACTGTTCAGGCGTGTTCACGTTCAATGCAACCATTAGTCAGTGACAGGACAGGACAGGGCCCAACCAAGCACAAGGCTCGTCTCAACAGAGAGGTCATTTGATCTCTGCTCCTGCCTCATCCATCAGAATGACATATGCAGATGCTCGCTGTACATGCATATTACCAATAGACATCAGCGGCTGTATGGTTATTTCATAAGGCCTGAATATAACCCTCTATTTCAAACTTCACCTCTCTGGAAAAATTGTAGCATCTGTTGATGAGTCATTTCATTTTGATTAAATTAAATGTTAAGCATACACTAACAAAAGGTATGTGGTGCACTGCAGATTTGAAAACATTTCATATTACGTTTGCTCGACTCAAGCATGAATCGGACTTAATTGAATAATTCACACATGCTATTCCTTTGGGTCGTGACAAAGATAGAGAGGGAAGGCAGAATGGGAAAGGTACAGGGAAGGGATGATATAACGTTTGTGAACTTGAATAACACGCTCCCTAAAATAGAAACTAGGGAAGCAAGACTCTAATCTGTGATACTCGGCTGAATTGAAAGCCTTGAGGTGATCCGTGGACACAGGAGGTTTGGAGACTCGAATGTGACAACCTAAAAAAAGAGCTTTTGTGTTATAGTTGTGTCACAAGTTAAAGAAACTAGACAGTTGTATCATCTGTTGAGACGTAAACTGCCCCAAAACACATCATCAGTGAAAACAGGCAGTATGTCTTTTAATGGAATATGCATGTACTACACGCTCTGCAATTGTGCAGTTTTCTCTGCATTAATAATCACAAACTGTCGAAATATTTTCAACATGAGCTATAAAAATTTTATGATTTCCTCTACAGCATCAAACACCCTGCAGACTCAACAGAGTCCTGACGTCCTTCTTTTTTTTTCTTTTTACACTTACACTTCATCTTGTACCTCTGAACATATGGCGAGGCTATGATGTAGTAAGACTCGAGTGACTGGCCTGAATGAAAAGTAAATGGAAAATTCATTTAGAAGAACGCCTCAGGCTGAAGTAGCAATACATCACATTTATAATGAATTATTATGAATGTCGAAGTTTTGGGGTTTCATATATCTGAAAAGAAATGTGGATCTGCATAGCACATTTGGCTTGGTCTTTTTCATCCTGGTTTTAACCACCAGCGCTACTTTGAACCTGTATGTGCATATGGGGATATTTTTTAGCCGGAGAAATGTCATGGTTGGCGTTGGATGTGTGTAAATCCATTTTCCTCCATCACCGGCTCACTGTTTGCTTACACTGGGCATAATGAATCATTAATTCACTCCTGTCACTCGCAGCCCACAGTCACTCCGAGCAGAATTAACTCTTGATCCAGCCGAGCAGAGAAGGAACAAAGAAGTGCAGGAGCCGCTCTTATTTGTTTCACTGTGGATCCGTTTGTGTTGACAGGATGGCTGTTTTCTAATAAGACTGTTACGCTGCACTCTCTGATGCGTGTTGTTTTGATTGTGTTTTGCATTTTTCTAATTTTGTTGTAGCTCATTATTCACCCAACCTCCTGTTCATCTGTGCTGCAGGTATTTTCAGAGAGATGATTTTCTGTTCCACAGTGGGTGATAGAGCATTGCTGTGGGTGTTAATAGGTTGTTGTTGTGTTTTTTAACCTTTTAAATAAAGTACCTTCTCAATCCCTAAATAGGCAGTGTGTTATAAGATAGTGGTTCCCAACCAGTGGTACTTGTACTCCAGGGGCTACTGGAGGGAAAAAGTTCAATTAATTGAAGAAAAAAGATATTATATGCAAATCGTAATTTCAATTTATTTATTTATTTTGAGCTACTCAACAATTTCCCCACATATCCCCTGGCATCTGAAGAGGTGTTAACCAATTACACCGCACATTTTATGAAAAAATGGTTTTGTGTCTGGCCACTCTGGTCGATCTCTTTCAGCAGGTCCACAATTGCTTTTCGCTACAACAACTCGTTGTGTTGTATGTCAATTCTTTTTGACTCCTGCTGTGCTGCGACTCAGTACGGAGTAGATACTTTTACTTTCAGTCAATTGTAGCTTCCCTTGTCTGCCTTTGTATTGATAACATGTTAAGTAACAGTATTTCACAAATTCAATATTTGTCGTGATGAATGTGGGCGCTGAAACGCGAAAATGAACTAAGTAGGTTTTATTTCTGCTGTGGCAAGCCGTGTCGAGGAAGCAGCTAAAAAGGTATTTGAAACAGGTTTTTGAAGAATATTTGTCACGTGAAAATAAACTTTATTAACAGTTGTTTCGTACAACTCATTTGTATGATTGCATTTAAAAGTGCTCATTTAAAACAGTGTAATCAAAAGCTGAATGTCTTTAAAACGGCTCAGTTAATTCTTTATATTACAAAGATGTCTTTGTTTCCCATCTTTTGTGCCACGCAAACAACAACAAAAGTATCTTCATCAGCTATCGGTCAAATAGTTAATTTTAACAGCAGCTGAAAGTAATGGATCAGTGGTTGAAATGTCTAGCTCCTGCCACCCCACCTACTAAAAGTACAATAACTTCCCGTTTAACATAAATTCCAATCCACCTGTTTGAAACCGGAGGGGTTGTGTATAGAAAGCATAATTCAGCTAAAAGGTCAGAAACCGATTAAAGAAGAAGCATTATAGTAATTAAATGGGGAACTACCGAGAACTTAAGTGAAAGTATCTCTCGGATGATGTAGTGAGTGTCTTTTTAATTAGTCTGGATTGCTATTCAAAATCTCTCATTAATACCCAGTTGAAATCAGAGTGTAGTTATTATGGTGTCATTAGCATGGACCTCAACATCGTTATCTCTTCAATGGGTGATTCATTGTGCACACAGATGAGGTCGTTGGCGTCCCACTGGACAGTGAGACCGCTACAACATTAAACAAATCATGGGAGGAAAGATATGCTTGGTTGCTTATGTTGTGACAGAGAGAGTGCAGGTAGCCTGGTATTTAAAAAAAAACCTATCCTTCTGTTTCACCAGCTGCGGGGCTCCGTTTCTAAACCCTTTCCTTTCTGTTTTCCCTTCTGTTGTCCTGAGGAGATATTTTTTCTCCAATAAAACTGGTTTACTGCTGCTGCTTGTCTCTCTCTTTGCCACCTCCTGAGTCCAAGGCTCAGCTGTTCTGACCCCCCCATCCCCCCTACCACCACCCCTGTCACACAGGCAAAGAGACACAGCTGGTCTAATTGGTAATAACCCTCCAGCTGTCAGAACTGTGGTCCACCGCAGCTTTTCTGCAAAAAAGTGAAGAAGTTGGTGTTACAGGCTTGTCGGTGCCTTCTAGTTTTCAGCATTACTGGAATGTTGTTTGCGTTTTCCACTGATTTCATTAGCGGGTTCTGTCTCTTCACCATCATTAGCTTAAATAATGTCTTTTCTCTGTGCAAATTCTGCACGCACACAGTTCAGATCTCCTCTCCATTATTGCTCATTTTTCAGTATGTTCTCTGTGAAGATCCTGGGTCTGCCCCTCGCTGTTTACGACATACTGTTTGTGCAGCATTAAAAGGTCAAACTGGACAAATAACCCGTGAAAAGGAAAAACAAATGGCCCAGAGATGTTGTTCCCATGATTTCACAACACTGTTTAAACGCGTGATTCTCTCTGTAGCGATTCCTTGAAAACATAAACACTTTTCGGCATCATGCATGTCGAATCACTGATGTGTGAGAAAATATTATTTTTTCATCTGAATGTTTGTTTGTGTGAGACGTACGGTGAAGAAACCAAGGAAGCGGGATGTTCACGTCGACCTTTTACCGACATCTTTTAGACTACAGACTCCACAAAAACTAATTGATGACTATTAGTGGTCTTGAAGATGAAGGCTAGAAATAGCTTTCGCCCCCATGATTTGAAGACCAAGAATATTCTCTACTGGCGATGATACAGTTAAATTCCTTTGTGCATGAATAATTGTTTTTGCTCTTTTGGGACATTGTAATATAGCCTTCTTTGTTTTCTCATTCTTGCGTGTCTCGAATGGTCCTTGGCTCAATGAAATTGGAACGGAGTGCCGTGTTTGGGAGTCAGTGTTCTCCCATTTCTGATGACCGATGGCAGGAGAGAGATGAAAGGCCTAACATAAAAAGCCATGCCTCTGCTTCTTTTCCTCCCCACCTCCACTGCTCTTTTCTCCCGCCTCACCTAAGCAGTGCATAGTTTCACAGTCATGAAAGAATGCAGAGGAGGGGGAAGGGTCTGCCAGTCCTGGTCATACACACAGATGACATATTCCACTTCCTCCTTCTGTCATCCCTTTCCATCCTCCTACTTCATCCCATGCCCGGTTTTCTATCCGCCCTGCTCCTCGGGTACAATAGACTTTATGGGGGAAAACAACCCACACAGTTTTGGCTGGGTGAACGCGCAAAGAGCTTTGAGCTTGTCGGATTCTGAATTCTTTTATGCTACTTTCTGGTATGTAAGATGATGAAGCCCCGGACGATGGCTGCTAAATGGGCTGAGGAATTTCCCTGTGTGCAGCAAGGAGAAACATCATTTGTCGTGCAAGCTGCCTTCAATTATCAATCAAACACAATGTTAACCATTAACGTGAACTCCGATGAAAAGCTTATTTGTACCAGCTGGATATCGCACATTCAGAGCAGCTCATAAACACAAATTAGATTGTGATTTGGTCATCCTGCTACCAGACACGTGGCAGATTTTTTTGTCTTTTTTCCTATTACAATTTCTCCTCCATCATTCAAAGAGGATATTTAATCTGCTCTTTTCGTTTGTGTTGTTGAGTTTTGTCCTGAGAGTTGCATTTATTCTTTTCCCCCCCGTGTCGTTCGCGCCTCAGTCGCCTCACGCCTCCTCTTATGCTGTCGGCTCACATTCAGAATAGCTCTAATTGAGTTTTTGGACGGCTGGCCCAGTCTCAAACGCTCGAGATAAAAGACATTTTGCATTATAACATCAAAGGGTCGCTTCTGCACCTTCACCCCTTTCCACTTCCACACTCCCCCAAACATGATGAGATCAAATGAACATCTAAGGTCACTTTAGTTCCGAAGGGTTAATGATGTGGAAAGAGCGCGCTCAGATTCTTAATTCACACTCTGGGCAGATAACTACCCTCAACCCATTCAAGTCTCATCCTCCAGACGATGACTCGAGCACTCTGCACTTTGCGAACAACCTGTTTATTAAAAGCACATTATTTGAATATGTTTGACTGTAATCTGAAGCGTCGTGGCTCAGATCTGCAATTATCTGACACTGTCTACTTTCACTGGGATCAGTCGGCTGGGAATGGAAGCGGACGTGAGGTAGACGCCGTGTCTAAATTCAGCGGCGGCATGAAGAATCCTGTCGTACAGATACTTACTTGAAGTTGGGAGGTGAAGTGTTACATTCCTGAGATCATTTCACCAAAGTTTAACTTTTCCTTTTTATAATTTATCAAAGAGCTATCTTAATCCCTATTTCTCCAAGAGTGCATAATAACAACTATGCCTCTTACTTGGACAGACAACAATATATGCAACTATATTTATACCCTGACATCCACTACATTTTGATGCTGTACCCTCATGCAGTATATATAGAGATTTATATGAAGTTTTCATATCCCGCCCTAGAAGACCGATTATAATCCTCTGAACTTGTGGAGCTAGATAAACACAGTGTGTGTGTGTGTCTGTGTGTGTTCCTGCCCCTATTCACCACAGGAGATTCATAAATATGTCATCATCCATGTGCCATCATATTTGGAGCTTTGTGGAGCTTTCTTTACTATGTCCGCTCGTTTCCTTAGCTGTTTTTTAAATAGTTTTTAGTGCTACATTTTTTATATCCATGATTGCTTTTTTTTGGTGCATTACGGTATCTGTTAGCACTGCCACCTGTCAATTGCTGGAATAGCATGAAACTTGCATGTGTGTCCACATACACACTTATAATGCATCAAAGCACGGACCCAGTTTAAAACGTTTCCTCCATAGCGCTACTAGTGGTCAAACACTCCACACTATTAATTTGCTTCTGGTAGTCCTTAGAAAAATCAAAATATGACAGTCAAATTCTATGTGTTGGACTGCATAAACAGCTTAATTATGATGACAAACAGCTTCCGAACACATCTATAACTTTGATTTAGTTGCTGGCTAGATTAAATAAATATTAAAGGATGTGTGAATTTGAGAGTGCATACCAGGTTCCTTTTGAATTTCAGTGAGAGGGTCACCCTCGCGTTTATATTTGGATCAAGGTTTTTGTATTTGAAGAGCTTGGCAACTGTCTCAGACTCGTTGAGGTTTTTTTTGGAAGGCCCCAAAGCCCCGTTCTGCAGTTAGTGTCTATCTGAAATGTTAAAAACATTGAATGAATCTCAAATCTGTCGAGAAATTGGCTGTGACAACGGACTTGTTGTCTCCGTACGGAACTCTTTAGAAAGATGCCTTTTAACAAATGAGGGCAAGAATGCTTCGGCATATTTTCAAGGCCTCGCCGTCTTTCTCTTTTGTCTTGTCTCTTAGAAGGATTATATGAAAATTGCTACAGATTTCTTGCAATGTTTGTAACTCCTTGAAGAAGATGAGTTTTGTTCAAATGCCTTTCTGACAGTCTTTTTGACCCGGACAAATATAGATGTCTGTTAATTGATTTTAAAGTGGACATCACTTTATTCTGTTCTAATCTTTGTAACTCATGCTGCATACTTAATTAAGCCTTTTCAAACTATTCACTCTGACGCCGTCTGTCCCATGTTCATCTTCACCCCTCACCTTTTTCCTTCCGTTACAGCCTCATGGGCTTCAGAGTGCTTCTCTTCCATCTGTTTCACAATCAATTTAGTCTCATTTCCTGCCAATTGGTCCACCTCCACGGGCTCCTATAAGGCTCATTTAACAGGAAGCATCGCATGTTCCGAGCATCAGCTGTAGTTATGGTGATCAGGCCCAGAATCTCTCTGCGTCACAGGCGCTTGCCTGGAGTTTGGCCATTTGATTTAAGTTTTGGTTAGCCTTTTACAAGACCACAGGAAGAGGGTGTGTGTGTGTCTGTGTGTGGAAGTGGCATGGTTTTAGCAGATGGCTCACAGCTTTACTCATTTAAAAACATGAAAGTTTAATGAAGAAAACATTTTTCCTGCGGTCAGGTTGCTGTCAAAGTTTCGGTGGTGTATTATTGTGGGAGCATGGCTTCCGCTGGGCTGATACACAAAAGCACAATTTGTCTGATAATGCAAGTTGATGCAATCTGTCAGTTAATTTTAATTGCAACAACAACAAACCATCCTCCCACTAGCAAATAGGACTCTTCTTTACTTTATTTACACTTTCTTGAACACTGTATAATCTGTTACCATCATCGGGCATTAAGACTGGCACCAACGCTGTGCTTATCTAAGCTCTATAAACAGTAATGTCTCACCCATACAGTATTTATTATTGCCCATATTTCTCTTTCTGTTAGAGTCCTATTCATGAATTCATGGTCCTCTGAGTACAACAGAAGGCTTAGAAAGAAAAGAAAAAGTGAAGTGTGTCCACTGAGGTTTTTTTTATTCTCATACATTTTAAACCAAGCTTTAGCTGGCAGGGTGGTGACTGAGTTGATCGAAGAAAGCAGAGCCATCCTTGTCAGCCAGTTGCACTTACACCGGGCTTCAGGCCCTTGTGGAAAAATATGTGGACTGTTGACAGTCTGATTAAGGTCTTATTTGGGTTAAGCTGTTTCAGGCGTCTTTGATAGCCTGGAATTAAGTTTCCCAGCTGACATGAATCAACCAATTAACAGAATATCCCTGTCCACCTTTGGATGGTCCTTTCAACAGAATAATTCTGAGCATTATGTGTGACTGCACTGTAGTTCCTCTGCTTTACAGTAGCTCATACATACTGTTTTTATGTATTTAAAAATGTACTGGGGAAGTTTTTCATTTTAGTCATGTACCCTGGGCGGATGTAGTACAACATGGCGTCTAACGATACGTCGAAGCCCTTCTGTAGTTATTTTTAAAGGCACATACTGTATGTGAATATACTGTCTTCTTAATGGGGTTCAAGAAAAATAAAATAGGCACTCGATCCACCCAATACACAGCCGTGGTGTCTGTCTGCTGCACATGAAGTAACTGGTCTTATCAGTGGGAGCGGATGGAGAGCCTCCAAGTGAGAGGCTCAGTCTGGCTCCATGTATGTCATAAGTAAGAGGATGACCTTGGCTGGATCTCAAATGTAGTTCAACCATGAGAAACACACACACACACACACACACCCTTTTACTTTCTGTCCTTCTGTCCGTCTGCCTTTCTGCCTCTCACACACACTGAAACTGCCTTGCTCCTACACATTCCTGTATGCAGTGTTACAGCTGGAGACGATATATACTCCTCTGCAGTGTCACTTCATCAAAAAAAAGTCATTTGTAAGACACTCACTGAGGCCCAGAGGCTCTTGAGGAGCTCCTGCATACAGGTGATTAGACACTGAGTCATTTGTAGCAGTTACCACGGTGCGATGAGGGATTCTCTGCAGGGTTAAGATGTTGCATGATAGTTAATATCAGAAGCAGACTCTGTAAACATTCTTCCCCATTTGCCTAAGCATTAAATGAAGTTTGAGTCACATTTTTTTATCATGCCCCGAACAGAACTCCCAGCTCTTAAATCAGCCCCGATACTGAGTCGTATAACATAAATCCCCAAAGACATTAATCAAGGGCAGTTTTTCTGTGTAGTTGTTCTCACTTTGCTGCTCTCGCAGGGCAGGATAAACAGCCAGTGAAAGATGATATCCATGTATTTTCAGACAATAAATTTGAACAGGTCTGCCAGTAGATTTATATTGTACCACAGCTAGGTGAGATAAGGAACTCCATTTAGGAGGAAGAGAGAAATGAGGGCCCCTGAGTGAAAGTGTGTTCTGCACAATCCAACTAATCATGTTGTTGTTGTTGCCACTGTGAGTGTGTGAGCTGCAGTGTTGACCTGAGAAGTCTCCTGTGTGCCTCCTTTTAATACAGAGGAAGTCGCCAGGTGGTTCTTTTCACCAACTAGTTTAACTGTTGTGTAATGCAGCAGTAAACATGTTCCAAAGACCACCTTCTCAAATAAATGGAGAAAAACACCCTAAACATAACAAAAGAGGAGTAAAATAAACTTTTTGTTGTCACACTGTCAGCTTTAATAACCAAAATAAGTATTCTGATTACCATCACCCAGGACTGCATGCCATTATGGATCCACATTGAATGTATTTAGTTTTTTTCTTCACCACGTGCTTTTGGAGCGTTTAGTGGTGCAGGGTTCTCTCCCACATCACTTTTTCTTTTCACCTCTTTTTCTTTTTTTACATTCATTTTGTGTCACTTGTCATTGAAATGATGCTTTGTTTGAGTCAAAGTTTTTTTTATTCATTTGAAATATGAAGCACATATAGATCTAATATAAATAACTAGTTTTTACCCCAGTGGTTGAGAACAGCTGGTCAGATGCTCCTTAAGTTAATTAGCCTAATTATAATAAACGTGCTTACTAAGTGGAGGATTCATCGCAGTATCAAAGCAGTCTGCATCCGAGTGTCTGAGCGGAACGATGAGCGGTTTTAGTGAAGCGCTCACATGCTCCTTGTGATGTTGAGTTAAATTATTATAATAAGAATAAATACTGTATGTACATCCACCTCTTAGGTAGCTAACTGAACCAAATAAACTCTAATAGCTTGCTAATATATTATTTATTTAATGTACAAGAGATTAAATGGAATACGGCATTTAATAAAACTGTTAAACTGGGAGGATTCAAAAGTAACACAAGATACCTCAAATAACAAAACGTTAGGGTGCAATTAGAGTGCATTTAAACTGTTTTCATAATGACTTGATGATCACCAGCTGGGTTAGTATAATCAGGCTTAATTTATAATTTATAAGTTTAACTTCCCACTCATTCTAAACTGCATGAAAACCACAGATTTGCAGGTATTTCTCCAGGTATGCATATATTAAAGGAACAACACCTACATTACAGTTAATGTATAGTTTGTTTTATGACAGCATGTGATACTACAGTGAGTTTCTTCTTGCAAAAAGCTTTTTGATTAGACTGCACTGCAGATGTTTCCCTGCAACTATTTAGTCACATTAAGTCTTTACTAGCTGAGACATTTCCTAAATTGCAACAGTGCATCCTGATTTCACTAAACATTTTGAATCTATAGTAGTTGCTAAGAATGTCACGCCCAGACTTAGTAATGGGTTTACAAGCTTCTGCACAACAACTGAAATACCCACAAATGTGAATATGAAGCCTGTTGTGGGAGTCGCTATTCTAACAACCATACAGACAAATCCTGCAGATTCGGGTGCTGGGAATTGTTTTAGTGTTTTGCGATTTGCCCTTGTGCTTTCCAAATATGGAAGAACATTCTCACATTTAATGTAAGTTTACTGTTAAACATGAATTTCTTTTCATATTCCACACATTTGCATTTTTAGAAATGAGCACTTCACGATTTTCTTTTTCAGCAATTTGCTGCGACACTGAAAACTGAAACCTATATAATTACTTGACCTTTTATCTGTTACTTTAAAGGGCTGGCCTTCACATGTACTGTGCTGTAGAATGGTAATGAGCTATTTCCATTCACATTAATTTTCTATCTGGATAATTGCTGTTTCATCTTATTGTGGGGTAAAAGTAATTCATGGGGAATTTAATGTAAATGCAGACTCGGATTAAGTCGGGTTGCAGATTTCAAGTGGAAACATGAAAATGGTAATTGTCTCGTTCAGTCCTCTTTATGGCTCACTTAAGAACGCCCCTGATTCAGCTAAAATATGGAGCAGATAGGCCAAGCGAGGTCATCGGTATTAGAATGAGGCATTCCTTCTTGTTAGAATGCCTCTAAATTGCAAGAAAACATTTCTGGATTTGTATTTAAATCAGTTTTGTCTTCATTTAGCACAGCAAAAATGTCAGTGTTGCGGAAAAAATGCCGCTGAAAAGAGAATCGCCCCCGAAATGTCGAAGAACTCCTCATTAGAAGAGAAACGTTTCTTCCATTGACCTTTGAGGTGTTATTTGTAAGTGTAACATGAAAAAGAGAGTGTAGTGTGCTCATTTGTGTCAGAATACCCAAGGCGTTTGTGAATTATTTGAATATTAGTACTGAGCCCTTGCCTTGATGGTCCCTCCACTCTGTCACCCTTCTCATTTACCCATCCAATCCAACTCTGACTTCCATTTTTAATAAATGCCTTTTTCGGTCTGGGAACTGCTCCATTACTTTTGATTATTTTTAATGGCAAGCTCATTTTTTTTTGTCATACATTCATATTTGTCTCTTAAGACTTGAAGACTGTTTTAATGAGCTCTCATAAGGTCTGCTTCCTTAGCCCCTGGCTAGATCCAGCTATGTGCAGCAGGCAACACTACGAGACCAAGACTATATAAGGCATGAACACTTCCCGAGACATGAAGACATGCCATTCTTCCCTTTGACAGATATTATCCAGTGGGGAATGGTAGCTTCACTTCTCAAGTAGATCCTTGATTAAAGCATATTGCATAAAGACAGACTTGAGAGAGAAAGCTAGATTACTCTGAGCGACATGCTGTTTGGCAAACGTGAAAAAATATACAAATTAGTCTCTCCCTGAAGACCTTTGGCTCTGCTTTGAGAGGCAACATGGAGCAGGCTTAAATAGTTACAAATGGTGATTTCTACCTGAGATACCATTTCAAATGCAAAAAAAAATATGTGAGATAAATGTGTTCTGCTTCCTAATTTGGACACATCCTCATTAACTCATTCTCTCTCCTTTTTCTCCCTCTTCCCCTCACTCCGGTCTGCCTCCAAGACGCCATGATCCAGCGAGAGGAGGATTATCCTGCCCCTCCAGTAGACCGCATGGACACCAAAGGGCACTCCGCTGAAAGGTGACCGCCAGACACTTCACCTCCCCAAAACATTTGGTGAGTCAGAGAATCCCTTGTATTCCCCACCCCATAAAACACCATCACCTCCCCGTCAACATATGGCAGGATTTGCAACTCCGACCCATTTGCTAATGTTCATGTTAGACATTTTGAAAGTTCTCCAGAAATAGTTACCTGCTTGCAATGTCACAAGATCACATATCTCACCATTTAGTCAAGCTTCAAATAATGTGTTTATATCCAGTAAGCCAGGGCTTATGTGTTAGCAAGACGACACAGAGAGGCGACTGTTCATTCAAAATAATAATAATATTGCGATTCATAACAAAGTTAGCCTAGATGCTGCAATAGCATCAGTTATATTGGAACTGCAGAATATTTTTTTCATTCAAAGAAGAGCAAAAGCGGCACAATGGAAAGGATGCTTCATCCAATCCCCTGCCAAATATTTTTTGAAAGTGCCTGCCATCTTCAGAACGGTTTCCATCTGGCAGGTCAGGCTCCTAAAACAGAACACATCAGCTAATGTCTTTTTCTTGGCTTTTATCAGGGATGCCTTTGAAAAAAACAAAAGAGAAACGTGGAATTTATTCTTCCTTCCTCCCTAAAGCATTGACTGACTTCAATATTAATGGTTCTCTTTTCGATATTCAGAGCATCGATATAGCAGCAAACAACTATGTGTGATGTAGAGATCTGGTGGAGCAACGTCTACCTGAGCAGATAATTAAATCTCCCTTTGTGCGACTCCATCAGACTGTTAACACCAGAAAATGTAATTCTAAAATGTTTATTTTTTCTACAAGCCAGAAGGGGGGTAATTCCTCTGGTTGGAAAAGAAGCCCAGGTGTAGAGATTTAGAACTTAAGAATTTTTATTCCCCTTTTATTCCCCCTTGGCAATAAATGGTGATAAACCTCCAAGCGCCGGGGGAAAAATATCCTTCATCATTAAGGGTTATGTCTTTTTCTTCAAATGTGTAATATGAAACAATTTCCTAAATCAATGTATAGACTGATATAAAACATAATCCCTCTCAATCACTCTTCCATCAGCAAACAGCACTTAGACCCCCTGGGAGGGCGTAACGTCCAGCCAATAAACAGCCAACAGGTGTACAACCTGTTCTCATTCCCAGATCTAATAGCACTGCTTTGTCATGCCCCACGGCGTAATGAGTCCTACACACCACACAGGCCTGACACATACAGAGAGAGAGCAGACAGGCCACAGCAGGATGAAACATGCCTTGGGCTGCATCATTCAAAATCAGCACCTTCCTGCAGGTTTGGACGTGTTGACTTTTTCTTAAGAATGTAGCTGCTGTGGAAAAAAAATCTGAAAATAATGTTTTATTCAACTATCCCAACTGTGCTCTCTCGCCGTCTCTTTCTCACACCTCAAGCGGAGGAGCGAAGTTTGAATGCTGTGTTTACAAACAGCAACCAGCTATGTGACGACATATACCTTTTAATGACCAAAGCGTATCGTGGTGTCTTATCTGAAATCATCTTGAATGGGTCAATACGCCTTAGTGTGTGTGAAAAACATACTGTGTTGGGAAATGGTCAGTAAAATTATATTTCTAACTGTTAATAAATAAAAGTGCTCTATAAATGCACTCCATTTACCAAGTGCTGTCCAAATCCTGACTGAGGGAGTGATCAATGGAATGTACTTAAGTAGATTTATGACCCCATTCACATTCATCTACCATCTATTGTCTTAAAAAATGAGATTGGCTTTAGTCCGTTCAGGCAGTTCCTCAGTAAATGTAATGGATGTGTGTGTTTGTGTGTGTTAGAGCCAGAATTGTGGAGGCTGGGAATTTGATTACACTGGAATTGCCACTTGTGAGCCAGCAGCTGACATACAGGCATCCAGGTCCCAAATTCCTGTAACTTACACTCTAGTGCACCAAAATATTTCACCTATAGAGTGAGATAGGAGAGACAAAAATGTATATTTTATATTGTCATCATGTAGGTTATAGTTTACTCAACAATTATGTATTAATGGCCTCAAACATTTGGTCTGTGTGTGGGCACATAAAATGCTTTTGCAGCCTGTAGTCTATATTTTCATTTATGACAACAAATGCTCAATGTTCTAGACATAGTAACAGACGTGTGTGTGTGTGTGTGTGTGTGTGTGTGTGTGATGATATTATCTGCACAGTGCATTGTGCTGCAAAGCTTGTTCTGTGATAAAACATTGGCCAGCTCTTGTGAATGATACTGTTAAGTGAAATAGCCTTTGGCGAGAGTGCCTTTTTATGGAAATCAGGTTTGCACTGTAGCAATATCAATTGATTGATAACAGACGAGCATATGAGAGAAGAGAACCTCAGGCTATGATCAATGCAATCTGTGTAAGTGAAACTAACACACACAAAAAACCCCATTAAAATCAAGCAAACATAAAAAAATAATAACAATTTGCATTAACTGTCCAAAGGCAAGGCTCATTTGTCAAGGAAGAAAATGATGCATATGTACAGAATAACGACTGTTGCTCCACACACAGTTCAGAGTGTTTCCAGTTTGTCACCCGGCATACAGCAGGGACGGGTCAAAGTATTCCAGCATTGGCTGGGATTCAGTCAGCGTACAATTAATTTGAATTCAGAACAGGAGGCACGGACAAGGTTATACACGAGATATGGACGAGCACTTTGGGCGTGCGAGTGTAGTAAGAGATGAACCATTTCTGTCACCTCATTTCTTGGAATATGATTACCTGTCTGAAGTAATGTGTTTGTCTGATGCTTCTTCTATCTTATCTGTTTTAGCTATCGGTTACATTGTTAGATCTTATTGGACTTTTCACCACGTACAGTGGCAGATTGTAATCACTGACTCAAGGTTGGAAACGCTTTGAGGAATTTTGTTTATCCGAAACCTGTAATTGAAGAGATTGCTGGAGAAATCGTTTCAACAAAGGAGTTTATTAATATTCCAGAAGCTTTAGGTTCTTCACTCTTGTTTGTTGCTTAATTAAATCTAGTTTTACAGTTGGAAAGAACAATAATTACATTTTCTCATCATTCATCATCACTTATTGCATCTATCGAATGTCTTACATCCCTTACATTTATGTTGTTCAGAATTTAAGAATAACCTATAAAGATTCTGCAATTCTGCAACAGCAATTTCAAAGAAAACTTGCAACTTTACTTGCAATTTTCTGCTTGTCTCAAATGTTGGAAAAACTTCCAACTAAACGAAAAGTAGGCCTACATACAGAATATTTGAGTTTATTCCACTTTTTAAAGCCACAGTAACTATGATACTCTGCCGTTAGCTGTGTCCTACTGAATATTCTAACCATGTCTGTCAAAATCAAACTGAGTCTTTGTGTCAGCCAAAGGTGAGTTACAGTGTGAAATATCAGTCCTGTGGGACTTCATTCATTCAGAAGGATTCTGCATTGGGATACATCAAAAATGATGAAACCCTATTAAGTATTCAGCTTCAGCTCTCAGAGACTCATACTTGCAATTACAGAATAATCCCTCAATAGGGTACGAAATATCCAATGTAACAAGTCCATTAATAAACACACACACACACACACACACACACACACACAGTTTTGCTTATGTCTTCACAATCCACAGTATTTTAAGTATTTTAAAATACTACAATGTCTGGTTCCAGTCTCCTTAAAACTCTCCAGCAGTGCCACTCTTTATTCATCGTTTTTTTCTGTTTCAGCTAACAGTGTGTAAGCAGCAGTCAGTGATGTGTGTTTTAGATAGATAGATACTTTATTGATCCCGAAGGCAAATTAAATGCACTTCGTGGATTTTTGGCCTGAATCCTGATTCAACTCATTAAATATTTCCCAGTTGATATCTTGATATTTACATACTTGAATTAGAGTTGTCTAACAGATATTTTGGGTGAGTTTCTGTGCTGAATTGCTCTCTTGTATAATGTTTTTAAAAGTAGAGTTTGTTCGAATCTGTTGGGAGAGTGAGGTTTGGACAGGATTAGCCTCTCTGTCCCCAGAACTAAAGTTCAAATTTACATTTACATTTACTTTTAGGGCATTTAGCAGACGCTTTTGTCCAAATCGACTTACAATAAGTACATTTGTCAAAAGTACTTATAATACAGTTTTGACCAATTGTAGCACTTGGAAAATCCAGTGTCTCTGGCTGTCGCAGGACTGTAATAAGCCTGTCCAATGATGACATGATGATTCTGCTACCTGCCTGTCTACCTGCCTGTCTACCTGCCTGTGCTCAAAACTAAACTAAATTCTTTGCGCAGTGCTGTTGTCTTCCACAAGGTGCTCACTCGACAGCTGTGAGTGCTAACAATAGCTATGTTCGTTGTTTACATTCATTATGCTTGAGGAGGCAAGGTAGAGTGACTGTGACTAAGATAAGTAGTTACAGTAAATTACATCCACAATGATAATATTGAGGCAGTGGCTTTGGAAGCATGGGCTGCCAGTGTTGCTTGACTTGTGCTGCTCGCTACTTTCAGTGGAAAAACTTTGGCATCACTGGGCTGGCCTCTTTTAGCTGGATATACCTTTTTCTAAATATTCATACGTAGCAGATTACTCGATTTATCGATGGAATGATCAGTAAAATAATAATTGATAGCTTCAGCGCAAAGACCTTATATCAGGGGTTTTAAACCTTTTGTAACTTAAGGCACAGTTCTGATTGTATAATTGTCATTCAGGACCATCCATCCATCCATCCATTGTCTACCGCTTATCCTGTATTCAGGGTCGCGGGTACATTCAGGACCACCTCTCCAAATGAAAAACACAACATAAAAAAGATGAACTGGGCTATAAATATGTGCTATGCCTCTGATATCTGTAATAATCTAAATAAATATGCCGCTTACCCTCACCCATCGCTGCCTGCCATTAGCATCCAAATGTAATGTGTTCACGGCAGATGGCCACTAACTGACTGTCTAAATCTTAATATGTTTGATGTTGTGTGAAAAAAATACATGTTGCTTTTTGGGACCCAGTACTGAAATCTAACTAAAACACAATTCCAAAAAACATTCATATGTGTATCATTTCTAGCCAGAACTCCGTCTTTTCCATTCTTTACTGTGCAGAGCTGTATGTTTGTGTCATATTTAATAGTTGCTTTCGGGGACAGTGATGAACTTCACCAACACAGGGGTGATGAGATGGAGCGGTCCTGCCGGTCTGAGGTCGGGCCTCTGGGGACAGATTGAAGAAGTCATGGGTGTTAAGGAAAGGAAAAGTACCACAGCTGCGATATTGCTCTCTTGACTTTTTATTCTGGAGTCGGAGCCTCGAGGTACTGTCATCTCAAGACTGATTGCTGTGTCATTCTCACTAAAGTATGCAAAAGATGTGCTGTTAATCAATGTGTAATAACAATTACCTTAGTTGTGAGTGGTTATTGCACTGTGTTGTTACAGCTGGCATTTTAATATTTAGTAATGATTGTTAATTGCAATGCTATTCTCCAGTACTGTCCAGTCTTCTCTCTCTCTCTCTCTCTCTCTCTCTCTCTCTCTCTCTCTCTCACTCACTCAATCACCCACTCACCAATGTTTTGGGGGGGCGAAGATGGCACATATTATGTTGCACACAATGACTCTAAATTGGTTTCCATCCTTATTGCACACGTCCCTTTCCTGCACTTTACCAGCTCATCCATTGACTGCTTTCTCCGGAGGCACTTTTTTGCTCAAATAACTGTCTCTTTTGTCAATATGTTTGCTTCATATCAATATTTCTTTTCTGTGATTGAGCTTTCCTACTCTAAATAATTGGTGTAGCTGTCCTTTAATGTCTGGACCCTGTTGCCTGATATACTGCAGGCATTTTCACAGTTTTTCCTATACTAAGCCATACTACTAAGACTAATTTGATATTACCGTCTCCTATAATGACTAAATTCTCCAAAGGAAGTATTCATATCTTTCATATTCACATTTGCATCATAGCACCTTTGTAAGTGTTCAGCTCTATGTAGATGTTCCTTTTTTTATCCTCTTGCCGTTTCTGCTTACCAGATCTTAAATGTGAAAAAAAAGTAGCAGCCTCAATTTGCAGGTTAAGTGTTGTTCAGGTTGAGGTTAAGTGGGTGTAGAAACATGGAAGTGAGGCACTGCTGACCTGTGCAAGGAAGTGGACTTACTAATAATAGCTGAAGGAAACTTGTTGTAATGATCACCTAAATGTGAGCAAAAATACTTCACATTGTACTTTTTTTTACTTAGTTTTCCTCACCTCCTTCTCTTTCCTCCTCTCCCTCCCTCCCTCCACAAAAATCCCTTGTTTTATTATCCTTCCTCAGCTGCCAGAACACACAGTCCCATACCTGCTGGAGACAATGTCCAGATGTATCTCTCCAACTTTTCTCTTGTGGCATAAATATATTTTTATGTGGTGGCTTTGGATTCATGCAGCTCTTCAGTCAACCTGGACACATGTTATTCTGTGGTGGTGGAATGCCTTAGTGGAAGCAGCTTTGTAGTCTAACCTCTGCACATGCTTGCAATATCTAATACATCCTATATACTCTCCCCTCTTACAAGACCCTCCAGGAATTTGAATGGTTACACGTTGCCTACTGTTGGCTTACATGGATTGGCTGAAGCTTTTTAATGGGTTGTATTCACACATTATATATTTTTGGACTGGCAACATAAATTGGAAACAAAAAGCGTTCAAACCAAAATAAAATGACTGTTGGCATCTCAATAACAACGATCCTATATTATCTAACTTCTGTTCGTAACCACATGATGTCATTCTAGGGTAAGTTGCACATTTAAAAAGCTTTCTTACTGGACCTCACACATTAGCAGGGCAAATGACAAAATACTTGCACAGCACAGATATACAGGGGAAAACAAAGTAAAGTAGCCAATTTGAAGGCAGGAGCATAGTATAGTATGATCACTTAATGAAATTGTCTTGGCTCAGAATGACTCTACAACATTGTTTCGTTTTAGCACTGAAAGTTATTGACTGGAACGAGGCAGCACTAACTGGCATCACACGATGGCAAGCTTAGAGAAAAAAAATTAATCCGTTTATTTTCTAAATCAATGTGTCGTTTAATTTGCCAGTCATTCTACGTCTGATCAAGAACAACATTGCTGGTGTTTTACTGTTGGATTGATAAATCCAAATGTGTCCACACTGAAATATTCTCAACAGCTTTTGTGGGCAGTCATGAGACATTCAAAGTCTCCAGTGGATGAACCCTAATGACTCTAACGTTCCCATGTCTTTTCATCTTGCAGCACCACGATATTGATTTTTGGTTGTGAGTGAAATTGAAACTATGAGATGATTTTTTCAAGCATTCATGTCCTCCTTCGAGCGCCATCGTCATGTCAAAATCTTTCCATTCCTGACATTATGAGCAAATACCTGCAAAAACAATAACTGAATAATAATACCCTGAAAAGGAAAATAAGCATCTTCAAAAGGAGAATACACACTTTCTTCCTTTTGTCTGGCCTTCTGTCATACTACTTTAGTTATTTGGTTTACACGACTTCTTAGGAATTTTTCCTTTCAAAGTCAATGATAGCAATCATGGCTTGTGTCATAGTGGCCTGGTGATGAATGGGCACTCTGTTTCTGCTGTACACTGGGTCTTCGGTCTGTTTCAGACATAATGATGTTAAATGATTACAGCTTTCACATTCGCTGAGCCCCAGATAGACGGTAAAGAATTGAGACTTCCGAGCAGAGCATCCTTAGTGCTAATTTTTCGTTTGACAATTCTGACAAGAAGACATAACCTCTAGTGTTTTATTCCCAAAGGTTTCAAAGAGAATACCAAACCAAACACAGGGAACATCATGTTTTTTGGCATATAAGTCTGAGAGTCAGTAAAACATCTCCGTCATTGCAGTCATAGTTTGTGTGGGAAAATCCGTTTTGCTCCACCTGTTTCTGAGCTGCAACCTATTGTACAGTATATTTTCTTTATCTCCAAACCATTCATTTGTTTTCCGTCACATTGTACCTTCCCAACATCGTCTCCCTGGTCGTTCAATCTCCCACTCCTCTCTTTTTTCTTTGTTATGCTCCCTTCGTTTCTCTTTCACCCGGCCATCCATTATAGGCAGGGTGTCATTGACAAGCTGGTCCTGGGGTGATGCATTGTGTGTGGTATAATTCACACATACAGCTCCTGTGTGATAAAGACTGCTTATGGAATGATGGGACATCTGTCCTGTGGTGCTCTGAACTGAAATGCACCATGTGTTCAACACTCACAGTGGGAAAAGAGATTTGCAAACTGGAAGCATTTCTGACGTATGGCTCGAGTGATGTGTGACCTTTTTCTTTTCTTCATAATGGAAACAGGTTGTTAGTGTAAAATGTACAAGCATATTGTGGCAAATTTAAGTAATTCAAAGTTTTATTATTATTTAAACTACAACTTCATACACGTAAGCATCCAGTTTCTCATGTCCTCTTATTTGATCTCCCACTCATCTGCTCACTCTCTGATGCTAACATGTGATTCATTTTCAAACTTTTCCAACAGCTTTGCTTGAAACCAAACCTCTCTCCCACTTTTAGGGGTCAAGGTGTACGAAGATATGAATTGATGGTTCTGGCTTTAATTAGTATAGCCTGTTTTAGTGATATCAGCAATTCTTTACAGGCTATGCTAATCTGTGCCAGAATCAGCAATGCAATTGGGACGGATGCATTTCTCCATGACACGCATTAAGGCTGTTGCGGTTCTCTGAATCTTATCTCTGTATTTATTGCTGGTTTTGAGTAAATGCTTTGAAATGTGAGAAAGAAAGAAAATGTTTGCCAAGATGGATAAAAGTTGTTAACGTCTGTCTTTAAAGGTGTGATAAATCCCAGAACGAAATGTGTGTGTGTGTATATATCTACTGTGATGCAATGAGGGTAAATATCCAAAGACGGTGTCACTACCTCATCACCCCTCCCTGTTTCCTCGCCTCACCTACGTTGTTGCATAAGGTGGATCATTGGTGTGAAGACAACTCTGGCCCCAGAAGCTGCAGCCATGTTCTGTTGGTGCTATTCCCATTAACCTGCTGTGTGAGAGGTGCCTAACCTGTAGACCTTTAATTTAATAGCATGCCAGTCCTTTTATCCAGCCATTATCTCTCCAAAAGCTTGTTTGACCTGCTCGATGATAAATGTGTAACGCTGCACTTAATTCACATATTCTATGGAGGACATATTCCCTCTGGAAAAAGCTTGTTCAGGGTTTATTCTGTCATTTAGTTGTTTTATTTAATCTGGGAGCATTTGGAGCAATTTTGTAACCCTTAAGATTGTCATTGTTATGGCCATTGCAGTCATGGGTTACGTCGCTATAAAGGGCTGCCCCCTGAAAGTCGATGAGTGGAATCATGCTCAGGTTACTCATCAGCGACCTGAGGCTGATCTATTAACACAGCGAACGCATAAACTACACTTGTCATCTGAGACTTTGAAAAGTTACACACAGAGTCTCGTGCGCGAATGACAGAAGGCTGCCGTGTACTATTCCTTTTGATTGTTTTGAGCATTTTACAATGCCTAAAGCCAAAGGAAAGACTCGGTATTCCCTTGAAGACGCCTTAGACGGAGAAATACAAAAAAAAAAAAAACAAAAAAAAAAAAAATAACCCATAAAAAAAAAAAAACATAAAAAAAAAAAAAAAAAAAAAATTAAAAATAATGATTTTAGTAGTAGTAGTTGTAGAACTGGTGGAATAAACAAAAAAAAGTAGAAGTATGAACCTAAAGATACCCATAATCTCATTTGGCACAATTTGGAACACTTTGTGCCAGATGCAACTCCGTCTGACATTGCTCGACAAAAACGACTGCCAAACGCTCATTTTTAATTTTATTTTTATCCACTTTCTACCAGTTGTTGGTAAAGGCTTGTGGCTGTGGCTTCATTCAGTTTTTAGGCCTATATATAACAGCCACAGCTATCTTTTTTTCACTCAAAAATTAAAAAAAAATTAGGCGAGGCAAAAAATTAATTTTTGAGCTGTAGTCACTCAGTGTCAGTAACACGCAGAGTAAATCTGACACTTGGAGAAGAAACATCAAAGGGTTAGCTTTCAGGAATGCTCAGCTTTGTGTCTGTAGTCATAGGGGTTCAAGAACAGTAACCATTTTACTTTGGGTATGTCGTTTTCAGCCTTTTCTTCAAAAACAGGACCGCCATGGAACCGGTTAAGAACGTGCTCCTGTAAACAGCCTACCCACAAAGAATGGAAAAAGAGATGGAGTCTATAAAGCTGAGCTGCAAGCTACCTTCACCCTGGGCATTTCCAAGCCAATTAAAGCGTCCAGCGTAGACCAGTGTCACACCGAGCAGCTGTCCTTGACCCGTGCAGTTAAATCTCCCGTGGAAGACAGCTCATGCCGATGGATTTTTGAATTGCCAGATACTATTTATGAAAAACATTTTTTTTATGAATAATCGAATCTCCGTATTGAAATTGAAGCAGTATGAGCAGTGGGGTGCTGTGAAGCACCTGGTGGGGGCCGGCGATCTAACTGCCAACCTTGTGGTTGAAGGACGACCCCCTCGCCACTGAGCTTCATCTGCTCCTTGAACATCCAAATCTGAATCGAATAAAAAAAAATGTGCTAAAAAAAATTGGGATTGGGAATTTGGATGTGACGTAATCTATAAAAGAAGATCGATCCAAGGCATGCTTGAAAATGTCTCCCGTAAATCCTCTGAATGCCAATAAAAATAAAATGAGAAAATATATTTGTGTTGGTAAGTGTAGCGACACAGATTTATAAAGACAATGTCACATTTTCATTACGGCTGAACAGAATAGCTGCTCAAAGGGCGTTTTTTTGCCCCCCAGTGATTGATAAACGTGCCATGTCAAATTGAACTGGGACTTTGTCAAATCACCCAGAACTCTTAAGGATTAAAACTTTAACGTTTCTGCTCCCGGCAGTTGATTACATACTGATCTGACTTTACATATTTATCAACAATTCATTCAAGCACAGAATATTTTGTGCCTGTCGCTCACAACTGATAACTCTAACTTGCGTGACCTGACTGCTGCGGGGGTTGAAGCCTGAGTGCATCCTAGTAATACTAAGATACAGGTATGTCGCCTGTAAACCAGGGCTCTCAGGGACTGACATTATGCTGTGGCCTTTGATTGGCAGGGGAGCAAATGGCACCAGCATCTGGAGGCACTTGGATCAGACCCTGATAAAAAAAAAAGAATTCAGCTACACACAGAGGGATGGATAAACACATGTGAACACACACACACACACACACACATACGCATGCTTTGACTGCGACCGGCCTGCCACTAACCCTCCAGCCCTCTCTGCTTTGTCTGGCTCTAAACAGGAATATCAATCCACCTGCGTAGGCTTTACTTTGGAGCAGCCGAGGGAGGAAATGTGCTCTCATTAACATAATCACCCGTGGAGTTTTTCCCGTGTAAGTTCTTTAAAGCTTAATGTTTTAAGTAATTTGCAATTAGTCATTATTTAGCTTTCATGAGGGACATGATTGAGTTCTGGAGTCTCTTCATCTCTCACACACACACCATTTACTCTGAATTTGAAACATGCTGGAGACTGGGGGTAATTGATTTTGGTATGTGGTATATTAGTCTGCTGCCCATGTTATCTACGTCCGTGTTGATGAATCACCTGTCTTCATGGCTAACAGCAATTAACTTGCCTGTTTAAGATTCCATCAGTCTTGTCCAGCTGCGGTTAAAACACTAATGTGGCTGTTTAAATCAGACCCACAAAGCATTTAACTTTACAGAAAGCCAATGATTGCATTACTCCTCCTGTTACATCAGCTTTGGCCCAGAGAAGTTAATGCTCTCTATCTATTCCCCATTCTGGCTTGTATCCCTGTCTGTCTTCTGTCTCCTCAATCAGCTCATCAATGGAAATAATGTTTTAATTATGCTAATCTAACTTGATTAAGTGTACTTAAGTAACTAGTATAAATGATATATATACATAAACACGCACACGCATAAATATAGTGTATATATTAGTGTAATCATTTGAACCCGACCGATAAAGGATTTTGAAGGCCGATACCGATACAAATTTAAAAAATCCAATATTCCAATATATCGGCCGATATATTTTTTTTATTTCAGAAACGCATAACAAAACATTAACAGATTTCCCTAACATTGGTTATTTTTAGTTATTTATGAGTATTCACTAAAATAATATGATAATGCAGTTTAAAAATAAACTTGTTTATTTTGTTGTCACAAACGGAACAGAGGAATATCAAAACATATTAAAATTCTGGTAAATAAAATGTACAAAAATATAAACTTAAGATATAAAACTTAAAGTCCTTTGAACAAAAACACAGTAACAACAACAACCAAACACAAAGTATTAAAAGACTTGGTAAGCTTCATAAATATGACTTCAAACAAAACTGGAGACAAATTCTGTTCATTTATCGGCCATTATAAATGCCGATAAATGCCGATACTGATAGTTTGGAAAATGCCTAATATCGGCCGATAATATCGGCCCGCCAATATATCGGTCGGGCTCTAGCAATCATGTTAGCGTAGTGTGATAGAAAATATGCATATTTATGGGACAGTTCAGGCTAACACCTTCCTTCCCAGTCTGTAACCTTTAATCCATGAGTCAGTGATAGACCCTGGTTAACCTTGCTGATAACATCCCAGCTGAACCAGGAGAGAGGAAAGAGAACTGAATAAAGTGCAGGGCCCCCTCAGGTCACCCCTGCACAGTGCTACACTCCAGAGCACCAGGCCCCTCCATTTAGCAAAATAATTCAGCTCATTACCTCTCTCCTCTCCCAACTGTATGCATGGAAAGTGTTCTGCCTGAGCAGCTAGGCTCTTAAGCTGCCTTACTTTATTAGGTACCCGCTATGTGTGTGGGTGCACCAGCGATCCCACACGCTGATTATCTCTCTCTCTCTCTCTCTCTCTCTCTCTCTCTCTCCACACATTGATGACACACTCAGACGGGAATTTCACTATTGTGCACCATAGCAGGCAGGAGAAAATAAACAACCTAAAGCGCAAGTTCCACTTTTATAGTGTGCAGTAAATCATGACAAGAACATACGATAAGTAACTAGAATCCTCATCATTTGCGAGTGCGTTTAGGAAAATTACATTGAGTTATTGGAGATGAAAGTGCTGGGTTCTGCAGTGTGCAATATATTGTCCTTCCCTATATTCCCTTTGGGATATAGCGGTTTATGAATATGTATGTTGATGCATTGTTGTGATATGATGATTTGTCCATGAGATTTTCTCATACTGTTCATACTGTGACATCTACCTCTTAATTTAAGTGGAGCAGGTCATTGTGGGCAATGTTGCAAATCAGTGAGCAGAACTTTAGTATGCTAATGATGGATTTGATTTGCATTTTGCATCAATGTGATGATGCACCACTCTTTCTTTTTATTAAATTTTATTCAACAACCAATTATCAGGGTCGGGCAACAAAATGAAGATTAATAATTCAAGTTACTTGTCAAGCAGAAATTATGACAATGTGCCGTTTTCCTTTGTCTATTTGTAGACGGCTTTTTGTGCTTTTGGAAATTAAAATGGTCTTTTTTCACAAACCAAACAATGAATTAATCAAGAGGACAATAATTATTTTCAAGATTGATCATCATGAAAATAATTGTTAGTGGGGCTGCAACTTCCTTTCCTGACTATCCTCATCTGCCATCATTTTAATACATTAATTAAATCATTTCCCCCCCCCAGAGTTATTAATTCTTACAATTGAGAAGTTGAAACCAGAGAATGTTATGCATTTTATGACAAAACAAACAATTATGACTATTTTTAGTTGTTACGACTTTATTGAAACATTACTATATATATATATATATATATATATATATATATATATATATATATATATATATATATATATATATACACAGTATATATTAATTGTGTCTTTCCGCTTAATTTATGTTGCATGATATTTGAATTGCATGCTGCCATCATTCTGCCCTTTTTTTTTATGTCTTTCACCTATGAGAACAACAGAAACGGATTTCACACATTTTAGATCAGATTCAGAAAACATGAGTTTAATAAAGCTTCACTTCTAATGTCTGATTTTCTTGTTCATTTCTCAGGAACATTGAAGCCTGACTGCTCCTTGTTCATCAGCTAAGCTAACTGCCATTTGTGCGGTTCAATAATGCTCACAGCTATTTCCTCTGTGAATTATTGGAGCCAAGAATACCACCCTGTCCTGCAGTTAATGACACTCCATCGATTCAGCCTATTCCCTTTTGGCAGGTGGAGAAAAAAAAAACCCTCTAGAGGATTGTTCTCCCCTGGGGATTTCTTTAGCTTAATGCATTTAGTTTAAATGTTTCTCTTGGGACATAACTGCCAGAGCTTCCAAAATATTAGCTTTTAACAGACATACATCAAGAATCCACTCAACATATCATGTGCAGGACATGCTGTCGGGTATATTTGCAAAAGCTAACGTTGTGTTAAAGTGGATTTTTATGCCCAGTCAAACACATCTGCTTTTCAACATTTCACTTCACCCAGTGAGACTGAGGTCAGTTCAGACTGGCTGAGGTCTGAATATTCATGACCAGTTCAAAGTACTCCCGGAATTGGATAAAAATCCCCTTTTTTTTCCGACGGAGTTCAGCTCATTTAGAAGCCAACTACTCATATTATTTGATTTGAAAGCCAAGATTAAAATGGTGGTGTGGATTATTTCTCATCCCAGTGGATGTCGGCAGCACGGCTTAAAACAGTCTTGTGATATTTCTCCATTGTTACTTTGAGGAAAAGCAGCAGTTTTTGGGAAAATAAAGTCATCCTCCACCAGGTCTCGTTCTCTCTGCTGTAATACGTTTTCCTCTCTGATTGTTCCTCCTCCGTCATCTCTCTCCTTCCTACCTGTACAGAGCATATTGTCCTCCATATTTAGCCAGAAATAACCTTACAGATGCTCTTGCATACACACTAGAAAAACCCCATAGCTGGCAGATGGCACAGAAAGTCCTCCATCAGCATTATAGGTCGAGGGACTGTTATTGGTCACCATCCAATACTGATGAACAGAGAGTCCTGCAGTATGAGGCAGACATGAAGGCCATTGAGAGGAAAGCATAACCTCTTGTTTGTGTTGAGAGGGATGATGAAGAGAGATACTGTTGGGTAGCATGCAGTTCAGCTATAAAACTGGTAACTTTACAAAGTAATGGCACGGAGCATAAAAGATTTACCATGAATGGAGCCCAAATGGATTTTCTTCACCTCCCTGTCCTTGATGACGGGTCGATCTGTGCATACTGTGAGAGACTCTGCGTACTGATGGTTTCATGCAGCCAGGAAATGTAATGAAACATACGTAGCATACTATTCTTCACACAATTACAAACCGGTATTACTTCAACCTTTCATTTTACAACAGTGTCTTAACAGTGGGACATCACAGTACTTCGTCTCCAATTCTTTTGTGAATTTTATGCTACTTTATTCTTCTGCTTCACTACACTTCAGAGGGAAATATTGTACCTTTTATTTTATTACATTTGTCTTGCTTTACATACCAACTCGTTTATAGAATATGGTGCATTGTTGTAGATGAAATTGGTCAATGTTCCAATAATAAAAGATATGGAAATATAACACAGATGGGGTCCATTCTGCTGCATAATAAGTGCCCTTTGATACTTAAAGTACCGCTCGGTGATAACAGATAATAATGAGGATAATATGAAAATAAATCAATGTAATATTTAAAAATAGTAGCCCTGAAATATTTCTACTTGAAGTTTGGAGAATTTAGAAGCCTTTAAAGTCGATAAAACCCCTAGGAAGTATGAAAATCTGATTGCAGTTGAGCTGGCCGATGACTCACTTTTCACAGCGGACACACTTGCTTGGTGTCTACTCGTCTGCTGAGGTTCCCTGGTATCTCAGCTCTGTAGGAAATGAATGCCTTGTTGATCGTGATGAGATCTGTGTGCAAAAAGATGATCAGAGTTTGCCTTAATTTCCTTAAGCCTAATTTGCTGACCCCATGGGCACTTTATCTGCAATGATACAAAGTGGGTAGCTCCTTTTCAGCTATGAATGAAAGTGAAATATCTTCCTTGTAAAAAAGGAATTGATGCCCTGTTCACCTTTATAAAGCACACGGCAGCAAAACCCTCACTCGCACTATCAATCCAACTTAGAAGCAATGAAAAAACCCAAACGACTAACTGCCTAATGTATTTCTGTCCTGATGTCCTCTCTCGCCCCGTTTCCAGGTTGCATTGTTTGTGGCTGCATTCCCCTCGCTTTCACTGCAAAGTGATTTGTCAGACAAGTGGGCCCAATGAGATTGAAAATCTCTTTTTCAGCGAGACCTCCAGCAACGGGTAGCACATAGCTGAATCCGCGCAGAAGCACAGACGATGAGATTTGATCTGATGAGAATTCTAATAGCCACCTCCGTGTGTAGCCGGTGACAGAGGAACGCCTCAGAGACACACTGTTAATGGCTTCACTAGGACAACATAATGCAAAAATCAATGCCTCAGGGCGCCGCTTGAACAAAGCTAATGAATTTGCAGCTACATTCCAGCAGAGAGGAGCAAAAATGACAACCATTTCTCAGTAGTTAATGCTCGACCCACGGTGATGTAATGCAGATTCGTAATCCCCAGGCATGAAGTTTCAGAAATGATAGTCAATAATATTCAGTATTGTCCCACACCTCCAACCCATCTGTGTTCTCAATTCATCATTTCAATATGTCTGAAATGATATGCCCTCATCTCAACATGAGTATGATTGACCATACTAAAACTGTCATGGAAGCCTATAAATGAAAACAGCAAAGTGGTTAAAAGCTGTGGGATATCAGGGGCAGATCTTGAGAAAACTGAATTTGAGGTAAAAAGAAAAGAGAAGAGCAAAATACGTCTTCATTTAATTGATTAAACCCCCCAAAATGTCCAAGATAATAAAAAAGTGATAGTCTCGCTGTGACCAAAGCACTGTCACATTGTGTTAGAGGAAATAATGACACAAAAATTGAAATATTAAGCAACTGCACATCCACTAGAATTAACTCGGTTGAATAGTCACATTGGTTGCTGCTGGAAATGAGTGTAACATGATTGGCGGGTCTGTCTGGCCAGTGACATTTCTCGTTTATCATTTGTTGTGACCCTCAGACTCGCAGGTCATATCCTAGACATCCTATAATAATCAGTAAAACTCAGCATGACCTGAGTGCAGAGTTTTACATAAAGCTGCCAGAATTGAAATTCAAATGAGCGCAAACCTGACCAAACTAAGCCTATTAATACCGTAGGTTATCTCTGATTATTTAAATATTGTATACAGCAGCGTATATTGGTATGTTTGCAATCTACATAATTTAAAATGAATATTTCCCACAGAGATGACGTACTTTAGTTTGTTGTTTGGTCAGTCTCATTATATCCCATTGTTTGGGTGGCCAATACGTGGCATAACTGAGACGTGACTAAGCCATGTTTCATAACAAACTGAGGTTTGATACCATCAGCGAGTGGTTGTGTAATCGCACAGTAAAGCCACTCCTTGTGCTAACACAATCACGGGACCAGGACAGCGGCGTGTAAACGACACCTTACCTGGAAGCCGAAACGCATCATGTCATTTGTTTGTTTAGCAAAGTGAACACAGTCACATGTGCTGTGTGATATCGCCAAATTCAATTCCCAAGTGGGGAAGTGGAGGAGAAGGCCATAAAATACGTCCTGATACACGCAGGCTGGAAACCTGACTTCCAAACGGCTCCGTGGATGATTTAACATTCACAGCAATAAAAGTTTCACGTGGCAGTATTTCAGTAGGCGAGGCGCTCGGGTTATTAAATGCTTACTTGATTCTGTTGTCTCACCTCCCACAGTTGGAACAATGTTTCATCCCTCTCCAGAAACCTTATCTCAGCCGGTCCTCAACACTTTAATGTTCAGCTCACACCCATTTCACAACGATTCAGCCAAAAAGCACCAGCTGAGAAACTGTGACTAGGCTTGTCAGCGGAGCATAAAAGACATGAAACAAAGTATTAAGTGGCATCTCTTTTCAACACGCTGCTGCGCCGTAGTCTCCAGATTCTCTGCAGCTCCACCTGGGCGTCTTCAGAAGAAGCGCTCTGAATGGATTTTCACTTTTATAAAAGTAGCTTTCAGTCTAGCTGCCCGGAACGCTTCTCAGTCTGAATTTGAAGTGACACCATGCTGTTAAAAATCGGCTGTTTTTTGGGAAGTTCTCCCCTGTTCTCCCTGAGTGACTGGGATCGCGGATGTGTGCTGGAGTGTCGTTATGCTCGGCGCTGAGCTGTCGCTCTCGGTCAAATAACCTGTTTGTCCGAGTCTGGAAGACAGCCGGGCAGACGGGTGGAACTCTGAGCCACCAGTCATCCTGTCTCCTCATTGAACGGCTGTCTGGAAACAGATGCCGGTAAACCTATTGGCATGTGCCTCCGCTGATAGACAGCTACGATACGTGCAAGGTCTCATGCTTGTCATTCTTAATTTATATCCTCTGCATTATTTGTAACGTCACTTCAGAGCATTACAAACTGCAGTTGTGAGGGTATTTTTATGAAGCAGATCATAAGTGACAAAGTGATTTAGACTAGATTATTTAGCATAGCGTATACACACCGTCGCATTTGTCTTGTTAAATTAGCGCTATCGTTTAATTTCAAAAGGGCCGTCAGCTGTCACGGCTTTAATCGGCACGCTCAGTCATATTTGTCGAGATTTTGCGATAAATTGATTCGGATTTTGAAGGGTGATTTGCCAAAGCCTGTGATGTCGAGCTCATCGTGCATTTTGATGTGGACCACTTGTTATTCAGTGGAGGTGGTTCGGGGGTGTCATAGATGACTACAATGGGCACCTTTTCTGACTAATGAGCCCACAAAAGACGGGATAATTCCGAGTATCATCCCCTGTTGCGCAATTAGGCTTAACGCCTGAAACTAAAAAGCCATCATAATGACTAATTATTTCCCAGTGTGTTGGTATGAGTAAATGTGTGCCAAGTGTTTCTCACATGGCGTCTGAATGACTGGCTCTCTTTAATTTAAACACCTGTAGACAGCTCTGGTGATTTGTTGTGTTTGTCCCATCACTTCAAAGACATCACCTTCACACACACACCAATCTTATAACCCCCCCCCCCCCCCCCCCCGGACAACTTCATTTCTTTTTCTAATGATGAATTATTTCTGAATTGCTCTGAATGACAGCTTTGAAATGAGTTTCAGGGGTAACGATAAGAGAAAGTAAGAGTTGAAGGCGAGAATCTGCTGCTTGATTAAATGAGCCTCACAGTTATATTATTCAGGATCCGTCTCCGTTGTTATTCTGATCGAAGAAGAAAAGAGCATTCCTCTCATTAGACAGTGCAGTCAGGGACTTTTTTTTTATCATGATTCATCTTAGGGGCAGTTGAAATAATGATACTCAGTGGAGAAAAACAAATTACCGGATAAAGCAGTAGCTACAGGAAATTGGGTAATCGACCGCTCGTTAAGCCCTGCTGCTACACCTGTCAAGTGTTCAATACTCAAGCAGCACATTCTATGTTCAGAATGATGATGGTGGCAGATTTACCACTCGCTCATAACTCTAACCTACAGCAGAGAAATACCTTTAACTTACACAAGGTCTTCACACACCAGAGGCGTGACGAATTAAGGAATCAAAGATACTTATATGCCAGTATCTCACAAATATTCATGCAAATTTGCATAATTTTCTTTAAAGGAAAAAGTCTGTGCAGGCAGAGGAGCAACAAGCAGGATCCTATTGAGCCAGAGCAGCGCCTGGCAGTCTGTCTGAGGTAAATAGTTGTATAGCCTAAGCTGCTGGAAGTTACATTATCTTGTTTCCTTTTGGCAAAGTGATCTGAGTGGAATTTAGAGTTCCCTCTGGTAAAAAGTTATATATTTATTCCTTATTGTGAAAGGTGAAAACGGAAAAAGTGGATGTGATTTGCACTGCCTTCGTCAAGGTTGGAGAGAGTGATAAAGTTTGAGTCCTTGGTAGGGATATAGGTGTGCGTATTGAATATGTTGCACACCGTGATTGATTGCAAATGCTCAAAAAAATCCATTTGTTATGCAAAAAGTCTACTCGTCACTTTTTTCTTTATACACTGTTGCCCATAAAGTTGGAATATTTTTTTCCCAGACACAATCGTCTGTTTATTCCTATTTAAATGCATCAGTAATCATTTTTGACCAGGTGCAGTGATTACATTATGCGTTCCAATTACCAAGGTGAAATTATTTCAAGCATTTGTTTGGCGGTATAAAACACAAGACATTGGCAAATTATTAAATACCATGTATTTGCACTCTGAATTAAAGTGCTCATAACACAAACATTAAAAAAAAATATGGTGTGTAAAGGCTGAAAAAAATGTATTTCGTAACAACATGCTGCTTTGGAAGTAGATTTCTATTGTAGGCAGCTAGTTGGCCGGACATGCTAGTGTTTGCTTACATTAGAGCAGATAAATACAACGACTAATTGATTGCTTACACCATCTGTCAGGTGTTGATTTTAGGAGAGACAGAAAAGACATCTCCCTCAACCTTTAAAAACAAACTCTCTCTTAATACAGCCCAAAGCATCAAATTCATGCCACTGAATATAAAGGGAAAAAAACAACTAGATGTTGCCAAATTCAGCATTAATCTCCTCATCTCCATGTGGTCGTGCATTTCCGTCATTGTGCACTAAGGAGGACAAAGCAGTGTAGCCGAGTGGAACCGACTGTAATTAGACCGTAGAGAGAAATGATGGACACGCAAAGCAGTTACAGGCAATTTACCAAGGCAGAGGAGATGCATTTCCTGCTGCCTTTTCCACCCCAACACCCCTATCCCTCACTGCAGCCTCCCACACCTCCACCAGCCCAGTCAGCTGTTACATACACGTAATCACCTCTCTGTAATATGGGTCATAACTTGTTTTTATGTGCTTATCTTGTTGGTTTTCCTCATACCTTCACTGGCTTTTTATCACACACGACGTCATGCCTCGTTACCTTTTCCGCGACATCCTCACGTGTTCTTTTTCTGTCTTCAGCTGCTGCGATCTAATTGTACTGTCACGATTTAGTTCTTTTTCCATTTTTCCTTCCTCTTCCCCATTCAGTCAAATACAGTGTTTATCCATAGTTTGCCTTGTAAGTGTTTATGTCTCAAACGTCACATCGTGAGTGATTTTTCCGCTTACGGTAGTATCATCGTGTTCGGCCTGAGCAACATGGTTTTAAATCACCTTTTCCTCTTGAGATTATTATTCACAATAATGGGTGCTTTCATATTGGCAAAGTGCCTCTTGGCATAGACTCTGGGTGCTGTATTGTCTACTTCCAAACTGTGCGTTTTCACATTTTAACAGCTTGGCTATCCATCACACATGCTGCGTTTGAATGTCTCCAGGGTAGAGGTGATTTATTATCCCGATGGAAATTACTGTGCTGATGCTGTCGTTTGGTTAAAAAGAAAAACACCCCAACTTGGAAATTCTGGGAAGAGAAATAAAGACTTAGCAGCATTTTTCCTTTTTCATTATCAGTTGAAATCCAGGCAGTTATTTTCTAAAGCCTATTTAACTGAGATCTATTTTTTAATGTATGAAAGAGACTCCCAGCCAAAGAAAATTTGGCTGATTTCCTCTCTGTCTTAATCTTACTCTCCACTTGTAGTATGCTAAAACCTTATTATGAATTGCACCCGAATTGCATCATATTGAAGGCATCATCAAATTCGTTTTTGCCAAAGTATTTTTCAATTCCACTTCTACACTTTCATTCCCACATTCAGTATTAGCAATCTTGCTGGATGAATACTGAAGAAGACAGGCCTCACTGCTTTCTTTCTGTAAAGTACCAACATCCAACATCCAGCTCATTTAGGAAACGGAAGTTTTCCCAGGAGTTTGTAATATTGTTGTATGGGGCTCAGCAATAAAACTTGAAAGGAAGACATAAAAGTACTGTTAGAAATAGAGAGGGAATCAAATGTTTCCTATCCTGCATATAGAAAACAAACTGTGGATTGTGCACGGCCATCGCATTGGATGTTATGAGTGTGAAGAAAAAGCAACGTAGAGTTGACTGTAATGACCTCTAGGGAGTATTGATGGACTGCTCACCGCCAGTGAAGGATAAAGGTATATGCACACTTTAATTGCAATCATTCTGTAAATAGATAACATGTGTCACCTTCTTGGAAAAAAGGATATTTAATTTGTTTTTGCTGTGTGTGTTCTATTGAAAGTGACCTGCATTATGTGCACTCACAAATTTCCTGGAAAAATCCATGAAGGCATACTTACTGATACTCTCTGAAGTAACTGGCTAGTTGGTCTCCTGCTTCGGTCGTGGCTGAAATATCTCATCAACTATTAGATTGATTGAAATTCTGAGCATTTATGGATCCCAGGGAATGAAGCTAATGGACTTTGCTAACCCCTTTGGCTTTTTCTGCTTGATATTTGTGGTTATGAGTGGATAAATATCGAAAATGATTGGATGGTTCACCTCAAAATGATTTTCTCATCAAGCACGTCAGGTCAATATTTTAATTTGTCCAGTAATTAGGTTTGACCTGCAGAACTACTGACATACTGTATGATAGGCAAAGCAATATCAAAGAAAAAGAGGTTTTCCACATTAGTTCAAACATATTAGGGCAATACTTCATTCAGAGTACTACTTCTTCACGTACTCCGGTTAATGAACTTCATGTAACACTGGCTGACAAACTCAATCTGAATTTAATTGATTCTGGCTCTCTACATTTGAAATTACATTTATCTGTGTCTGTGAGACAAATTCAGGAAACAAAGAAACGGATGGGTTTTAACAAATATATAATATAATGATATAATATTGGCTGGCGTTATTCAGTTTTACACGTGGCTTTTGGCTTTTTCAAATATTACCATGAAAACAATTTACATCAGCACCAAGGTTTCCAAAATAACTGCAGATTCTGTGAGATAGTACAACTTAGTGTTACTAAGCATATCATGCAGTTACGATGATATACTGTGCTCTATAGAATACAAATAAAAAAACCTGCCATTGACCTTCTTTTCTTTGGAAAAATGTCATGAGCAACATACAGTACAAGACATGTCTTTCAGGTTTTTCCACCACAGATTAAAAAAGAAACATAAAAGATGTCTGAGATTGGATTTGGGGATAAAAACTCATTTGCAGGGGTATCCAGGGGGGAGCTGGGGTCCACTGACTTCTCTGTTACCCATTTGTGGATGACGAGGAGGGGTGCGGTCAGTCGGAATGGACTCTATTATCTGTGACAAAATCCTGTACAAGGAACCCCAGCAACACGGATTGATTGGCCAGATAAAGAAAATGATGAGTTTGACTGAACGCTGAACAAGCATTGGAACTGTGGTCCACTGAACATTTGTATTGCTTTGCTCTTCTCATTTAATTCTCTGATTGGGTCAGTGGAAGTTAATTAATATCCCTTCACGCGATGTTATCTCTGCCACACTGACACCTTTAGGGCCGGATGTTACAGAAAGTACCTTTTTAAAGCTGCAACTGTATCCAGTGTCATTTATATAAACAACGATGCATATCATAGTAGCACCAACAATAGAAATATTAAACATTTATAGACAACACTTTTATTTATATATTTTATTATCAAAGATATACAGTAAAACAAGACTTAAACTTAGAAATATCTCTACTGAGCTGTATTGAGCAGTAACTATCTGTGTGCGTTATGTATACTAGCATTAAATCCAAGCCAGGAATTATTATTTCTAACAACCAACAGACAGAAAAAACGCCAAATAAATAACATCCCAGAAAATGCAAAATGCTGGTCTTCTTGAGCAATGTTTACTGTGTTCACAAACAACAATGAAGATCAGTCTTTGCTGACTTTGTCCCAACATGTGACTCAAAACAAACACTGTGCAGACGGCTTGTGATAACGGAGGAGGTGAGGGGGAGCTGTACGGGAGATGTTTAAAAATGTAATTGGTGATGTGATACGCAGTGATGAAATAGGCTGAGGCTGCCTACAGCTGAAGCACAATCACAAGACCCCACCAAAGCAACCTGCTATAGTCAGTCGCATCTGATCCTTCTTATCTCATCCAACAGTGTCCCTACTCCAACTAACCCTCCTGGAACGGTATCCTTGCACAAATCCACCCATCAGAGTCAGACGCGCATAGAGAGACAGGAAGTGGATGATTGAGGGATAGGAGAAAGAATAGCTCTGACAGGATTCAATGGTTTACACTGCCTGTTTGAAAGGAGTTCCCTTTTTAGTGAACAGTGTCACTATCTGTGATTGGAGGAGCGTGTTCATTCCTTTCCTAGGACTCTACAAACAGTTATGATACATAAATGAAACAAAGCCTACTTTTCGCACATCGGTCAGCACTTTTATTCCAGGTAGCCATGTGGTTGTGAAGATACTAATGTATTGGAATGAACAGATGAAAAGAACGTGTTGCCATCTGCAGTCTGCTGGTTTCTTCACTTCCGTTTCTTTTCTCATGCCGATTTGCCTAAGCTGAACAGCCAATCAGAGTGATTTCTCTCACTGACGGGTCAGTGAATCCATAAAGGCAGTTAAAGCTATATATTGTGTTTGATTATTGGCATTTTATAGAATTTAGTTTTTTTGCATTTTTTTTTTTTGCATTTTTCACACCAAATAATTATGGATCATGAGAAGACTATAATAACGGGCATGACGTTTCTCCAGCTGCAACCTATTTGGATTTAAATGTTTTAATTCTAGTAAATTAGTTAATTTGCAGTGTAAATGTGTCGGCACAAACTGAAGGAAGAGAGAAAGTCTACAAGAATAGTCTTTAAAAAAAACAAAACATTTATGAGTACACATTGGTATTATAGCTTCATCACAGTGTGGAGAACTTTCTCTAAACACTACACCGATGCATTTTATACATGGAATCCGTTAAAGGATGCATCTAAGACGTAGCCCCTCCACAACCTTAAAGCCCTACAAAGCACCTTCAAACACTCCCTGTGACCTGTCATGACCGTCTCTTTGTTGGGGTATTTCCAAAGGGGATGTGAAGGTTTCTTCAGTGTTTTAGAGAACTAGTTTTTGGAGAGGAAATGTAAAGTCACTTCTCACAGAAGCTGTAATCCATCAATGTTGGCTCCTCTGATAAAATACATCGTTATATGTTTGGGAGACATTGCTGCTTTAAGTTTGCCTACTGACTGTTGATATTAACATAACTCCATGAAGCTAAGCAGTTATCAAATCTAATAAATAATACAGCGTAGGTATTTGGAGACGAGTGTGTTTACATAGCAATATTTAAAGATTTATTTTTATTTAATAGAATGATAAGGGCCATTAGTTGTGTTTAATATATCAATGCCAATGCTGGGTTATTAGGTAGCTGAAATGCCTGAAGTAATTATAATGTAATTTTGTTGTATATCGTTTTTATTATTGCTGCAATTACAAAATTTCCCTCTCTGCAAATGTGCTAAAGAGTGTAAACACACGTCAGTGCCAAGAGCACTCAAAGGAGTTGTATTTACCAGATGAGAAAATAAGATTAAAAACATGAGCAATATTCAATAGATGTATTTGCTTGAAAATATTAACTAATTTGCTCTCATTTATCGGATGAAAACATCTAACCAGATGAAAACACCCCATGAAACACCACTGACAGGGAAACAGAATCAACAGGGAAAAGGAACTCAAGCAGCTAATCTTACTTCAGGCTAACCGGCATCCAGTTCAGTCGTGCTCGGGATAACATAAAAGATAGAGATAAATGTGAGTTTTACTGGTCTGGGCCTGTGGGGTTACATGTCATGAGAGCCCCTAAATGAAGCAACAGAAGTCATGTGAGTTGACCTCTAACAGCATCACATCCAGTGAGTCTACTGGGGGTGTTTATACTTCAGTATACTGATATAATGTCTGTTTGATGGACGGGTCTTCATCCTCCAGGAAGCAGGGGTTCTTTTAGCCTTTCATTCGACATGATTCTAGAAGAAAAGCTTCATACAGTGATGATCATCGTAGTCCTCACGCTTTACACTGGACTATGTTGGTAGAACAGTACTTTCTGTAAATTGAAGCAGCATCATAAAGCTTTAAAAGACTGGATGTAATGAGTTTATGTTGGATGCATCAAATGAGATGTGATGCTTCTTCTGAGGAGAAAATGTCAACTAATTTTAAAAAAACTGACAGATCTTCAAAGTTTGTTACACTGAAAGCTAACTTTTCACAGAATTGCACCTCTTTCCCACTGACGTGTTATACTCTTTACACACAGACCCGTATAAAAAATTATTTGAGCATAAACCTGACAGTTTTTGTTATTCTTCTGACTACAGCTTGCATATAAGAATTCATATAAAAATGATTCGAGCGTAAACATGGCAGCTCTTATTATTCCGTTGACGCGAGCCAGTAACATCAAAAGCAATTATCACCTAATAATTTCTAGAAACTTAAAAAAAAAATGTTTGCGGAGACAGTAAACTGCAATAGTCTGCGAGTCGTGTCCTTGACAATCAGTGGCTGTGTGCAGAAGTGACAGACTCCCACATGGAATAGAGAAACACCACCTGCAAAGTATCAACGTGGTTAATTATCCCCAGGTTCCTTTCACCCTAGTAAGTGCTTGACTTTCCAAGGGCAGCTTCTAAACGTTCATGTTTATATTTTAAAGCCGCAGAGAAACACAGAAACTTCAGTCAGGAAAAAGCTTTTGAGGTTTCTCAGCCAGTTCGCACTACGTTGAGTCGTGTTGCTCTCTCAGCATGCTGAGCGCCGGCTGTGCTTGAAGCCCAAAGTAAAGCTCAATGTTTTGGAACGAGAATCTACTGTGATGATAATTACATTTTTTGTGACAAAAAAAAATCCAGAAAAGAACAATCCACTTATATTTAGTCTGGTAGAGGTACAGTATATGGATGTACAAGTGAAGGAAAGAAGTGGGAAGGGTTAAATAACAGCATTATTGTTATTTCACACCAGCCTACGGTTCTCTTGTTGTCCACCAAGGCAACCTGTCACTGTTCCCCTCATTGTTCCACACAATCAACACGACCTGCTCAGCCGCCTTAATGTCAGACAAATAAATTAAGAAAAATATAGAAATATTAAAAATCCCAAGGCTGCAGAAAACCAATTTTGTTGTACAAATACTCCTCCTTACCTATTTAACAGGGCTGCGGCGTAGCCTCTTGCATTTTTAAAATCCTGCAGAAATGATTTCTTGCTCAAATGAAATGCTGGTGTCACGTCTCTGCGGGTGCATCTCCACCCACAAATCAAAACCTAAAAGCCGATACTCGATAGCAACGAGTGATCACTGTAAAAAAAAAGCCAGACTCACCCATGATGAAACTTTTGCTTGGGTCCTGTACCTCAAACTGCTCTCAAAGGTTGATACAACCTTGCATTAAATCCAGTGTAGAATAACTAGGTTGATCGTCAACGAACCAGCCATGAAAACCTCATTCATTCATCGTAGTGTAGTTGATAAGATCGTTTGAATTTATTTTTAATATCTTCTGCAGCTTCGGCCTCGGGTTCCTTCTGTGTGGAGTTTGCATGTTCTCCCCGTGTAAGCGTGGGTTCTCTCTGGGTTCTCCGGCTTCCTCCCACAGTCCAAAGACATGCAGGATGGGGATAGGTTCATTGATGACTCTAGATTGCCCGTAGGTGTGAATGTGAGCGTGAATGGTTGTCTGTCTCTACATGTCGGTCCTGTGATAGACTGGCGTCCTGTCCAGGGTGAACCCTGCCTTCACCCGATGACAGCTGGGATCGGTTCCAGCCCCCCCGTGACCTTGAATACAGGATAAGCAGTAGATGATGGATGGATCTTCTGCAGCATCTAGTATTTATACATACACGTGGGATAATTATAGGTTGGGCTGTCTGAAAACCTCTTTGGATCTGAGCATTCCGTGTCCATACAGGTGGCAAATCAGAGCATTCATTTGAATGTGGATCTGCGGTGCGTCAGCAATGCCAACAAGTAGACTCCAATTCCAAAATATCCTCGGTCTGTCCACCCCCAGAGGGAGAGACTCTTAAAAAGTAATCATTAAATGTCCACAGCACTGACAGACACAGGGAACCTAATATGGTATTTTTGGGGGGGACGTGTACATTAACAGGCTCTAAATTTAACACCACCATGACACTGGGTAATCATTCATTTCACTGAATCTGAGGCACAATATCAGCATTACTCACTGTGTGGCCATCTGGCTGATATATCTGTTCGCTTTATGTTTCATGCCAAATAAGAAGAATTTGGGTTTGGTTCAAATTAAAATGAACTTCTACTCTAATATACTCTAATTAGTAGAAAGTCATTCCGATAATCTGAATCTTTCTCACCAAGATACCAAACCCAACACAAACTTCTTCATTTCATTCTTGCAACCAAAGTGTACGTTTCCATTTACCACCAAAGGGTGATGGATCAAATCAGGGACAATACAACACTGAATAACTGATATTTCTAGCTGATAACACCCTTTCTCTATAAAATACATTTCCTAAAAGTATTTAAAAGATGACCAAGACCTTCACTTTTTTCTGGATGTGAAAATGCTCTGACAGTAAAAGTGTGGAAATGTCTTTTAAGTGAAAGTATGGATCTAAAAACACATTTGCTGCTCAAGCATGCAGGAGGTCATGGGATCAATGACTTCACTTGAGTCTAGACCTGATTGAGCTGCACAAAGCTAACCGTAAAATCTTAAAATCAATTCTTAAATGAAGCAGTAGCCGATGCAGGGAAGCTCCTTTTATACTGTCTTGCCTCCGGGGCCGACGGAGCTCGTGCTCAGACAGGAGAGCCGAGAGCTGCAGTAATTCAAGCATGATGAAATAAAGGCTTCTTTTTTTCCCCTTTAGCTCAAGAAGAGAGTTTGAGATGTTTTGTTAACCAAAAAAGATGAAGGACTGTTTATTGCACAAATGCATCCATGGGATTGGGAGACGTGATTCTCATTGTATTGCATGTTTGATTTTAGCCATGTTTACGGAGAGGGTTGCTCTACATGAGCAACAAAAGGCAGAGTTGCATTGAATCACATAGACAAACAAGTGAGCAAATAATAATTTATTAATATGACAGATCCCGGATGTGGATTTGATCTGAAATTCCTGGTTCAAACCTGCATTGTGGGCCCTGAACAGAGAGCGGTGTTTGCTAACAGCGGAATCTGTTATTGATCTTGGTGTGTGGTGATTCTGTCCCCCAACAACAGACTGAGAATGTGTAATCAAATGCGTATTGAGTGGTTTGGGAACAACTAGGCTTCTGGTTTCCACACTAGCTTTTAAAATGCACTTTGTCCTCCTCAGAATCTTTTTTTTAAACTTCTGATTCTCTCCTTACAGTGTTTTGCGAACATTTATCACATCAAGGCTCATTTGGTACTCGGGTTCGCTACAGCACATTAAATGTTGCTTTGAGTTAAAGTCCACTTGTTTGGGAAAAATGCAATGCAATAAGTTAATGAAGCATTGCGTTAGTTCAGGCAGGACATGTACTTTAAGTCATGTGCACCCAGAAGCTGATCATCAGCTTATCCAACAAGCATCAATGGTGTTCAGTGACTCGAAGAAGGCAATAGTTCATTCGACCTGCTAGCCCCTCGTTCATCCCCACCAGTATACATCTTCCAGGTCTTATAGGTAATAGAAAACGACACCAGAATATCCCTCTGCACAAATCAGACGTTTGTCAGGAGTCTAGTGTCCACCGTTGCCAAATGAATGATGAATGTTTGAGATGTTCTTTCCTGGTTGTTTTTGGTCTGAAAGGTTTTTAAAAATACCAATGATGCCAACAATGTTCTGGCCTCACTTTGTGTTGAATAATTCAAGATCCAAGTCCGACCTTTTGATTGTGACATCAGATTAATGACAACACAAACTGCGTACAGTGGACTCATTTTTTCTTTCTGTGCGTCATCAAGTTGATCTTTAACGCAGGCGTTTGTTCAATATTTGCAGAGCTCAACGACCTACCTCTTTTAATACGATGATCCTTTCCCATCACAACTGGGTCCTGTCATAATACATTTCATTAATGGATATATTGCATGATCTTAAGTTAGTCCATGGTACCATGGATCAAAACTCAGAGCAACTTTAATTCCCACATTCCAAGGAGTGACATACAGCATCCAGAGCAAATGACTGTTTTTAAGATCAGAACTGTCTTTCCAGATCAGATAAGTTTTAAGGCTACAAAACGCCTGCAACCTCTGGATCGTACTCCTCAGGAATGACTGAGACACTTTAATGGTTATGGTGTTTATCTCCGTCCACTATTGAGTAATATACTCACTCTCAGCAGTGTTTAAATAAGTTTAAGGGCCCCGGAGTCTTGTCGCTTTGTGTCGACATCTGAAAAGAGGCTCTCGGGTGAGAAAACGGCCCAGTTGATTAAGAGAGAGGTAGTTCAAAGAAGAAAAGTTTTATTGTAGTATGAGAAGAGAATGGAATGTTTTCAGGCAGGGATACAAATGCTTGAACTCCATGTATGTATTGATTTTTTTTTTTTTATTGTATTGGATAAAATGAATGGAACTTTTAAACTTTCACCATTCTGTGCCGCTTTTTGCTTAAATTCAACACCCATGTGTTGCTGCTTTTAGCACATGTGATGGTAAAAGTCCAGCAGTAAAGTATCAATGAACACGGTGATTTATGCAGCAGGCACTCTGGCACGAAGCATTTGGACCTGCAGGTGTAACGTGATTATGACAAATGAAAGTTCTCAAGCTGTAGATAGCTTCAGACAAATAGCAGGGGATTACTGATAGGCATAACAATGATTTATTATACTCGCGCAAGTTGCCGAAGCACTGAGACACCTGAAGAAGAAAATCAAGAGGTGAATATTCATAGAGTCATTTACAGCCAAACATGTAATTCGATTGGCTGATTTGTTTATAGCCTGAGAATGATTTTTATGGCTGAACTACCCACATAATAATGTGGGAGCCTGTTCTGGTTTGTGTCGTCCCTCGCAGTGAGTGCCTGTACTCATATTAGCCATCACGTAAGTGCAATAGGAGTCAAAGAGTCTTTTTCCACTCAGCATGGCCCCGCGCAGTACAGAGGAGTTATGAAGATCTCATCATTCTCCATCCTCATAATGTTCCCGTCAGTGTGCCGGATGGGAACTATTACATGTCACAGATCATCATTCACTAGATGCAGGGGCCCCCCATAAATACTGGCGGTTTTATTATGCAAGCTATTAGTCCATTTGTGTATTAGCTCAGTGGTTATGCTAATTTCCGAAATGTGCCTCATATGCTTGGTAGTTCATACGTTAGGATGACACACAAGACGCTCTCGTCAAAGGGATTACACCGCAGCTTTGATTTATTTTACAATATGTCACTTGTCATGTCTGGCTTCTTCTCAGTTATTTCCATTGAAATCCTGCCACCATGAAGCCCTTGGCTAACGGTGGACTCTTTTTCATGTCTCCCTCCCGTGTTGGAAGTTTCCAACAGACCAATAATAACAAGGCCAGGGCAATTGTTGGCATAGCTGATCCATCACTCCTCTGTCGCCATTAGCATTCAAGGTTCATTAGCCGACGAGCACACAATATAATATAAAATTGTATTCTATAAATATGTGTTCTCAATACGGGCATCATATTATATTCAAACAATACTTCTCAAAATCTTTTTAGAATATTTTTTTTATACAATTTTATTCGTCTTGCCTTTATGCCGGCACATTTTCATTCCATTTCTGTTAATCAACATGAACACGCCCTGACAGATGAGATCAATAAAATAAAGTAACTTAATATGTCTACATCCACACAATACTGACGTTGGTTTGCTGTCAGATTGAACGTGAGGCGAATTTCTACCTCGGTGGAATGTTTGCACAATCTGTGTTTATCCAACCCAAACCGCCAACATGTCTATCACTGTACTTGTGTGACAGCTCAGACTCTTGACTGCTGTCAAAAGGTACCACGTTCTTCCTGTTATTGCCCTCCAGACCCTATAGTTTCCCTTTTCTCTGTATGCTTGTGAATTGGAGTCTTGGGATAAGTGCAAATTATTCAGCTCAATTTTAAAATCTTCAATTCGGGTGACTCCATTTTAACTTGCACCGTGTCTCCAATTACATCTGCATTTCATGCACGCACTAAAACAACTATCTCTGTCCTCATCTCCCCTACATTTTTGATGAGGAACCAACTTTTTAAAAAGATAACCCAACCTCTGAGCCAACCTCAACTGTGTGAAGGCTGTTATTCCACAATTCAATCTAATATTCATCTGCACTCCATGAATTAAATAAAACAGAGTTATACCGCAAGGTCAGAGGAGCGGAAATTTATAATACAGAGGAGGTAAACACAAATAAACTATTCCAGAGGGCAAATAGTTTGTATAAGGTGCTGTGTTGTCAAGGGCATTAAATATTGATAAAAAGAAATGAGATGCAATCAATTCAAGTCCAACTCTGCACGTACAATACAACTTTCTCTAATATTATGATACCATTATACAATGTTGGGACTTCATTCTCTGACATGTACATGGTGATGTTGAACAAAAGAAAAAAGCACCACCCTGACAATAATCTGCATGTTCTACACAGTTTAAGCTCTGTTCGTGCATGCATGTGTAAAGCACAACCGCTGATATTTGTGTGCTTTTCTAATTGAGCGGGTAACTTTCTTTTATTATTAGACCTGTCTTTCCAGATCTACATGTCTGGATCGGGTTCATGTGGAGCTGGTTAACAGAGAATGGGCACTCTGAGAGAGACAGATGAGACCACTGTGACTTCCCCGGAGAATTTCGGGAATCAAATTTAAAAGCTATTTTAGGCTCCAGTGCCAGGTATAGTCACGTCACCTGGGTTGATATTAGTGGATGAAATCGGATACACCCTCTGCCCTCTGTGTGGGTGGTGGTGGTGGTGGTGGTGGTGGTGGGGGGGGGGGGGGTGTATGGGGGGGGGGAGCCAGAATGAACGGGGGTCCTCAATGTGAATGAGACAGAGGGGCAGCCAGAGACGTGAGGTTGTGTGTGGATATGTGTGTTTTTTCCATGTTTCTGCGAGCGTTCATGTTTGAAATACAGTTAGAGATCCTTTAACCGTCGACATCCACCAGGAGAAGTGTTTAGACTGGATTATAACCAGTTCTGTCAGCGCAGACCTCTCTTTAGCAATACGGTACTTGGGATCATGTTCAAGACATCCTTGTAATCACCTTGTTGACTTACTGCCCCCCCTCAAGTGTTTGAGCTTCGGCAACCAGCGGTGTGTGTGTGTGTGTGTTTGCCTTTATGTGTGTTAGTGAAGGAGATACAGAGTGTGTGTGTGATAATAGTCAACATTTGTACCTGCGAAGGAGAACGTGCATGCATGCTTGTTGTCTGCTGTAGTGGCAGACATGGTGTCCGTCATCTGACAGCCCACCGTCCTGAGATTAAAGGTCTGTTTTGTTCCTCCTCTCTCACATAAACACATAATATCCAACTCCTGGATAAGTAATCTCCCCGAGCAGGAGGTGTGACTGCTTACGTCTCCTCGCACATTCCTAGCTTCCCCAACAATATCCTTTCACCCCACTCTGCTGGACCCCCCCCTCCCCCGGATCTCTGCCTCCAGCATGTGAAGACCCCATCTCCTCCCCGCTGAAGCTTGTTTACATAGGAGTGAGTGTGTGTGTGTTTTCTCTCCGTCTCGTTCGAGTGCCTGTTCAATAGACAGATGGTTGCACTTCCTTTTAAGGATTGATCGCAATAGCCTATCACTTCCATGTGTATAGCATCTGTGTAGGGTTGTATCGCAGTACATGCACGAGGAGTGAAACAAAAAAAGGTCAGGGCCTGGAATTAGCCTCACACGGAACAACATTGTTTCTCAAAGCGTGGTATTTCATAGTTTGGATTGTGGGAATTGTAAGGAACGAGCTGTCACTGTGGCAAATTTAGTGCACAAGGGTTTTTCTCTCTGTCTCTTAGACATCCACCACAAAACTCCGTCTCATTTCAATGACATTAACTGAGCTCTTGTTTTAAAACATACAAAAGGTATGCTTTGGACCTCATCCAGGTTTAGATTTACTGTGAGAATGGAAGAACGGTGAACCTCAAGTGGCTGCAGCCTTTCAGTTTGACATATTCCTGAGCCATTCTTCCACCGTCTGTATTGTGCCGCTTATATTTTTCTTCCCGTCTCTTGCGTTCACATACACACATACTACACAGGCACACCTAAGTGTTCAAGAGTGCCGTGACGAAGGATTCCAGCAGCTTGTTACTGAGCCTGTCAAAAAAGCAAGGAGACCCACCACAGAGGTGAGGATGTGTGTGAAATCCCATGAGCCTCTATCACTGGTCAGGGAGCATAACAACATCCTACTTCTACTTTTCACGTGGAGATATTCCCCTCACACCTAGGACGAATTGTGCTGTTTGTGATTTCTTTACGTACAGTATATATTACCCATATAAGCAGTTTTTATCAGCAGAAATACTTTTACCGTTCTGATGCAGATGTGGTTAAGTGTTGGGTAGTTTTAGGCACCTTACTTCCGTACTTTGTTTAGGTGAGAGAACACCTGCGTCACGGTGAAAAGAAACCAATGTTGACATACGGGAAAAAAGGGAGACAAACAGTAGTCCCATTTATTAAAGTCATCCAGCCACACCGTCCTCCTTTGTAAACCATGATTGCATATGAACAATGGAAACAGGCTTGCTAATACGATATTCAGATTCAGAGGAAACAGAACGTAAGTAAAGAGAGGCACCCAACATAGTTGACATTTTACACCTTGTCAATAGTACTGTCCCTCTACCTGCTCTTGGTATGACAGTGGTCAAGTATGGTGTTTTGGCCTGGTCCCAAGCCCAGCCATCCTTGGCACCCTGCACAACCTCTCACACTGATTATTATTTCACTTCCTTGTATTGTTATTTTATCAGACTAAGCTCCCATCAAACTGCCGTCTGTTTATGGCTACTGGTGCCAGTGTAAGCAGGACTCAGACAGTCTGCTACAGTAATCTGGATTGCTGCAAAAAAGACACCTCAATAAAAGCAGATCTCCTGACTGCCCATGGTCATAAAGGAGAATAAACAAGGTTAGGGCAGAATAATTATGCTGAACTGCTTCCTGGTATTAAGGTACTGAGGGGACTTGACCTCTCCCTCTGCTGCTGGCACTGGAGCTTTTTAGTAAGTACTTCCCAGGCCAGGTGCACCATGTTGACCAATGCAGCACACCTGGGCAGAGCTACCAGGGAGGGAGCAGGCAACGCATAAAACCCTCACCATGAAAAGGTAACACATATTTATGTCTTACACAGCATTTATGTAAACAAGTATCTTATTTCCCTGGGTTGACTTGGAAATGTATGCATGAACATATATAAAAATAAGTAAATAAATACATAGGCTGTTCAACTAGGACTTTATCTTCTTGGATATCTGGCCTCTGATTTTTCCACTTTCTTCACCCTTTTTTTCTCCCAATGACTGCACACTAGCAGCGTGACTCTGTCACCACTTTGGTCCAGACTATCTAAATAAAAACAGTCTTCACCAGCAGCAGCTGCGGGTGAAATCCTTATTGCGTGATGACATTGTCTGAGAAAAGTAACGACATTATAGGTTAATGACAGCAGCTGTGAGATTGGCTATATTGACATTTAAAACAATCACAGGGACAGTTACAGGCCTTCCCTCTGTCTGGTATCGGATACTCTATCAGCAATCTCTGGTAATGACAATTCTACGATATGAAATTACAGACGATTGTCGAACCAACCCAATTTAAGAACCTTTCTTTGACCTCAGCAAACGTTATCTCATTTGAAACCAACTAGCATTGGAAAACTGCGATTCTCTCTGAATTGGTGAAGCAACCTGAAATGAATTTAGCCATGAGCTCACATCAGCAGCAAAAACAAACAACGTGATTAGTTGTCGTTCATTACAGAGTGCTAGGAGACAAGAAGTGAGAGAACAGCGGGATGGCTGGTGCAAAGAAACTTGCTGATGGAAGGAAACTGTGTGGAGTTTTATACATTTAAGGAGCAATATAATGCAACTATGGCCAAGTGAAGAATACAGTAGATATGTTGTAGGCTTCTTGCCTTTAAATGTGTACTTTAAGTCTATATCAGTCATCCATATTGATGTAGTTATGTATCAATAATTTAATGCTAACAAAATCTTCCAAATGTTCCACCATGGAGAAGGTCTTTTTATCCAGTGCAATAATCTTTCTAATTTACCTAATCTCTTCATCAAATCCTCCAAAGTTTGCTATTTGGGTGCAGAGTACCTTACACTCTAAGTGATAATGCTGACTGGTCAGCTGCTTTTGAGACAGACATTTCTTGTCAGTTGGACACCAGTTTAAACTACAGGTATGCCATGAATTCCAGAGACATGTAAAGTGGAACTTTTCCTTATCCTACCCGTTCTCATTCCCAACTCATCTCATACGTATGTTTGGTCAGTGGCCCATGGCGACTGATACCGACACACCATTTAGCTTTTGAAATGAGACGCACCGGGGTTTCCACTCGCTCTAATGTAAACCCATCTGCTTCAGTGTTAGACAGTCAGAGCAAATCAGAGCAAATGATGTTGTATGAAGAGTGAGAGAGTCGATTTAGGGAGGAGGTTGGGGTGGATGGTACTTGGGTCAAACAAACACAGAGCTTAAAACAGGAGCAACCGGCTTGTGCCCCTGAGACAAAGTTTACCTTCATTTTGTTACGTAACCTATACACTTAACTAACGCCACATATATGCGTTACATAACCAACGTATTTATTTGAGCCAAAACCACAATCTTTTGAGTTGGTAGTGAGAATGTGTGGCAACCAACCTTATCTGACTTTGCTTTACAGACAGCTGCAAGGATCAACAAGTCTGAAGTTCAAACATGATGTTAGCAGATGGAGATGTTCCCCAGTGTAAATGCCATGTTAGTTTTGGGAACAAAACAAATGTGTCGAGAACAGTGACGTTGTTAGGCCTATTTTAGGGGGGCTGGAGCCACCCACCCCCAAATTATTGGGCTTTTTATTAATTAATTAATTATTATTTTTTTCAAGTTCATATTTATGTTGTCAGATTTCACTGTGTCCTTTAAAATCCGTTTAGTTTATTCCACTTTATGACTGAAAATGACTGAGCAAAATCACACTCTGATTGAACCGATCTACAGGACAGTAAATGGTGTAATTAAATGACATTCTTTAGACCTGCAGCTTATCTAGACAGAGGAATTAGAAACACTATCACTTTAAGACACATTTACATAATCAGGGTTTGTTCTAAGCATGCAGCTTTAATGAGTCTAAACGTTAACATGACAGCAACTCTTCTTCAACAGAGGAGAATGGAAGAAGACAATATCTTGTTTTTAACATGTTACTAGCTCGACTTCTTCACTGGTTGTTGTGTAATTCTAATTATAGTAAAAAAAAAAAAATAGATGCAAGTGCAAAGATTTTGTATGATTCCCCTGGGGCTTAGCCCCCCTGTCTTTAAATCCTAGTGACATCGCTGGTCAAGACAAACATTTTTCCAGTGCATATGATGCCAATTACCGAGGAGCCATAGTGATGCTACAGAGGCTATTATTATATAACGCAGAAGAAGTTGGTGTTAAGTTTTTCATTCCCTTGAAAAGCCTTTCACACATACCACACTTTTCCCATCATGCCATGGGGCAAGCAGCTCTCCATCTAGCTGTGGATTCGCTTTCTTCTTCTGTTACTCCCTGCAATATTAAACGCTGGTCTGCTTACCCTGAATGCAGAAAATGACCATCTTCTTTTGTAGACACATTTTCAATGAAAGGTCACTGTCAGTGCTCAACATAGAGAAAAGTACAGCAAATATTTCGTCATTGTATTTTTAATGTTAAGCAGCAACCGTAGGAAATGTCTGTTTGCTTGGTGATATTTCTCACCTAACCAGACCAGGATGGTGGTTATCCCTTTTTGAGCTGCCCTGCAGATTTAGCCAAAAACCTTTGCTTGGAGGAGGAGCAGTGAATGTGTCACGTAGTAACACGCTCGCTCAAGGTTTGCTTGACCACACGTGAACTTTCAGAGAGGACTTAGATCACCGCTCAAGGACTCCAGCAAGTCCACCTCCTGCCAAGTAGGCACTAAATGCTTGTTCCTGTCAGCAGTGAATACCTGACAGATGGCCTCGTGCTGTTTCACAACCCTTGCCACCATCTTCTGGCAGCAGCCCCATCATCACCAGCTTGTGAGAGATTTGGCTCCTCCTGTGTGGCCCCTTTTTTCTGTCATGAATGGCCAGCACTTCTACACTCTCACCCTCTCTCATGAAATTGTTAGAAAATAATTGAAGTGGTTAATCGTAGTTTAAAGGTGCTAAATTCAAAATTCAGAGCATTAATAGATCAGCAAACATCTATTAGCCATGTAAAGATTTAGTGGAATAATACTAGTAATAAAAGTAGCTGAACAGAGAATGAAGTTACTGTCCCTCTGTGTGTGTTGTAATCTGAATGATCTGTGCTTTGTTTACATAGCTGTAGTCTCTCATATAAATTTATTATATATTTCTTATCTGCAATTGAACAGAGAATACAGTTCTGCTAATATATACTACTGGTTGAGACAAACACTTCCCCTGTATGATCCTAGGGAAAAAATGACATTTATGAGTCTACAAAACGCATCTTCAGAGTGGTTCTGATGTTTCGCCGAGCCGCACGTCAGAGTTGGCGGGGAAGAGCAACAGACTGCATTTGCTCTGCTATCTCGCTGCGCTTTGTCTGAAGCCGGGGGATGTTTGATGAATTAAAAAAAAAAAAAACTTTCTAACACGGAGCTTGCACAAAGGTTAAGAACTTTAATGAGCTTCTCAAAGTGCTCGTTCTTAACTGGGCTGAATATCAGCATGGAAATGATCCCAAAGATATGTAACTGCTCCTCAGTGTACCGAAAGTCAGAGCCTTTTCCGTGGCTCGCATATAGTGAGGCGTGCTATGTGCTATCCAGGAGTATCCCTCAGGAAACCTCTATTCATCTGCAGCTACTGACTCCCTTTGTCAATGTAGTGTTATTATTTTAGCCTTTTCCACGATTACCATTTTAACACCATCAATCCAACATTTCTGCTGTGTCACTAGTGACACTTATGCATCACATTTTAAGAAGTTTAGGATATGAATGCAGTTTTACTTATATTACCTGTACGTTTATGACTGTCTTTTTGGTTCTTGGTTGGATCTGGTCTCTATTTACGGTCAAATTGTTTAGATATTCATTTTGTACCTACCAAGTTGTTGTGCCATCGCCTCCTTTTGCCTTTGGCCTTTGTGACAGTAAAATTATTATTATTATATTAGATTATAGGTTCCAGACCCTTTCATCCACAGGAAAGACCACACAGTGTTTATAAGTCTAGAGATAACCGTACCTTCCTGTAAATGCCACTGCAGTTGTAGCTTGCCTCATCTGTCCGTGTGGTATTTGTCCAGTAAATGTAAGACAAAACTTCTGGGTCAGAGTTGGCTTACCAGCAAGGCTGCTTCGCTCAGTAGAGTGAAATCGATAACTCCACAGAGCCGTCAATGTTGTACTACATGTCAGATCACATTTCACCATGAAACAAGCCCTTTGATAAAATACCAGTTTTATCCTTTACCGCGCAACACCACATCATCCGGCTTTGGGAGATAGCCGAGGCTTTACTGAGACGACCTAGTGGATTGTTTTATGGAGAACAAAGCGGAGGCATTTTTTTACTTTTAATGGATGGCCAGTGACGGCTGTTTGAAGTCCTGACTCTCTCTCCTGCGCTTGCTCTCTGTCCTGTTGCCACGATGCAGCATGCTCAATGACAATGCAGGAGTGCATCTCCTGGGTCGACTAAATATGTATGTATTCAGCCTGTAGTCGCTCTCCTGGCATTGCCAAATGCCTCAACGCTAGTTTCATCAGTCCAGACTAGCTCTCAAATTGTTGAATCTAGTTTCGCCTTGTTTGCCCTTTATTGTGTTCAAGCTGTTGATGCCTGAGGTTTTCTTTTTCTTTTATAATAATGCCTTTTGGAACTGCTTAAACCCCTGCCTGTCTCCAGATGTCTCCCTGCACTTGGTTCCAGCACAAAAATCCACATTACATAAGATGCTACATAAGCCGGCTGTAAAGTTTAAGATAAGCCAGCATGAGGAAAATTATTCCAATAGAAACTGTTGATTGAACCTCCCTGAGCTGTATACCCATATCAAGAACTGGACTGGGAGAAATACATGTATTGAGCAGCATCTATTTAACTTAAGGTATGACAGTGGCACTGAAGGGGTTGTTGAAATGACAGCAGCTTTAACCTTTATTAAAAAGTACTTGTCAACATGACTCATCCCTTGCTGGACATCATCTGTGCGTATCGCGGCTCTGCTAGATTAGGTGCTGAAAATAAAAAAACATAAAATGGCCTTGTATTAGCAAACCAATCATTTAGATGGATTCTTGGTCCGAGCTTGGATTGTGCTGTCCAACTTGCTGGGACAAATGCCCGAAATGTCAAGGAACATGTTGTGTTGCAGCACAGTAAATGAGTATCGATCTCTCTGTGCACCCGAAACCATCACACCTACGGGCCTGGGAAACGTAAGGTATGGAGCTAAGCGCGTCTTTGGAGAAAGAGAGGTAGACACTATAATAGCTTCATCGTAACAGAGGCTGGTTTTCACAGCCTTGTTAGCCCACCTATGCTGTCATCTGCCACATTCAGTTTTCATCTTAAAAGGCTTGATCACTTGATACTCTATAGTTGCCAGCATACAAACGTAGGCAACCACATTATCAGTGTGCTGTACACTGTAGATCCTATACACCTGCATAAACTGAACTATCCTGTGACTGGAAGAGGCAGGAGCAGGTACAGAGGACTGACATTTGGCCTTTTCCCATAGGATCCGGGCTTCCCTCCCTGCTTCCCAAGCCTATCTGTATTCCCCAGACATGGCACTAAGCACTTCACTGTGCTGTTGTTTGCCTGATTTTCCTGTTTTTTCTCTCAATATTTCAGTTTTCTAGTTTCATTTTTCTGTCCCGTGTTTATGCCAAGTCAAGGTAGTAGATTAAAGAATGATTTCCCTACTGTTAAGCCCTAACCATATCTTCACACAGGCGCATTTTTGCCCTCGTAAGCCAATTAAAAAATGTTTAACACTCATTAGCAACACATTGCTGTCGCGCACTCTCAGTGGAATTTGCTTTGCTAAAAGTTAAAAGTAACCATTGGTTTCTTAAGAGGCTTTTAAGTTTGCTGTCTGTCATAAATGTTTGTTCTTGTATGCAGGCATATGTTGTGTACTCAACTTGAAGTAGTTAAATGTGTAATCATCTACATTTGTTATTTTTTCTTACCGTTGTAGGGTGAAAATGTATTTTCCGTTTGCAAGCATTCGCTGTATTTCTCCATGCACATGTAACCATACTCACGTCACATAAACAGTCTTTGTGGGAGATGAGAGCAGTTTACTCTTTGTGTATGTGCATAGATGCAGTTATATATGGCCACAGAGGGGCTAGCAGGGAGCTCACTGATTATAGTAACAGCGTGCGCTCAATGTCACTAACGGCTGTCAGTCGCTCTGGGCTACTAGGGTTCTTTAGCAATTCTGCAGGAGGTCTGAGGTTGTCAAGGCAAGCATGCAGCACTCAAATACCTTTGCCTGTGGTTTGGAGTAGTGGTGTTGTGGTTTTACCGTAAATGCGTTGCACATATGTTGTTGTTGTATTTGTCAGTATATTTGTGTAAATGGGTGATGGGGTGGTCCTTCCCTGTTAGATAGATGAATTATACACACATCACGAAGGTAGCCGACTATCAGCACCGCATAATTTAGAAAAAAAAGGGGGAATAACGGCTGTACTCTGCTCCACATCACACTTTATTCAAGGACAATGTTTCCATCTTGTCCCACATGGTAACAGGTAGGTGTTAATTGTAATGTAAATTTAATCTGTCATCAACGGAAGCACATGTTCATGACTTTCACATTAAAAAGAAATCACAGGGCATTGTGCTTGATATCAAATCACAAAGGGCACTTTGTCATATTTGTTACTAAATAGTTACTTAACAAAGATTAATATTTTTAGAAAGTACGTTATCATATCCATTCTAAACGGGTCTTTTCTTTTTATTTATGTCTTATACATCAACCTTTCTTGGACTGTGTGTTATAGCTGTAGTGACCACTTTTGTTTTTTGAGAGAAAACTTTCTACGCTCCTCTTTTTTGTTTGTTTTCATCACAGCAACACACATACACATGCACACATCTGAATGGGAAACACAATGGTAATTAGAACTGATTGCACAGCAAACTTTCTAATGGATAGGACATGCTGCTTGACAAAATGACAGTTCCTCTTCTTATTGTCCAATTATCCAACTGCTTCGATAAAAACCACAGGGTCCTCCATTTACTGTTTTCATTGTCAAGTGATCCCCAATCAAACAACAAACAGCACTCGCTGGGATCATGCTGCTTTCAGCTCTTGCGGTGCTATTTTCTCTCTGTTTCACCACTAGATTTTGTCTGTGCGTAGGTTTCTCTGCCCAAAATCTGTCTTCAACCTTGTTTTTCTGAGAGGGCTCCTGGAACACCAGATGAAGTCTGGTGGCAAATTAACCACCACAGGGTTTGCATTATCAAAGTGACACCAAAAACCTTTGTATTCAGGCAGGAAGACGTGTCAGAATACCTCCCAAAGTCTTACAATACTTCAACCTCAATTAATTAATATCCTTTTTGTCCTCTATGCATGCTGTCTGAAAGCCCATACTTAGGATGACTTGCTGAAAGAACAGGCACTGGCTGTTGCCTGTCATGTCATACCAACCGTGTTTGAGTGCTATAAATATAAAACACAACACTAGAAAACGGTTTTGCTCCGTATGTGTTTGAGTAACAGACAACTGACACCTAAATTGAGAATAAAAATGACCAGCATGCTTCCTTTTGCCAGGCTGTACCAGCCTTAAGTTATGCAAGGTGCAACACAGCCATCTTTACAGCCCAGACAACCACATGGGAAAAATACATTACCTTTGTGTAAGAGAAATGTTGCTATTTGGTGGGTGTCAGTGACAGTCAGTCCCTCTCACTGGAAGTGTTGTCTGTCTAGCCTTGTTTATTTAGATGCTGTAATGTGATACGTGTCTTGCGATGCAGCCACTGTGTGTGCCTACACGTCGTCTACACATGAAGTTGTGAGTGATTGTTTAACAGAGTGGACGGATCAGGCAAACATCATTTCCTTTTCAGACATGCAGCTTGTAAGTTTCTAGCCTCACCTACTGGATATGAATATGAATGACAACTGCTCATGTGTCCTTTCTCCATTTTCCTTCTCTCTGTCACTCCCTCTCTCTGTCCCCTCCTCCTTCCCTCTCCTGTCTTTCTGTCTCTGTCTTTAGAATATGCCAGGACATAATGATGAGCTCCAACAGCACAGACCCCGGTCTCTTCCTGACTGCAAACACCTCGCTACAGGCAGCCAGAGGCTACCCACAATCCAATGCTCTCCACCAAGGAGGAAGTGGAGGAGCCCCCTGGTTGGTTTTCCATGTGAATACCCCGGATGATAATTCCTCGTCTACCAGCAAACTCCTAAACCTCACATCGGAAGCCCAGAATGGGAACATTACTGCGGTCCTGGACCCCCTGGGGGGTCACCCTGTGTGGCAGGTCGTCCTCATTGTCCTGCTGACAGGCATGCTGTCACTGGTCACCATCATCGGCAACATCCTGGTGGTGGTGTCCTTCAAGGTTAATCGCCAGCTAAAGACGGTCAATAACTACTTCCTGCTGAGCTTGGCTGTCGCTGACCTCATCATCGGGGTCATCTCCATGAACCTCTACACAGCTTATCTTGTGATGGGCTACTGGGCCATGGGCAGCTGGGCCTGTGACATGTGGCTGGCTATAGACTATGTGGCCAGCAATGCATCAGTTATGAACCTACTGGTCATCAGCTTTGACCGCTACTTTTCAATCACCCGGCCTTTGACCTACCGGGCCAAACGAACCACTAAGCGAGCCGGGATCATGATCGGCCTGGCCTGGTTTGTGTCGCTTGTCCTGTGGGCCCCTGCCATCCTCCTATGGCAGTATTTTGAGGGTAAAAGGACAGTACCCTCAGACCAATGCTATATTCAGTTCCTCACAGAGCCCACTATAACCTTCTGCACAGCCATGGCGGCGTTCTACCTGCCTGTGTCGATAATGAGTGTTCTCTACTGGCGCATTTACAAGGAGACCCAGAACCGCTCGAAGGAGTTAGCCGGCTTACAGGGTTCAGGGAGTCGTGCTGGGATGGGAGGAAGAGCTGGTAATGGAAGAGGCGAGAGAGCCCGCTTTGTCCATCAGACAGGAAGTTCTAGAAGCTGCAGTAGCTATGAGTTGACCAGGTTGTCCCGGAGAAGGAGCACGTGTCGAGAGCTGGTTGGCCACTTCCACTGCTGGCCTGGGGTTCGCTCGTGGAGACCTGGCAGTACCCGACAGGGGGACGGTGACCCAGACCAGAGCAGCAGCGACAGCTGGAACAACAACGATGCCGCGGCCTCGTTAGACCACTCTGGGTCTTCAGAGGATGAGGATTGTGGGGGCAAAGATATGATTTCCCAGAGTCACGCTATCTTCTCTATCGTTCTCAGCCTGCCTGGTATAAAGGCTGCTGTCAATTCCCAAATCACATCGTGTGAGGATCTGGATGCGGCCTCAGAGGAGGATCCTCTCAGGGGAGCGGAGTACAACCGAGATAGCCTCTCAACAGTCACCACCGACACCACTGCCGCTTCTACTCCTGATGGAGCAAACAGTTCAGAAAACAGCTACCACCAACGCTTCAGCTCACGCAAGATTCAGTCGATGCCTACCATCCAGGCTCCCGCTAACCAAGGCCCGGATGGTACCGCTAAAGCTACCACCACAGCCACCGACAACACTACAACCAGCACCACCACCAAATCCCCCTCAGTCCCGATGTCCTTCAAAGACGCAGCTCTGGCGAAGCGTTTTGCAGCCAGAGCCCGGACCCAGATCACTAAGAGGAAGCGCATGTCCCTAGTGAAGGAGAAGAAGGCAGCTCAGACTCTCAGCGCCATCCTCTTTGCATTCATCATCACATGGACGCCGTACAACATCATGGTGCTGATCAATACCTTCTGTAAAGTCTGCATCCCGGAGACCCTGTGGGCAGTAGGGTATTGGCTGTGCTACGTCAACAGCACAGTCAACCCCATGTGTTATGCCCTCTGCAACAAGACTTTCCGCACAACCTTTAAGATGATACTGCTGTGCCGCTGGGACCAGAAAAAAAGAAGGAAGCAGCAGTTTCAACAAAGGCAGTCGGTGGTTTTCCACAGGAGGATTCCCAGGGAGTCCACATAAAAAGGACAGGAAGTCGGGACGGGGATTCCAAAAATTAAACATAGGAGGAGGAAGAAGCATCCATGTAGTTGTTTCTGTGGAGTTTTTTTTTTTGTTGTTGCTTAGAGATTCATAATGTGTTTCTCTGCTGGTACGTCAAGCACAGCAAGCCTATGTGGTGGTCTTGTGGTATGTGTTTGTGTCGGTGCATCCATTTATAAAAGCTGTGTGTGTGCCGGGTTGTGTAAGCTGAGGTGCAGAGATGAAAACTTTCCGCTGTCCTTGACTCTAGAACTCTTTGAAATTTCAGTGCGGGAAAACAAGAGAAAAAGGGCTTAAAATGCATCGCAGGAGAATTTTTGACGTGCAGCAGACACAAGGGGAAAGGACATATTTGTCATGGGGCTGGGGATTCACATTTCTTATCATTTCTCTCTGTGGTAGCTAGATCTGTAACGTGGTTTTGCATTAAACACAAAACTATGTATCTGTAATACATCGCTGAACACCGAGACAAAAATGATTTTGTGTTCACATTGTACTGATTTGACCCGTCATCCTCTTGACACGTGATTTTTATCACAACTTCTGTACATTGCCTTTCTACATGGATATCGCTTTCCTGTGTCTGATGGAATATAAGAAGTTCTTGAATAGTGTCTTTCAGTCAACAGAGATCTTGTTATTTTTGTGATATTCATGTTTGGTTTTTCTAGATATTCCTGAGATTTTGAGCCAGTCTGAAAATGATTCTTCTGATGAACTGATTGTGAATATTTTGTGTAACACCACAGTCGGCGAACTGCTGTTGTGTTCAATGTGATTGTTGTGGTTTTTAATGGCGGAGACAATAAGTACATTGGTCGTGTTTATGTACTTGCAGTTCTCTGTCAAGAGTAATGATTATACATTGATGATATTCTGTTTGTGTATTTGGATATTTCTGACTTGATACACAATGATTGATTGCACACACGAAGATGTCCATTTATAAAGATGTGTGTTTTGATTTTACACTTTCTTTGAGATTTCTACAAAATTACACATCTAAGGAACTCTTTGTAAAAGGCCGGCCATTTTTGATAAAGTAGAGCAATGGCGGCCTCTAGTGGCTTGAGAAAGACCTGTTGTCCAGGCTGTGCTTCTAGTGGACCAACTTCTAGTGCAGATGCATCAGAATACCATTCTGCCAATGTGAAGACAGAAAATTGTATATTTTTACATGATAAATTGTGCAACAATTATTCATACTTTAAATTTGTTTGGTTCTTTGATTTGGCTTATTAAATTAATTTAAGATTTTAAATAAAAAAAACTGTTTGGCATTTAAAAGAGAATGGCAACAATCATGGAAGATACAATATTTTTTAGTTTTTATCATAATCTGATTTTGTTTGGGTTTTTTTTATTCAGTATGATTTATGGGTGAAGTTTTTCTTTATAAATAAGACTCGCAGCAATTGATTTGTAAATACAATTGATAGCTGTCTTGGTCATCAGGTTTTTCTATACAGGAAGTGGATGAACACCACACTCCAACAATAGTCAGCATACATTTTATTTTTTATTTGTATTGCACATTATGTTATTCTTACCTTTAAGTAGATTTTTTTACATTGTTGCCACACCCAAATGTACATTGTTGAAAAGGCATTGAAGGCAAAGGAAAAACTGAATTATATCAACTGGCATAAAGAAGAATGTCTAGGTAGGATTATGTTAGATGCAGGGTTATGACTTGTGTTGTATGCAAAGAGATGTTAAACAATATCACATCCCTGTCATCAGTGGGTATTTTGTTAGCTTTCAACACAATGTGCTCCAGTGCCATGATACATTCTTCATTAAGATATGAGGTTTTTGTACTTAGATATTGGGAATGTAAACAACCAACACAAACATTTTGTTACATTTCAAGTACGCCAATCATACTCATATTTTAAGTCAATAAACAAACAAAAAACTTTTTGACAGAAATGATAAGGGTATTTATTTGTGTCACAAGGCATGATTGTGTTATCTTCATACATTTTTGATTTAGTTTCTATTTGGTCAGAGTGGGTTATTTTATTTTTCAGCTTTATGATTAATTCCCTGCCTCTAAAATAATGCATGTTATTTGTTCCTTGTTTTGGGTAAAATATTAAACAGTATACAATTCTATCCTTGTGAAGGTGTTAGTTTCAGTGGTCTACCTGTCCTTACATGTGGGTTTTTTTTATGTTACAATTTTCCAGTTCCAGTGTAGAGTAATTTCCCCTCTGACTTCAATGGTATCTCTGTAATTGAAGTATCTGTATCCTCTCTTTCCAGAAACGGGTAGAAGTTTAGATTAGTAATTAGGCTCTGTGGCGTTTGTGGTAAAACAGCACACAGCTGAAACTAATCTCGTGATTAGAGGGACGGACTTAAAAGTGGCACCAGGGTACCCCAAACCCAGATTTGATCCTATAGACTTGATATTATGTGTAAAAGCTGTTGTCTGTTAAATATGATTCCTGTATCACTGTCTGACACAACCATAACATGAATATTCTGTCCAGAAAGAAAAAACAGATGAAACACAAGAGCGTTCTTTGACTGTTGAGCAGTTCTGCGTGTACCGATGATGAGTCCTGATGAAGTTAGTGAGGGCAGTCACAGACCGCGCTAATGGAAGATGGCCAAGGAGGCCAGACATGTGATGAGGAAAGTACTAACTTCATGTGACCCATGGCTGAGGAGCGGCTCATGGACGAGGACAAACACCCATTTGTGTTGTTTTCCTCAGTCAGTGCTGTAACGCTGAGGAGAAACCACCCGTCAGGCAAGTACGCTGTCTTTTTTAATGCATATTTATGTATATATGGATGTATTAAAATGTCTAACTAAGAGGCTTCTCTGCAGTGTTTTCACCATTTCATATGTTGTTGTTAAGTGTGACTTCTCATGCTGCGACGTGATTAAAAAATGTGTTTGATGTCCTCAAGAACAAGAAATGATTGTTGAGTTGATCCTTTCTGGTTAATATTTGTATTTTTTAATATTTTAATTAGGAGCCTTCAAGAATGTGTTATTTGTTTTTTTGCTTTGTTTAATTGGTTTCACCACCTAATCTGCCTTCTTACTTACTAACTTACTTACTTTAAACCCTTTTCTATTGCCTATTGCCTTAAAGTTAGAAAGTCAATCTGTATAATTAGTCTAGTGTAAAATAAAAACTTTATCTGTACCACACCCACAGGCATTAAACATTCCTCAGGCTTGATGTTCGCCCAAGCACATGCTCATGGTGATGTCTGTAAATTAGATATTTTGCAATGAAGATAATAATGTATTTGTCTTTAACTCTAGATACAGTATCCATCACTTTAGGAGGTTTTATCAGTAAAACTTGCCATTTTGATACAGACTGAATATCTATCTATATATGTATATGTGATTATAATTAATATATATTGTATATGTATTTATTAAATAATATTTACATTATATATACATTATATTATTGCTGAAACAATTTTCCTTATGAATTAGTAGATTTAGTCTAAATCTCAAAATTGTGAAAATGATATGCTTTCTGAGACACTTCAGTCTTTATATAATATCTCACTACCCATCTTATGTCGTTAACAAGAAACTTTTAATAATAATAAAAAAGAAAAAGTGCCCAGATCCCATCAGCAGTCCAAACTAAAATATATTCTGTTTACTATTATAAATGAGGAAATTAGCAAATATGAATGTTTTAGAAACACATTTAGAAACATTTTGCTCTTTGCCTTAAAAATAACAAACTGTGAATTTTAACAAAGTGTAAAAACACACATTGGAAGAATTTCAGGAAACTATCAAATCAAGAGACAATGGTGCACTATACGCCAAGAGACATAAGGCTTCTTATGTCAGCTTGAACTTGTGTTCAACTTCTACCTGATGACTCCACTGAGAACGAATTACTGCTCCTCTGTTATTATGGAGATTTGCTTGAATTTCAAATGAATCAATGTGATTTAAAGCTTGTTCTCTTCCCTTTGCTCCAGCCTGCTGAGATCGTCTCCCTACTGGAGGAAGCCACAGTGTAAGGATGCACACTATTAAGACAGTGGAGACTCAGGTGCCCTTCCTGAAAGAGAGCTTCTTCACCACCACTTTCAAAGGCAGGAGGAAGAGCAGCGTTACCAACCTCCTCCGTAAACAACAGCAGCACTCGCTCCTCAATCAACAGCAACAACAGTGCATTTTAGAACATGAGAGGCAACATCCGAAGCAAAGTCTTTCCCCTTCAGTCGAGAATGAGCAAGGGCAGCGCACTCCAGAGCATCAGCGTCTTGCTCGCTCGAACAGCAGCCCGTTATGCAAGACGGCTGAGCGTGCAGGAGCAGATGGGGATAGAAGGGAGGGGCAAAAAGAGAGGAAGGATCAGAGAGTGAGAGAAGCTGCGCAGGGTAGGGGGGTAGAGCGAGGGATGAGTGGTAGTGAGCCCGCGGCTGTCAGTGCCAGTCCCCTCCTCCTTTCAGCATCAGCGGCGCTGGGAGAGGCAGCATCATACTCGCAGCTGCCTTCAACTGTGGTGGGCAGACAGCAGGGATTAGGCCGCTCTGATAGGGCTCCCACCAACACAGGAGCAGCAGTAGCAGCCAAAGAGGAAGCCCGGCATGCCCAGCCTCGACCCCAGCAGCATGGCCTGTTAGCCAAGGGTGTTCGCCTGCTCAGGAACATGGGCAACCAGGAAACAAAGCAGAAGAAGGGAGGAGGAAGTGGTGGAGTGGAAGGGGATGTCTCCTGTGAAGGTGATGCCGATGACAGGGAAGTGGACAAAAAATCCAAGAAGTCCCACAATAAGATAAGCAAAGGAGGGGGAGGAGAACATGGCGGTAAGAAGAAATCAAAGTCAGAGTCGAAGGGTTCTATGTTTTCCGGCATGAAGATCAGGAAGAGTTCAAAGGCTAAAGGGATGTTTAAGGATGACGTGTTGGAAGATGGGAGGTCGGCACACTCGGGCAAAGCAGAGCTCCAGCCCGGTGCAGAGACAAGCCTGTCAGCCGATGAGATGGGCATGCTATCAGATTTCAATGGGGACCTATGCCGGTTGGCTGCACACAACCAACCGTCTATGGTGGATGAGAGAAAAGCAAGCTCGGGGTCGGACGCTGACCTCTACAGTTTTCACTCGGCGGCAGCAGAAAATGAAGACCTGCTTTCTGACATCCAGCAGGCCATACGAGACCAATGCGTGGCCAGTGACAGGCTGGAAATGGTGACAGGATACTTATCTGAAGGGTCAATATGTGAGAGGAACAAAGTCCCTGAGAAGGTAACGCCTCACCAGCTGGATATCTCACTCCCTGGGCGTGAATGTGTAGCCCAAGAAGTAAGTGAAGGGTATGAGAATTTAGGAAAGGATAGCTGTGTCACACCCATATCAAGAAACTCTTCTGGTCCAGGGTCCCTGAGTGAAAGTGGTCCAACATCACCAGGCCAAGACAGCAGTGGCAGCCTCCTCCCGAAGACTAACAGCACATACAGCTTCCCCGACACTACAGCCACCAGCACCTCATATGAGAGTGCCGAGGAACCTCAGGATGACCTGGAGAGCCCGGTTCTGCACCCAGAGCAGCCTCAAGGTAATCAGGAAGCACAAAGCAGGAACGTATGCGTGCCAAGCGTCCGCTTGCATCCAGTGGTTTCAGGGGCGGGGCCGATGGGGGCTCACAAGAGTGTGAGCAGCACGGACCTGTCTATGGAGAGGGAGGAGGGAGAGGACGCTGGGAGACGGGACTTCCTGTCCTTGACGAGGAAGAAGAATAGTTTGTCTATTAGTCAGCTGACAACAGACCTCCCTGGTTCTCAGAGTAGGCGTACATCCTCCACCACCTCCCCGTCAACTGTCAAACTCTACCCCCCAGTCCACCCCTCCTATGTCAAGACCACCACCCGGCAGCTCACCTCTCCAATTGGCTCCCCTATCACCAGCCCCAATGTGCCCAGGAAGACCGACTCCACCGTTGCTTCGGCAGAATTAAGGAGGCACAAGCAGAGGTCGTGCTCCATTGCCGGGCCCCTCGGTGAGTCCGCAGACTGGTTCACGGAGCTAGATAAGCTAAGACGGAGGCAGGATGGCGGGTCCACATTTCCAGAGCAGGAGACACCAGAGAGGAGTAACACAGGCGGGACGTACTGGACACTGGGCTCCAGGAGAGCACATTATGGACGGCAGTCTCCCACTACCACAGTACCCTACCTGGATGTCTTCTCTGGTGAGTCACATTGAACCCACACGAAGCTTAATCAGACAGATATGAAGTGATGTTAATAAAACACAGATTAGACATTTACGTGCAGACTCCCTCTCTGATAAGCACCTGATTATGGAAAATAACCCAGTAATCCATTAGTAAGTTAGTTACTAATGCTGGGATGCACCCGTAGTAGTGGTGAGATCTATCAAATCTATGAACTACTATGTGGCCGATGTGGTTGATTATGACCACAGTGATTGAATCATATCTTCTCGTTAACGAGATGGAGGGAAGCAGAGGTATTTTGGCTTGGATTGTGAGAACCAGAGAGGACCAGAAGTGTGTGAACCAGAAGTGTTACATTTTTAACTAATTGGATGATACAGTGACGTCAATAGAAAGAGTGGTCTGTCTCAGAAAGTGTGATTAATGTGACAAAATATGCATCTGCATACCATAAGCCAAAACCCATATTATACACAACAGTTTGCAAGTATTTAGATGGCGAAATATTCCTAGAAAAAAAAAACAGCATTATGATATCATTTCCCACTTCCTCTCTGTGGTACTTTGCTTCAACTGAAGAGGTAAATCTTATTTTTAAAGCCAACATGTACTCAAGTAGTTTTATCAAACAGGAGGTCTAGCACAGAGGAATAAGCTACAGTAGGTTTTAGTTAATAAATACATGGTATTGTGGCATTCATTTGTCAGAGAGAAACCTATAGAGTCACCAGTTCTATCATTTTATGTTGGGAAAATAATTTTTGCTCTTACAGCAGCAACCTTTCCCTGACCCAGCAATATATGAGGGGAGAAGAAAGAGTCCTCCTATGAAAATAATATGCTTAGTTCTTCATGTATTCCTGTTGCTGCTGGGAATCTCTACTGGGCTGGATGTGAATGCTATTTGTGTGGCTCCATTTCTTGTCCATATTTGAGATTAGGTCATTATGCAATGGTTTTGTGAAATGATTATGGCAATTGCCTCGTGATTTAGTGGCGTACGAATTATCTCATTATACAAATGATCACAGCGGGAATAAAACATTTCTGATTTAAGAGGACAATAGCTCATGAAACAGTGGGGATTCTTTATCGACAAGTGTCTTGAGAACAAACACCACCTTCTAATAACACAATGCCACTCTGTCCTCCTTTCTGTTGTGGTGCACTTCACCAGCTCAGCTGCTCTTCACTGTCTGAGCCTGTGCTCATAAATCAGACTGAAAGACCCCACTGACACCACCCCGGGCCATGTCGTCCTCTCCTTCTACTGGCTTAGACACAAAAAAAACACATGCATGCACACACACACACAGAATGCGGACGCTAAACCCAAGTGACACGTATCTGCATGACAAAAATGAGTCATGATATGAAGTCCATTCTCATTGCGTCTGGTGAATTTATTGTTGCCAAAAAATGGAGGTCCATTGCCTCTTGATGATCAGGCCTATCCGGCATCTCAAAACTAATAGAAGACACGCCATCCTGTTTTTGAAACAGTGGTTACGTCACTGATCCGTCACTCTCTAATTCAGCACTGCATGTGACACCAATCAGTTCAGCTGGTTTTCTGAGTTGCATTGAACCCTTAGGACGGAGTGGAACAACAGAGAGCAAAGAGGGGAAAAAGGCTTATTTAACTGTCAAACAAACAAAAACAAAAAATAATAGAATAAAAATAGAATAAATTCTGTAGGAAATGCTTTAATCTGAACTGATTTGATTCTGGATATGGATCAAGGGTTATACTTAGTAAAAACAACTGGAAAGTACTCCGAATTGATGTCCACAGGACCATGAGTCATAGGACTCTGTTAATGTCTCTGAATCACATGGTTTGAGAAATAGCAGGCCAGTCTAACAACATTAAAACTGACCACTCAGTGTGTCCGTGAAGCGGTAGAGCTGTGTTTTTCCTCTCGGCTCCACATTCTCTGTTGATGTCATATAGTCCATATTAATTCCAACCCCTAATGATTCCTCCTGCCACCATCAAGAAACAGGATTCTTCTTAATCTGGGCTCCAGAATCAGGGATTTTGAGATTATGACAAATTTCTCACAGCTCAAACTCATTTCTTTCTTACTCCAGCTCCATGACAAATAAAACAGTCTTTATTCTTTGCCTGATTATCAAGTCAGAGACTTGGATATTATGTTAATATCCAGAATGGATATGCCCTAAGACTGCACCATGAGTTCTTTTTTCTCTTTCTCCCACCCAAAGCACGCATTTTAGTCATATATAGTTAATCCATGACTGTTTCAAAACTATAATTATAGTTATACAACTTGTAAACTTCTATCTTGAATATCATTTCACATTTGTTAATTCTTTGCACCACACAGTTTCTCCTGTCACCCACTTGGTGTGAATAGAGTAGTGTAGGTGTTTAATTATCACGTCTGAAACTGAGACATCTCTTTTCAACTCTTTAGTCAGGTTTGCCTCGTTATGGTGAAAAATAAGAGTCTATAATATGGATAAATTTATTTTTTATTCAGATTCATTCTTGCACTCCATTGCTTTTCTGTTCTCAGGCCGTGTTTTGTTGGACTGGCTGTGTATGCATCGTGGAGATGGGTCTGCAGAAGAGGAGGCGAAGGAACTGTGTCACCGAATATTGGCCCAGGGTCTCCTGCACCCCTTCAGCAACGGCAAAGCAGAGCTCCGTGGTGACAGCACCGCCCCAGCAGTCTTCAATGTAAGACCCCTCTTTTCACTGCCTGCCATCACTTGTTTTACAGTGATTACATGGGCTGCCTTGCATCAGCCACTAGAGGAGATATATCTTAGTGTTAAATATAAACGTTCTCTCATTCACCAACATCATGTACTGTATACAGAGTAATGATCTAATCTGCATTTCCATATTAAGTCGCTGTGATTCATCCCAGAGACGTTTCAGAATCTGAAGAGCGGTGGTGCATTTAGACGGGGTGACCACATGAAAGGTTATTTCATGAATCTTTAATTCTCCATTCCAGTGATTCTTTGCTCAGAGCTAATCTCATGTGCATCACATCCTCCTGCACACTTGACTGTCGGAGCCATTTCCATCAAGCTCTGCAGCTGTAGAATACATCCCACTGAACTTCATGTTGGTATAGTGTAGGTTTAGGTTAACATATGTATGCTTTAATGTGTGGATGCCTGATTGTTATGTCTCTTAAGTTAAAACAATGGAATTAGTTTAATTATCTTTTTTTTAATCATTATTGATGTTTTTTACCCATGTTACCAGTCAGTCCAGCACTTTGGTACAGACTATTTCATGGCAAACCATCTAACAGTTGAGCTATTTCAGCCTTTGTTGATACTCTGACTTTTCCTGTTGCAAGCATTCATTGTATCCAGAGTTTTTTTTTTTTTTTTTTTTTTTACAGCTATTCGTGGTCCTCAGATGATTTATTCTATTGACAGTGATCCCTTAACTTGTCCTCCAACACCAGCGCAAGATGTTGGGTTGTAGACTCTTGCCCCCCCTATGTGTTGTGGCATAATTTCACATGCTCACATGTACATAAAGGTACAGTATGCATATCTAAACATGCGTACAGTCACATAATTCTGCTCACTGGCCAGTCACAATAGGCCTGCTTTTCCAGAGCACTTTATTTGCATGTACATCTCTGCAACCTGTGCACTCATATTTCTACAAAAGGACAGTCCCAGACAACCTTACTTGTTCAGGCATTTCCTCGCATGGCTGGATTAATAGCAGTCCCTCTTGCACTCACTCAGTCACACAAACACACATATCTGCTCTTGCGTAGACCATCTGCTGACCATGTTATGTAACAGTTCCACGTGCCTTGGGCTCAGGCTGCTCTTCCCCAGCAAAAAGCTCTCCATGACAGGATTGCACTCCTGGCCCCCACCCCCCTTTTCATTGTTGCTCTTGTTCTTTACTCTCTGCCTCAGTCCGGGGCCTGCCCTGGGGTCCGCCATTATTCAGCTTGATCAAAAAATAGCCCTTTGCCATTCAGAGTTCAGATCTCATTGTTATTGCTTTCTGTCTTACAGCTAATCTCCCTTTTAAATCACGACAGTCTGTCTTTGTCTGTCTTTGCTTCCCTGCAACCTTTTCACTTAAACCCCTCTAATATCTCAGATGTTTTGACTTGTTTTTCTTTTACAGTTAAATTCCATCTCGGAATGAATCACTTCCTGAGTCACCTCCTCACCTCTTCTCTCTCTCTCTATCTCCCTATGCTTTTATGTCCACCATCTCTCACCTCCTGTCTGTCCTCCATGTTGCTCCCTTAATATGGTATTGTATCCAATTTCATTGCTTTGCTGAACTGAACAAATGTATGGTCGGCCCGTTTCTTGTTCTGCATCCCGCCTTGGAATGAAATACTCCGTAAGCATCATTCAGTCCAAAAACGTGGGTTTGGGAAGGATGTGTGTCTAAGAGCAATCAAGTGGCATCTCTTTTACAGGGTGGTGAATAATTGCTGAGTGGATAAATACTAATGACTGGTGTGGTTTTACATCATTCTAGCATGCTTTGTACTGTGTGTGTGTTTTCTGGCTGTATGCCAGGTTACCTTAATCAAGCTAATGGGTTTTGTTCTGAGAAAAAAACAGTCTCAGGACAAAAGGAGTAGACATTAATGCTCACACATGATTTAATTGTGTTGTATTAGCATGTCGTTTGTCACGGCATGCCATTAAGCTCCTGCCAATTTCCTGGGAAATGAGCGTTTGCATTGGGAAGGTTTGCATTGGGAAGGTGGAAATCACACAAGTGTTTAGAAGAGAAGATTCTAAATTTACGTTGGAATAACTCGTACTTTTGTTAAAGCAAACAGTGTTTAGATTTGAAGAATATTCTTCAGTACTGTTCAGAGCATGCCTCTCCATGTCTTGTTTTGTGCTGCAAAATAATATGGCTAATTAGATTACAATTGCAGTAGCTGGTTGTTTGAGGTGATTGAGAACTTACTATTTGTGAAATGTGGCTCACTAAAAGCATTCAGCACTTTTCACCTGAACAATTATTGCAACAACTAACAATCTAGCAATGATGAGGAATTCTTATTTATCCAGAAGTGTCCATGTGGTTATGGAGAGGACCAGTAGAGGACAGGGGGGAGGGGGGAGACGCAGGAATGTTTTCCATATCATTAGGACCAGTTTTTGCCTCTAACCATTGACACTCATCCCTTTAGTAAAGGAGGTCCAACAGTAGCCCCAAATCATTCAGTAACGTGCGATGGAGATGCCATGTTTCAGGATGCAAAAGGGGGGAAATACAGGCAGAACAGTTAACTAAATGTAGAAATCCACGTTTGCCCAAAGTAGTCGCCATTGATTATTGTACCTATTCAACTGGAATCATGACATGAAGCTTCTCGACAACAAAGTAGAGGTTTGTGTGCTACATTGGCCATGAAAAGGGAAAAATGCTTTGTGGTTCTACTGCTGTTTATAATCTTTGCCACACTTGAATCGTGCTGAAAGAGCTTCCATTGACTCCCCCGGCACACTGGATTTGTTATGACTTTTATACGGTGGGGAGTCGACAGGAGCAAGTTAGCACAAACATCTGAGTTTGGATCTTTAATTTACATTTGTTCTCTAAACTGTCTGCAGGAGGAACAGCTGTACACCTGGGCATCTGTAGGCTTGCCAGTGTCTTCTCACCTGTGGGAACTCCCAGGGGAGCGAGCATCAGGGAGAGAACAGAGCCTGAGATCACCGGTGCATCAATCATCAGCCAAGACACCAGGAGCTCTACACTATCAGGTTGGTTGATTTCTTAGTCTACTTGTTATCTATTACTTAAATACAGTAATATTTTTTGATTTTTTACTAACATAATTTCCAAAACGGTTATCTTTACAAAATCATATTATATTATTATCTGTCTGCAAGCCCCTCCTATTCCTTGCATGCAGTGGAATGTTTTGTTTTGTTTTTATTAAAAAAGGCTGCCACATACTTGATTTAGTCTGTAAAAACATACCATTTTGATAGAATTCCCAAATATAAATCAAAAACACCAAGCCACAGTCCAGTAAAGGGCGCCACCTACTGTACAGTAGTGGGTGATGCTGTTGTAAGTTTAAGACACTTGAGATGGATTTGCAGATGCTTTTCCTTTAGTTAGTATGAAAAATTGTGAAAGTGACTTAAAAAAAAAAAAAGTGGTCACAATCACAGGTGAACAGAAAATCCCAATCTCAAAGGACTGAATAAACTGCATCAAGTCAATGCCTCAACTGTAAATCGTTATTTGTCCACCAGAGGTCAGGCTTGTCTTGAAAGACTAGTAAGATTATTACAGTGAACCTCCTCTGTTTCCTAGAAGAGTTATAATAAATTAGGAAAGCCATACTGACTAAACATTCGCCTTCAGATTCAACACTGTGACCACAACTCGGGAATGTGTACTAGCAGACACAAGCCCTTCCCATGTGAGGCCCGACGAGACTCACTGTCTCTGGGGTCAAATCTCTCGGTATCCCCTCATCCCTGCTCTAACCAGTCTGGAGCCAGAGGTCTGATGGAGTCTAGACATAATGGACTTTCTTGACCCTTCCTTAGCTCACAGCTCTGTCAGTAAGCTCCCTCAGTTCAGGGTGTTTATTTAGTGTAATTTATTGAATGATTTTGAGTCGAAGATTTAAGAGCAATTTTTTATGTCTGCTTTTTAACCTTTAGAGTGCAAAAATGGCTTGACTACCTGCTATTAAAGAAGGATTTATTTGTTGTTTTCCATTTGTGAACCCTACTTTAGTTGTACTGTTAAAATATTATTTTTGTATTCACTGACAGACAGAATCCAGCAGGTTGAAGTCAGGTCAGTCATCTTCAGAGGATGAAAGTTGTCTCATCCCTCAGCTGGAGAGGACCATCGATGACCTGCGGATTAAGGTTGCTGTGTTGCAGGGCCAGCAGGCCTTTTTGGCAAAGGGCAGTGGGGATAATGTGGGAGCTCTGGGCTGTGCCCACCACAAGGCCTCTCAGATGAGAGGAGGAAGATTGGGTAAGATGAGCCAGGAGGTTTCGGTCCAGACCTCGCCCGTGGAGGAGGGGTTTAAGTTTGACGTGCCTTTCAACGGAGGATCAGGCGGACCGTTGTCTTCCGTTTCATCCTCCGTCCCCAAATCTACAGAGAGCTTTGTCTGCACGTGCCAGCAGAGGACACCTCCACCCCCTCCCCCACCCCCACCTCCACCCCCTCCTCCCATCTCTGCAGGTATGCCCCCACCTCCACCGCCTTTACCAGGGGGTCTCGCTCCTCCACCTCCACCACCTCCACCACCTCCTCCCCCACCCTTACCGGGGCTCGGGCCTTGTCCACCACCGCCTCCCCCTCCTCCTCCTCCACCACCAGGTTTTGGACCCCCACCACCACCACCTCCTCCACCTGGCTTCGGACCTCCGCCCCCACCACCTCCTCCACCTGGCTTCGGACCTCCACCCCCTCCTCCTCCGCCACCGGGGATGGGCCCTCCTCCGCCACCCCCTCCGCCAGGAATGGGCCCCCCTCCTCCACCCCCACCCCCAGGCTTTGGGCCTCCACCACCACCAGGCCCCATGCCCTCCACGATGGTCCAGGAAGCTGCCCCTGCCAAGGCTGTGATGGAGCCCCCGAAGCCAATGAAGCCACTCTACTGGACACGCATACAGCTGAATGCTAAAAAGTAAGACATGCTGAATAAAGTGAAGATAGATATGGATCATTTGCAGAAAGGTATTCTCTGAACAGTAGAGAATTGAGAGGAAGCTTGTCCACTTAAGATAGAGATCTCCTCTGCTCTGATAGCAATAGAGATGCTAACCTTGTGGAAAATGAAAGCAATGCAGTCCAGGCATTGTGGTCAGCATTAAATTTACTTGAACCAGGTTTTCTTGCCTTTAAAAAGGCTTGGAAAATTGTAGCTGAGTAAATGTCTTGAAATAGACTACTTGATTTACTCGAGTTAGAAACTTGATGCGGAATTCCAAATATAATTTATTTTTATTTTGTTGCCAACGGATTGATGATGACAAATGAGTATAACATAAAACAGCAGAGGGCAGTCTAAAAATGTCAGAATGCCCTTTGTGGTGAAATATAACCATGAATTACACTATAAAAATATTTTTTTTTTGTTTTTCAAACATGGCAGATTAAACCTCTCCTACTAATTCTTATTATAATAATTCCTATTTCCTCCTGTCTTTAGGCCCATTGGCTCACTGGTCTGGGAGACCATCGATGAACCAACTGTGGACTTTAAAGATTTTGTGGATCTATTCTCTAAAAGTGCTGTTAAGGAGAAGAAAAAGCCTATTTCAGATACAATCAGCAAGTCCAAGGCCAAGCAGGTACTGTGTGTGTGTGTGTGTGTGTGTGTGTGTGTGTGTGTGTGTGTGTGTGTGTGTGTGTGTGTGTGTGTGTGTGTGTGTGTGTGTGTGTGTGTGTGTGTGTGCGTGCTCCCCCAGGTCACCAAATATGGTTTCTCCTCAGGGCTTTTCCCATCTTCACTCTCACTCCTGACGCCCTGCTCCTTTCCATTTCTCTGAGCAGCTTTGACTGACAGGAAGAGCTGCTTCAGCCAGACAGTTATTATGTGGTGTGAGCTCTGGCTCCCACCCGACTCCCCCGTGACCATCCGGTGGCACCGTGCCAATGTCTCGCGTGCGGTGAGGAAACCTCACGATGGTGAGGACTGTTGAGAGAGAGAGAGAGAGAGAGAGAGAGGGTGGGGAGAGAAGGAAAAACGGAGGGAGGGAGAAGCCTGGGAGCTGTATTTCATGATGTGGTTCTGCCCATTGTGCTTTCTGTATGACTTAGTTTAATAGTTGGACTGTTAACCTCCCCAATGCCCTTTATGCCACTCGGCCAATCTGCAAGACAAACATTTGATCTCCAATTTTAAAGCTGCTCTAGTCAAGGTTTTTATGTTAATGTGCTATTTGCCAGGATTATGTGTCCAGATCACAAATAATGTTGCAACAGGGATGAATGTTTCAGCCCCTCTAATTGAGACCCAGCAGGATCAACCCATGGTTGTTGCAGAGATGAAATATTGGTCTCAGGCGTGGATGTTATAGTGGGAAATCTTCCTAGTTTATGGGAAGTGATGAATTGAAACCCAACACCACAATACAAAACAAAAAGGTTCCAACTGGGTGGAAGTTTTCTCTAAACTTTCACTAATGATTAAAAAATATATATATTTTTGGAGGGCTCCTACAGATCCAATGGTTTAATCTCATAATATCTAAACCTTTTTTATTGTATTTAAAAGCTTATTATGTTTGTTCTTAGATAAATGTAGTTGAGTAAAAGGCACAATATTTCCCCCAGAAAATCAGTACCAGAATAAACAAAAATGTAAATCCTCATGTACAAATACTTAATTGTAGTGTAATTGAGTTAAAGTGTTTGGTTAGTTCCAGTTTGATCAAAAGTAATGAATAGTGATGAATGATTGCAAATATGTGTTTTATTATTTCAATCTGTTAACGGCTTCACTTGATTGTGACAGTTTTAGCAATCCTCGTGAGAATTGTCATTTTCAAATACAGCATACTCTTGTCCATAAGCAACCAGCGTGTTTTTATGAGGGATATGCAGATCCCAAAAAGTTTCCTGTTAACTTTAGAAGCTAAGGTAAAGCCATATAAAGCTATATATAGTAAAGGAGAGGAAAAATACTCACCTTGCAGCTTTGATCAGATCAAGTACAAAAGTCAACAGTTATGGGAATCAGCAGATAAGATAAGTGAGTTTGCCCTTCACAAGAAAAATTACAACTCATACAGGGATTCCTGGTCAAACACACTTCAGAAATTGCCCGAGAGCTCATAGAAGGAATACATTTCTGTACAGAGCAGTATTACACCTGCAGGTCTGTGTAGGAGATGACACAGGGCAGGGAGGCAGGGAATGACCATAACGAGTGTCCCATTCTCTAATACAATAGGCTTTGACCTTCTGAATACGAATATGAATCAATATTTGAATTGCTGATTAATCTCGTTTACATGTGTTTTCTTTATAAACTGACAAACATCCTTTTATTCTCTGGAAAAACAGTTCAAAGTCGAAAAATATTCAAATTGCAATCACCAACGAGAGAAAAAGCTGCAAGACTTGCAGATGTTTGGCATTTGTGCTTGACAAATTGCTTCAATAATGAATTGATTATTGCAGATGAATTATTTTGCCAGTCAATAACCCAGAGTCATGTGATGAAACAGGCCTTCAGTATATATTTAAATTATATCTAGAGCTGTTATGCTTTATAGAAACGCTCTTTTATAATTTTAGCTCAACTCTGCTGGATCCCAAAGTAAATGGGCATGAGATAATTCATAAGTAATAATTAGTTTGTGTATAACTGGAAACCTTCAGGCTCTTATGGCTCTGAGAGGACAAGTTGTACATCCTCAGTGATTTGTTGTTCACGTGTGATTCAGAGCTGTGTGGGATTTCTTCATATTGGCCAACCCCGGAATGATAAATGGATCACAAGATCAACGTGTAATTAATGTGACTTAAAGGATTTCTTTAAACCAAAAACCTAGACACATGGATCTCATAAGACTGCTCAACGGCGGTGCATTAGCTGACATTTTTAGGGTTTTTTTGTTAAAAATTGCTTTTGATGAAAATGTTCGTCACAAAAATAATTTCTGTAACTCCAGCTGTGTTTCATTATGACATAATACTACTGATACACTGTGAGGGCATTTTCATTTTAGATTTATGTTAGAAGGCGTAAAGTGATACTCTTACATATCAGGCAGCTCTGCTAGGTAGTAAAGGCCTGGACTCTGTTTTATGTAAGTTAAACCTGTTTGTACATTTTAGAAGAGGCAGTTCAGCTGATAAAACATGACTAATGACAGCTAGCCTGCTATCGTACTCTCCCCGTGGAAGCAGTCTGCCATGGTATCTTCCAGCTGCCCGTCCCCTCGAAGCTGCGGCCGAGGCGGGACAACGGAGATATTTGGGGACTGGCGATATAACTTCCTGTGTGTTTGAGATGTGGTTTTGTGTGATCTGGTCTGGATGGAAGCGATCTGTCTGGATCACAGTAGGCTACGTGCTTTCTGTCCTGTCCCTTCACCACTTTGTAACCCGGCACACATTTCTGCTTAATCAGGCGGCCTGTGGTTCACAATGACCCGGTTGGATGCAGCTTTTCATGCATAATAACAACACTGGCTGGGTGACCAGTGGAGGTTATCCCTATATTGTGAAATTATGTCAAATAAAATGTAAAAAGGACAAAGGGGTCCAGTAAGTTATTTAATGTGCCGTGTGTGTGTGTGTGTGTGTGTGTGTGTGTGTGTGTGTGTGTGTGTGTGTGTGTGTGTGTGTGTGTGTGTGTGTGTGTGTGTGTGTGTGTGTGTGTGTGTGTGTGTGTGTGTGTGTGTGTGTGTGTGTGTGTGCATCGTGTCATATGGAGTTTAATCACCTGTTCTCTTTGTGTCATCCACTCCCAGGTAGTGAAGCTCCTGAACACCAAGCGTTCCCAGGCTGTGGGTATTCTGATGTCCAGCATTCATCTTGACATGAAGGACATCCAGAATGGTATGCGTGTTATTATGAGGTCATATATCTGACGTATGTAACTCTAACACAGTTTACAGTTGAATAACAGTGTCTGCACACTGTGGAAAGAGTTGTGGCCTGCATGGCGCTGCAGGATGCAGGTGGTAGTGAAAGCAGCACGTTCCTGATTAATGATGGATAAATGGCAAAAAGAGTAAGTATGGTGGATTTGTCAGTGATTCATCAATTTCTTTCTTTCCAACATTTTCCCACATTTTCCCAAACATATGCAGTGTTATGTAGTCTGAGTCTGTTGCATTTCTACTTCACAGCCTTATTCAAGGGATTTATATTGAATTCAAGACATTCATCAATGAAAGAACTTGAGCGATCCCTTCACGTTAAATATAGCGCCATCATCTGTCAGCATTCAGATTTATCCAAGACTGGTTTATGACCCAAATTCCCCCCAAAACCACATCATCATACCATAAAATACAACTTTATCTTTAGTTTACACAGAATTTTCATTTTATGAACTTTCACCCTTAGGCAGGTCCATTCAATAATTTACATATCGGTTAAACATAATTATACTTATGACACTTTTCACATACAACACACACAGCCATGCCTATCAAATGTTTCACAATATATCCTCTGATTTTGGTTAAGCGTTTAAATAAAGGGAATCTAAATCGCCTATTTGAGGGCAAGTTGGTTTTCTCTGTGTAAAACATGCAAGGAGTCAGAAGAGATCATCAGGCATCACTGCTTATACGCCAACATTAACATACTAAACAAAGATGATGAACGTGATAAATGTATTTTAACACCATCACAGTATGATGGCATGATGACCTTGGATTAAAGCTCAACAACGGCCTCAAGGTCAGGCTGTAGAGTCTTATTTTTGGTGGATGACAAAATACATTTTACAAATGCAACAAAAAAAATAAAAGAGAAGCAAGATGAATGAATTGGTTCTTGTGAGTCCGTCATCACAGCACCTGTTATTATTTTCCACCTTGATTAATGTGTTTTTGATTGCTCTTTAACTTCCTTTAACACGGAATACATTATCTTGTATCTAAATAGGAAATAGGATTCATATGGTATAATTAAGAACATTTTTAGAGACTTTTACTAACTGTAACATTTTAATATGTACACATGATATACAGAGATTAAAAATAGACAAATATTTGGCCATTAAAATGATTGGGATAGAGCAAAAACAACTGGGATATACCATTTATTCCATCCATCAGAACACTGGCAAATTACTTCTGATGCCCTTTTGAAAAAAGCTATAGAGCTGCCGCAATCAACCAAGAACATTGTCAGGTCTTTACTACCAAATTTCCACATTTGTGGACAATAAAGGCATACTATGGTTATTATTCCCAGGTGTGTATGGGGAGGCACTGACTTGCGGTAAACAGTAGACCAAAGCACACTGAACAATGACATCTAACCGCACTCTTAAAACAAACATATTTTAGAACAATTTCCGTATACAAAATTAAAATGTTGGCCACAGTTCTGAGATAGTTTTATTTGTTGTTTTGGATTGCTGCTCTCCTAGTTTAGCATTAAATGCATTGTGTTCTACCAGGAAGAAAGTAAGATTGAGTATTGGCTTAAGTCATTGCCAAAGCTTAAACCTCCCGTCTAGTTTACTTCATCACAAGTCCTAATGTCGCAGGGCATCTGAAATGCTTTCCCTTTGTTTCTCTCCCCGCACTGTTTTTCTTTGCTCTCATTTTGCATAATCTCATCTAACATCCACATCATGTTTCTCTGCAGCGCTCTGTCTTTCTCTGATGACTTGTCACCATCTTGTCTGCGCCGCTTTTGTTGAAGTGAAGTCATTCAGGAGATGTTGATGGGAACAGACTGTTTTCCTGTTTGAGTTACTCTCTGATTGCTCTCACGTCTTCGCTCATCCATGTGTCTAAACACTCTTCTTCTTCATCTCCCCGTCCTTTTCGCTCCTCCGGCAGTAGGGCCTTTATCAATTCTCAATGGCAAGCCATGAAAATAAATGTGTGCCACGCAACAAATGTTGGTACATTTTATCCATTTGTAGCCATAAACGGTAAACTCTGCGGGGCTGTTTCAGCGTCTACGTGTTTCTGGCCGTGATGTCAGTCGTTGCTGCATCCATCTCAGGTCAGAGCGGGAGGGCAAGTGAGGGCCACTCTCATCAGCACCGTCATTCATCTCCTATGTTAGGACAGTTTCTGCTATAGTGCATGATTAGTGCTGATTGGAAACGTCAGTATATCACGGAGAGTTAAGCTCGGAGTGAAAATATCTCTGCCTTCCACAAAGTCGCCCTAGAAAGGGCTTTTTATTTATTTTGTGCATTGTAATGGAGTGCTTATTAGGTGTGAATAATTATCACCTTAAAATACTCATTATTTCATCAAAAGGCTTAGCGATGCTGCTGTTTCCACTTCACTGAGATGACCTCATGTTCCCTTGTGTCACTGGAGGTTTATGATTAAAGAATCGAAGGACAGTTTGTTTACAAAGAGAGATTTATTCGTCAGACTTTACAATTGTGTAGTGAATCATCGTTTTGTTTCCTCTTTATTCCACAATGAAGACGGTGACGTGTTAAGGCATCACAACTTGAAGAAAAACAACTTCTGAGTCATTGATTTAAATGGTGTCTGTTGTATGGCAACCCGATTAGAGCCCACACGTCTTTGTTGTTGTTTTTTTCCTCTTCACAGCTGTTGTTGTTTGGTGTCAGGCCTGGCCGACACTCTGCACGTTTCATGGGACACTTTTATGCGACGTCTGCTTCCTGCGAGGCTTTGGAGTGCCAGTCACAGTATTAGGCGGTGGTTGCCGGCGCCACGCTGGGGTTGATTGTGGTAGTCAGGGTAGACCCAGGCAGATGGGTCTGGCTTTTTGGTCATGAGAGGCCTGTGTGAGAATGATGATACGGCTTTCTCCCATGTCTTTTTTTTTTTTTAAAAAGGGCCGTCTCCAATCAAACCAGCCAGACTCGGCCAGATGGTAATGAAAACCAAATGGTTACAAGGGAAGAGTGCGAGGAAACAGAAAAGGGGAGAGTCGGAGAGGAGGAAGTTATTTCTGCGGTGGTTTTGGAAGAGGAGAGAGTGTGAAGAGGTTAGAGGGTGACGGCAAATAACCGGGGAAAGAAGGAGTGTATTTATCTTTGTGGCACATGAGTGAAGAGATTTAAAAAAAGGCTGCAGGATTACATTAAGAGAAAAAGCAATATCAAAGCTTAGAAGACCAGATGGGAGTGACTGGATCAGTATAACAGTCACCCCCTCTAATAATGTTTACTTCCTCATTATCTTCTTTATTCTTCTTTCTTATGTTTGTGAAAAGCTAGAAGTAATCCAGCCACATTCAGTGTCCGAGGATAAGATGTGACGCAAAGTGAACCTTGTGCATTGGGTTGATTCCTTTTTATCCCTTCTGACGCAAGCTTTCCCCCTCTGTACCTCAATAATCAGCAGATCAAAACAATGTGAGTAATTTGGACACCCACAGCACAGTGAAATACAGGTGTCGAGTGCCTTGCTGGGTGATTGTGCGTACAGCAACACCTCGGCCTCAACACCGCAGACCCCCGGGCTCTGTTTGTCTTTAAACATTTACTTTCAAAGGATTAATGCTCACGGGCGCCAGGTCCTCGCGCCGAGACGGAAAAGGCGACACCAGGAATTCAAACACAGGAGTTCAAACACAGATCTTTGTACCTTTTGACAGCTTTCTAAGACCTCGGTATTTATGTTTTAGTTTGTGGCCCCTTCCATGCTATCATGATGAGAGCAGATATCCATATAAGTCACAGCGTACGGCACATGATGCGGCCGTGCAGAGAGAACTCGAGCAAAATAACGCACTTGTGATCACTGTTTGGGCCAAATAAAATATTATTATGCATAGAGAATGTAAAAGTGGAGGTTTGATTGTGCTGCTTTATTTTCTGACGGTTCATTCCTCGAAGGTAACAGTCATGACATGCTTACACTTCAACATTCACATTTACCGCATCATCCTCTCTTTCCATCCACAGCCGTCCTAAATATGGACAATGCCGTTGTTGATCTGGAGACTCTGCACGCCCTTTATGAAAATGTGAGTATCACAGAAGCTGTAGTGCTACTAGGAATTAGACTTCATGGTTACAACAATTATTTTAATATAACTGATCCAGGCTCATGTGGACGGTGGTTTCAGTAGAGTCAATAGATCCAGTGAAAAGACAATATCCCAAAGTAAAATACACTCCTGCACTTTCCTGCCAATGCAGAAACACATATAAATACACAGCTGTTGAGCAACAAACCCAGTATAATTACACAAAGTAACACCACTGACAGCTCAGGATGATCTCGACTATTCGGTGTGGGAAAATCTCAGTCTTTTCCTCTGTGGTTTCGCAGTAGAAGTATTATTTTGGAACAGTTCGCATATGACAAACAGAATGATTTATGGTTACGCATCTCATGCCATGTATGAATAACAGGCAATCATTTTATTATAGACTGATAGCCATGATATCAACAAAATGGCAACAAAACGAATCATTCATCAGCTGTTAGTGTTGTTTTATTCGGTACTTCCTTGAGGGTAAGCCACAAAACACCAACTGCTATCCATCAAAAGATACCTTTTTTTTTTTTAGAGGTAATGGAAAAAAATCTACTTTTAATTAAATTGGCGTGTTTATATACGCAAGTCAGTCAGGGATGTCACTTCACTGCAAACATATTTCTTTATGTGGAGTTCTTATTCCATGCTCCACTTGAAAGGGTGAACTAGAAGGAAGTGTGTATTAGATACCAAAACAAACAGGCCAGCCACAAACCATACTGGTATGTGTGCTGTTTGGCGACAGAGTCGGTCTTCTGTAGGTCTGTCTGCCGGCCTGGAAGGGGACCAACGCTTTCACATAGTAAACATGTTTTCTTCACACTGGATCTGATTGAATCCACTTTTGTAATGCCCCCGTGCAAAGGGGAGGATAGTTGAGAAAAAAAAAAAAAACGCCAGCATTTGTTTTACACAGCTCCTCTTTAAAATGCTTAAAAAACTACACTGACCTTTGCCAAGTGAAACGACCGCATCGTATCGTATAATATTAGCATAAAGAGAATTACGGAGCTGTCATCGCCACTTTCAATACGTCTCCATTCTGGCGCATGAAGGGCTCCTTGTATACCGTAAATACATATTCATCAATCCTCTCTGATAGGAAATCTCTCTCCCCGCCCAGTGGAAACGGTTCAGGACCTGTTCGAAGCCGGGTCAGTAAATAATGGAACATGAAAACGGGGCATGTTTTCCACATTTCAGCTGTAATACAGTTTTAAGATGCTGTGAAATTCCTGTGAATTGCTTTTTGGCACAACTACACAGGAGAGGCCCGGACCTTTCGGCTGCCAGAGGCATATTAATAATGTTGATCATGGGAATGAGACCGAGGCTCGAGACAAGCTGCAGTTATGAACCAATGTGTCATAACTGAGGATCAAAAGTCTTCTAACCTCTCCACTCACCCCGAGACTTTCAAGCCCTCTCCCTCTCTCTCCTTCTCCCCCTTACGGCCCGAGGCTGTGTTATTGAGTTGTGGAGCCAAATTGTTTCTCTTTTGTATTGCGAGACTCCATCCTGTCTGTGGGTCTCCAGCCCCCTAAACCACAGTTGGCAGCGCAGTCAGCCCGTCTCGAGGAATGCGAGGGGCTTCTAATGGTTACACCCTCACTCACTGTGCTAGGAGCGAGATCACACACTGCTCTCCCTCTGCTCTCTTTTTCCTCTCACAAACACGCTCGCAAACAAACACATCGACCCGCACAAAAGTGCACACGCTGTACTGTATGCACACACACACACACACACACACACAGGCAGGGACAGAGTCACTCAGTCTGTGAGCTGCGGATTATAGCTGCTCCTGTTCTTTGAACAATGAGCCACCGCCATTAAAGGGGTCACAGTGATAGTGGGATACCTCCCCCCCCACCTAATATCACAAGCCATAATCTGGGTCCAGACAGTCTGAAGTTCAGACTCCTTTCAGCTGACGGTAGCTGAATGTCACGGAGGTCAGTCGGAGTCAAAGTCCCTCTTACGAACTTCTACACTACAAATAATCACCTCATGCTCTTTGACATGTTTATAACGTGATGCAATTTGTCACATGGGCGCTTTTCTTTGTCATCTCAGTGAACAAATAATCTCATAAATGTTCCAATGAAAACTGAGTGACATAAATAGTGATTTTTAAGCCCTGGCTGGCACTGTTTAGCCCCCGCGCTAGAAACCTGACTAATGAATACCACTTGTCTACCGCTAGAATTCTGGCATCATGAATATCATCCTACTTTCCTTTGCATTTGATATTCCACATGGGACTGTATTTCTCATGCTAACAACCACTGCAACATGCCCTAGCAATTCAAAGATCACACGCTAATGCCTACTTGTCCCCAATTACACCAAACACTGCTGGGCCCTGCTGCTGCCCTTTGAAAAGGATCTGCTTTGTATTAAATATATTTACACTTGAAAACATCTCGAGAGAAGGCGAAGGAGAGCTTGCCCTCGTCGACAGAAGGCAGCGGTGTGTAGAATACTAATCGGGCCCTCAGTGCGTTTGATGCTGCCGTTTGATGTTTTCTCAAGGATCCATGGTGAGGCCAAGAGCCGAGAGAAAGATGGAGGGGAGCAGAGGGAGAGACAAGGCTGCTGAGACTTTGGGATGGATGGACTATAGGGACAGAGAGATAGTTTACATTCCCTTTCTGGGGATGATTTTATTGTTTTGCCCATCTGCGTCGAACACATTGACATCTATTGTCTTTGCCTCTTGTGAAATGAAAGGGCATTTCTGTCCTGCTGTTTTTGTTTTCATGCCACCTTGTATAAAACTGTGGTCCAGGGGCTGACAGCAGGATAATAGTGAGGAATGTAGTCTGGCTGAATCAACGCTTTCGCATTTATGAAACTACTGTATAGACGGGCATTCGGCTGAGTTTCAGTACGAAACTACAGATTTATTTTACGCTTGAGCTAAAGTTTGTCGACGCGACAAACAGAGAAACAAACGGCTCCACCACAAGTTCAGCTTCTCTGGAGCTTTTGACCAGATCGCATGATGTTCATCAGCAGATGTTGTCCAGTTGTCATGCAATGAACATTTTAGAAAACGGCGGTTTTATTTCTACATGTCTTTTGTTGGTTTGGTCTATTTGCGTGACAGGAGAAGAACTGTAAAGCTCAATCAAACTGATGCACTACGTATTGTTCATCCTGTCACTGTCCCATCCATTCACACTCATAAACCCAAATCTGTTTTCTGCGAAACTGACTTTGTTTTCGATTTTCTTTATATTGTGTTTTGATTGCTACTTAGTGGTCATCTAATTTATACCCTCAATCCATACAAGTATAAAAAGCATATAAACCACAGACACATACATATGAAATATGACTAAAAGACAGCCGTGTATGCCTGCCTGTACAAGTCTCATTCAAGTTTATCAATTAATAGCAGCAATTTTAACTGTAACTTAACCTGCGTTTTGATTTGACAGAGAGCTCAAAATGACGAGATGGAAGGCATTCAAAAGCATATTAAATCATCCAGAGACAACGAGGATGCCAAGCCGCTGGACAAGCCCGAACAGTAAACGCTAAACCTACCTTCAGAACCAAATTCATCACACGAGAGCTCTGATATTAATGTCATGGTGACTGATCCTGTGCCTTCATCAGGTTTCTGTTCCAGTTATCCCAAATCCCCAACTTCTCTGAACGAGTGTTCTGCATCCTGTTTCAGTCGACTTTCCACGAATGTATCACCTCAGTCGTCCGCAAAATAGAAATCCTTCAGAGAGTGTGCAAGGTGAGCCGCTGGCCCTCGCCTCCTTTAATTTTCCTTTTCATCGCTCACTTTAACGTTTGTGTCGTCATCGTGTGTGTGTGTGTGTGTGTGTGTGTGTGTGTGTGTGTGTGTGTGTGTGTGTGTGTGTGTGTGTGTGTGTGTGTGTGTGTGTGTGTGTGTGTGTGTGTGTGTGTGTGTGTGTGTGTGTGTGTGTGTGTGTGTACCAGACTCTCCAGGGTGGCAAGTGTGTACTGCAGGTGCTGGGCCTGGTACTGGCTTTTGGCAACTTCATGAACGGGGGTAATCGGTCTCGAGGGCAAGCAGACGGCTTCACCTTGGACATTCTGCCAAAGCTGAAGGACGTTAAGAGCAGTGTGAGTTTGTGTGTTTCGTGGGTAAAAGCAGACATCACTCGCTCCACAAGAGCAGACGCTCAATTAAGTGTTATTCACAAGCAAACGGGAAGTGTGTGTGTGTGAATAATTCATGAACTGAGCCGCTTTATTTTGTAATTCACACTGTACCAGAAATAAGTGGTGAGGGGGGGGAGATGGAGCCTCTAAATGTTGATCTGATCTTAGTTGTAGAATTGTCCGGGAGTTTAAAGGGACCGCCGTCGCTGGCGAACATGAGCTGTGCAGATTTAGAGGAGAGGCCTTTCTGTTTACTGTTCTTACTCAATATCACAACAGGCTCAACGTGCCCTTGGCACTCCCATATAAGGACACTGTGGTTTGTGTTTCTGTGGTGGTGGACTGGGTAAGGTATCCATAAAGAACATCAAACTTTCCACAAACTCTGAGTTATGAAAGCCATCACCGCGCAGTCATGTTTTGTTGAATTGCTCTTCCACTGCCATGATTTATCCCTTTCTTATGACGGCACAAATTAAAACGTCCTGCTCAAAAATTATTAAATTAATAAATAAAAGGGGTTTATTTATTTGGATCTTTTTTTCTTTCTTTCTTTCAGGATAACTCCCAGAGTCTTTTGTCCTACATTGTTGCTTACTATTTAAGGCACTTTGATGAGGTATGTTTTGATTCCTGTTTATTTGAATCTATCTCTCTGTTTTAGTCTGATTTGCTTAGAAATCCTTCCAGAGCTCTCGTTTCATCTCCTCTCTTGCCAGAGGATACCATGGCTGATCCTTTTATCAAATTATTTATTTTTTCTTTCCTCATTTATGGCAGAAACAAATCTCTCTCTTTTTCCTTGGCTCTCTCGTACAATTTTCTTTCTGTCTTTCACTCTTCACCCCCCCCCCCCCTTGCTCTGCTTTGGTCTGGGTTCATTCAAACCTGCAAGTCTGTTCATTGGAACGGCATCCAAAGGAGCACTAGTGTAAATAATTAGGTTCTCCAGATGAGATGAACTCAGTCGAGTGCCGCTTGCCAAAATCAACCTGCATGACATGGCTCTAGCGCTCATCCCGGCCTCGTAGTACCTCTGATGGGGAGAATTGCAGAGTCGTTTCTGCACCAAGCGTAATGGTTATTATCTGCTGTGGTTTCAGCCGTATCTTTTCTGGGATGTTTGGACTGCTGATAAGAACATGTTGGGCTCTGAAGACATTTATTTCAATCTTGCCTGGTGTCTACAGTGTATACTAGAGAGGCCCTCTCTCATTCGATATATTGACTTAGACGTGTGTGTTTGTGTGTGTGTGTGTGTGTGTGTGTGTTACCAGGATGCTGGCAGAGAGACGTGTGTCTACTCTCTGCCCGAGCCCCAGGATCTTTTCCAGGCCTCACAGATGAAGTTTGACGACTTTCAAAGAGATCTGCGCAAGCTGAAGAAAGACCTCAACGGTAGTGCCGTCATCCCTTAAACTGCATATTTACAACAAGATTACCAGATAGTTAAATTGGCCATCCAGCAAATTATAGAAGGGGTCATACCATTTTTAATATCCCATCACAATATGTAGCAGTATTTATAGTATGTATTAATCCATGCACATATCTGTCCTCACACAATGTAATAATAATTTTCCAAACGTGACCAGCTATGGTCATGTGTGGATCGTAGAGGCGGGTCAACAGGAAGATAGCATCTGTTTGTCGTACAGACGAGCTAACCAGAAGCAGATGTGACTTGTCAGATGTAGACTCCTGTTGGACCTGGCGTGCCTTTACTGTCCTCATGAAATAGAGATCAAAATATAGAGGAGGGCAAGGTCAGGGAACTTCCAGTACCTGCATACACTATCAAAGAATCAGCAACTATTCACTGAACTGGAAGAGACTCTCCTGGAGCTCTGAATGTCCTCGTACCGCGAGGTACAAACGTCCAAAACACAGCAAGGAAGAGAATTTCCAAACAGTCCTGCATGTCTCTGTGCATGCTGTGCACTTTGCCCGGGGCTGTCCTAAATATGATTCATGAATGGTCTGATTTGGTTAATGGGCGACTCTTTGACTCTTTAATTCCTTCATTTTTTTTCCATTCATCAGTCACTTGCTCAATCAGTTCCATTACATAAACTTCCATGACCATACACTTTCTACTAACCAGCTTTTTTATGTCATGAACAAATTATTATTATTATTGTTATGTTACGCTTTTAATAGTACTGTGTACAAACGGTAACCATCAACTTTAAAAACTAAATTATTTTAATGGTTTTCACAAGCCAAAGATTGAGTCAGTGAACAACGAATACAATAATCCATCAAAGAAGTCAGAAATAGTCGTATGATAAAAGTATTGGGACTTAACGTGTGGCATTTTGGTATTATATGTTAAATAAAAACTCTGGTTAAGAATGAAAGAGTTATGTTGCATATCAAGATGTCGGGAAAAATATGCTCGACATGTCGAAGTGATTGTTGGTTGAGTGTAAATAGCCTTAATGAATGAGGCAGGAGGGAAATACTACCTTTCATTACTCTGTCTCAAATCACTCAGCACTCGGAACACTTTCCAAGGACTGAAGTACCTGCAGGTGGTAAAAAAAAACAACAGTGTATATTTTTTTTGTGCAAACATGTGCACAGACGTTAGTGTGTGCATGTGTGCTTGTAGCTCGATCGACAATTCCCCAAACCTGGTCTGTTCTCGATCATGTTTTATGTATCTTTGCTGCTAAACCAATCAGGTGCCTGATCTGTCTTGCCAAATATCCTCTTTCCTCTGCCATGATGATTCTTTAGGCTGTTCATTATATGCAATCCATAGATGGAGTCGCTGGCAGGGGAGCTCCACTTGCGTCCGCCTCAACCCCAGTGGCAGTGGCACATGCTGACCGTACATAAATATATCATCACATGCTATACCTGCAGACCTCTTCATTACCTAGCAGAGCCAGCTGAGCGCTCTAACAGACGTGGGCTTCGATGACAGTTCCCAGAGGGGGGTTCCGATAAGGAGGCGGCGCAGAAAAATGGCCTTGGCTGGCCCGAAGGACATCAGTAAGCAACACAGTGGAGGGAACTACCTTTTTTAGGTTGAGGCACCACATGGTCTATGAATTACCATTTGCCCAGTCCTGACCTCCCCGTTCCCTGAAGTGCCTCATGGCCTCTCCACCTTTTAAGGCACTTTAGCGGAGTTCGTGTATCCGTTATGGTTGCAGATAGAGCGTGACGATAAGTTCCTCCTGGGATCGGAGCGCAGGCCTTCCTGGATCCTGGGGGTGCCTTATTAGTCATTATGGGTCATTATGTCTTTGCAGGTCCTTATTCAGCAGAAATTCAGTAGAGATTTATTAAAGTTCAGCCAAAAGGGCGAAGTGCATTGTAGAGTTTGTCATTTTAACAAATGCTAGGTAGCAGTGCAGCAGAAAGACTCATCATGATCATGTCTTGTTGTTTCAGCATGCTCTGCTGAGACGGAGAAAGTTTGCAAGTTTTCCTCTGAAGAGAACTTGCAACCCTTTAAGGGCAAGATGGATGAATTTCTTAGCCAAGGTGAGTCTGTTTTTCCAAATCCGTTGAAAAGGATGTTTGATAAAACCTCCGCCAGTCCCACTAAACTAAAGGAACAAGTGTTCTCTGTGTACTTAAGCCAGATATATTGTTTTGCTCTGTGCCATAGGCCTCCATCCAAAATCGATTGAAAGAACATCAGTGAGTTGCACCATTGCATCGGGAGACTTTTAGTTGGGCACTGTAGCTTATTGAATCCTACCAGCCTTCTTCTTATGATGAACCAGATGATGGTCAATCTGTTGACGCATATTGTTTGCCATCAGGAGTTAAAAATAAGGTTTCCATCCTGATTCAAACAGTATTCTGTGCTGGGGGAAAATGCATCTGTGGTGTGAGAGTACGTGCAGCAGCTCATCAATCAGAGAGCTGTAACTCTTCTCTGTCTGCAGACACATTTCCAAATCTGTTTCATGCTGTTTTCAGGTTGATATACACACACTCGAGGGTTCACTCTGTGTCGTTTCCATAGGGACATCTGTTTATTCCAGGGTGTATTGAATAACTCACAGCTATGCTTCAAATATGCCTATTTGCTTTGGCAGATTATGACTGCACTTGGTAGCTGGGTCTTTTATCTTGATCTCTCCCCTTTTTTTCTAAAATGAGTGTACCTTGCTGTGCCTCAAAGGAGGATTCAGGATGGCCTAAGGTGAACCTGTCATGCAGTCTTTAATATCGACTGCAGAGAACAGAGCCGGATGCCTCAGATGCTGGAATAAAACTGACTTGTTTGGTGCCTGATCCCTTTCACTTAGTACTTAATTGTCATACATTTATCCTTTTTTCTTAAAAAAAAAAAAAAAAAGATGTTCCCTACTAGTAACATGAGGGTGTTTTCTGTCAGAGCAATAAGAGACTAAAGGTCCCCACATGGTCCCATTTAGAGTGAAATAGCAGGGTATGCTGTCGGGTGTGGCTGCCTTGTGATTGACAGGCAGCGTCCACCAGTTCTCCAGTCTGGGAGTTTTTCTTGGTAGAACCCTGTTTTCAGTTCATGAACGTTAATCGCAACATTGTGGTCCCCTAAAAATGTCTTATTCAGCGATTGTTTGTATAAAGTTCCAAACTCTTGTGTCACTTCTGGTTGCCAGGAACTAAGATGGAAATGGTCAAAATGTCAAACTCAAGCCTTCAAATCAGCAGTGCACGAATCGATGGGTGATGACACATATGTGGTATTCGGTCATAAACAATAGTATTGGAAAATGACAGAAATGGAAATCTGATCCCATGATGGTGCAAGATGAGAAGTCAGAGGATCGTCACGTTCATCCTCGGGGGATAGGAAATGCTTGGAGCAGATTTCATGGCAATCCATCCCGTAGCTGTTGAGACATTTCAGTCAAAACCCACAAATGTCAACTTCGCGGTGGTGCTCCATGAAGGGTTTTGTGCCAATCCAACAAGTAGATGTTGAAATATTTCTCTGTATACATGAAAATTGGTGACGTGGGGTAGATGCTCGCTGAAAACTCAGGATCAGCATTAGGATTCATCCTCTGGGCTCCACAGATATCTGTAACAAATGTCACGGCAATCCCTCAGTAGAGATGAGATACTGAGATATGTCGGTCTGGACCAAAGTGACTGAAACATGGACTCACATTGCAATCCCCAGAATTTTAAACTCTGAAGGAGGCTAACGGCTACGATTACAGATATCCTTCTGATAAAACCCACTAAAATGTCGTGTTTATTCCTCGCGTCCACCAGATGTCACACAGACAAACTATTTTTCTCCTCTACATTCAGACATCTACAACAATATTGGGATATCGCGGCCCACTTCAAAGGTGTAAGACTAAGTATGCTTATGTTTTTAACATAACAAGCTAAATGTCATTCTTTATGTTGCATTGGCTTTGACCTTGGCTGCATTCAGTTGGCTGTGACCAATCTTTCTGAAGGAGCCGGCTCACAGGCCTCTCTTCCAACTGCTTTTGTATTCAGATGAGAGTATAATGTATAGCATATGTTCGTCCGTGGTAATGCTCACTGTCCGTTTTTAAAGGAAGTCTGCAGATGAAAGCATCTCTCCGCATATCCACCCCTTTCTTTTCCTCCCTCTTCCTTTCTCTCTGTGTCTGAGAGAAATATGGGAGCTCTCTCTTTGATGCAAATGACGAGGTTTTTCCTCTGAGAGCAGGATGTAAGCACCGTTACATGGACATGTGACTCAGGAGGCTCCAGACGGGATTCTTGGGGTTCCTCTGCTGCGGCGGTGGAAAAAATAAAAAAAAAGAACAACAGCCAAATGTCTTATTTTTGTTATTTCTGTAATTTCTAAAAAGCCTGGGGTTAAACTGTTTCTGGCTCCACAGTTTAAAACGCTTTTGTTTATTTTTTGACCATGAAACTAACCACAGAATAACAGTGGGAGCGGACTTGTTGGAGCTTGGCTGTTTGGTCTAGCTCGATTTTCCCCGCTCGCTTCACAAATTCTCATGCATGCAGGCCTTTGATGGAGTCACTGTGACTAGCAAGAGAGCGCCGGCCGTGTGATAATCTGTTTCTGATGGACATGGAGATTGGTGAAACTGATGTTAAACTCTGTTCTACCAACTCTGCTGCTTAGGATGTCATGTTAGCAGGTTTAATTAAATCAAAATATATATATATATATATATATATATATATATATATATATATATATATATATATATATAAATACCACGTTATGGTAAAATCACATATTAGACATGTTGGTCGGTATCTTGCCACATGAAGTGATAACAGAATTAACATCTTTGATATTATTGCTCGAAATATTTTATCTTATTTTATTGCAAAGACACTATGGAATGTAATTAAGAACCTTATCATGTACTGTGCTTGAAGCTGTTTTTAACAAACTTACCAAAAAGAGTCTAACAATATCATATTCAATAATAATAATGAATGTAACAAATATTTCAGAAATGGAAGAAAATGTTGCTAATTTGTTATTTGTTATTTTAGCTAGAGCCTCAAATCTCAGTATGTCACCTCAAAGGAACAAAGGTTTGCAAATCAAATTAAAGTTATTGAATTACAGTCTAGGCCTGCCACGGTTTCCCAATGCACTGTGTATATTTGTACTCATTAACCATATTTTGTGGATGTGACTTTTTTCCCACGCCATCACCATTTATATCCACAACCAATCTGTTTGAGTGGAAAATGAGCTTAACGTAAGGAACACAGTTATGCTTCAATAACTATAATCCATTTAAATAATATATACAATTCTGGCCTGGGCTATGATAATGCATAATGAGCACTTTTACTTTTAGAGGTTAAGTATACTTTGATGCTGATACTTTTGTACTTTTACTGAAGTAATGATGTGAATACAGGACTTTTACTTAAGTATTCATACAATGTATACTGCATTGCAGCTACATTTACTTAATTAAAATAAAAAAGTCAATAAGAACACCATTATCACATCAGATTCTTATTGAATTATTAAAGGAAAAACGTTGATCTATGGATGTCAGTTTATCTGTTTTACTTGATATTCAGCATTTCTAAAATTAGATTCACTCAAAGCAGAGGTCAAGCTCAGTGTTGCAGTAAATGATAAGTAGCATCTTAAAATTGCTTTCCTTAAGGCCAAAGAGCAGTCCCTGATTATAAATGTGCTTTTAGCAAGCCCCATTCGTATTATTTATCAATTTGTCATCATTTATTTAGGAGCCTTCAGCAGAGAGAGACACGATTGTGGGATACAGCGACGTTTAGCTCTGTGGAATGGTAGAGCACCGCGCTGGGCTCAAAGGGTTTGTCTGAGATCTTTAGATGTGGCTCTGGCTTCAATTACACATCGCAACCAGATATTCCCGGCACAAGAGCAGAACACAGATTTGTGCCAGGACAGATTCTCCATCCCATCTACTGTCATGTCTGTCTCTGCAAGCCATGAGGAGGCCATGGGTCATTTCTGATCATTTGACAGTTTGAGGCAGCAGCGGCTTGCAGATAATTGACGTTGAGGGGACAGAGAAGCTATGTGGGAGAAAATGTAATATCTAACCTTTAGCTATGAGATATAGAAAGGAAAAAAAAGAAACAGCTGGATCGACTCTACTATGATATATCTGAAAATGGCAGCATGGGTCTGAAATTTGATAAGTAGTAACCTGCAGCATTTTCCCGGCCGAGGCTGTCACATTTCACTGCTGTTCTCTTATATCATCATTTATAACGCAGTCAAAGTGATCCTGATGGCCCACCGAGATAAATGTTGTGGCCTGCTGGAAATATGTCCTAATGTGTACCATGTAGTCCAACTCCCAGTTTTCTTACCCTTTCTCTTTTCCTCTCTCACACCTCTTAAACACACACACACACATACAGTCATCTGTCTCCATTCAAAGTAACCCTGCACAAAGAAGCACTTGTCCTGCGATTTGCAGCACTCATTTGTCAGTTGTGCAACAGCGGACAATCCAACACTTAATAACCTGGTGGCACAGCACTGACCTTGAAGATGACTGTTGATGTAAGTAATGGTGACACGTGGAATCCTCCTATATGGGTGAAAGATGTATTTTCTGATGTAACAGGAAATCCTGAATCGGTCCTAATCCGAGTGTAATCCTATATTTACTTATGCCCTGCTCTTTCCTTCTTCTTTTTTATCAAAACATGCCTCTTTCTTCTGCAGCCAAAACTGAACTGGAAACACAAGAGAAGCAGCTGGCAGATACTCAGAAGATGTAAGAGCTTTGTCTTTTCTGTGAACAATATTTCCTACAGTGTCTTCACCTGAAAAGTCAATTCCATCACTACATGCACTTTTCTCAATTGTCTAAAACGGCGACTGCAGTTGTGAATTTGAAATTAAGGGCAAGGCGAGATGATGCGAATCCAGTTCTTCACTGCGGTGAAGAAACATAACCGTGCTACTTTGTCAATATGTAGGACCTCCGGTTCCTTAAGTTACACGGAAGGTGCGGGCCATCATGCCAGGCCCTCAGTAGACGGGAGGCCCCATGTGCGGTGTCTGTGTTGTTTATCTAAGCGGAGCGAGAGTAGACAGCCTTGGCTCCAGGCTTCTGTTACTGCTGGCTAGGAATGTGTTCCTATAGCACACTCCAAACAAAGAGACCCCAACCTGTCCACTGTATTGATCCACTGTAAATGGCCTCCACATTTAAAACTTTAACATGTGTCATCCCCTGCCATGTGCATACTTTTCTTTTGCTGGATCAGTCTTTGTGTACTTGGTGGACATCTTTTTTTGTCGTCCACCCATGCTTACATATACTGTGCAGTACAGTATGTATACGTACACAAACTTCCACTGAGGCTTATTCACACCAGGGAGAGGAGTGACAAACTAAACACTGTAGTATAAGAGTTTTATTTCTTCTCTGAAATGCACAGTCATCTGTGGTTTGCGTTTGTTTAAAAATCTACTATTAAATATGTGAAAAAAGCATATTATTCCAAGATTCACTTTCATATTTTGCATATTTGCTTTGCATGGCCAAGTTTCCCAATAGTGTGTTTCTGTCCGTTTCGTGTTGTAAGAGTTTGGTCTTGAAGTAATGTTTTTGTTCTGTGTCCTCAGCTTCTTGGAGTTGAGCATGTCGTTCTCAGTTAAACCAAAGGCCGGAGAGAAAGAGGTCTCTCCAAACACGTTCTTCTCCATTTGGCACGAGTTTTCCACTGATTTTAAGGACCAGTGGAAGAAGCAGAATAAGCTCATGTTGCAGGAAAGGTGAGCATATGATGACAAGTTTTTCAGAATGTAGCATTATTACTTGATACGGATACTGATGGGACGCTTAAACCTATTGTCCGAATATCAAATCCTGCCGAGATATCAGGAACTTTCCAATCACTTTTTCTGTCTTTGGGATAGGTAACCCACTCTCTGACCTTTCCAAAATGTTATTACAGATACACGAATGTTTCTTCCCCCAGCGAAAGTTCACTATCGCCATTAATAACTTGCAGTACATCGCGTTCACTGAAGATCCTATCAGATTCATTGAAATTCATGAAGGGAAAAGAGGTTAAATGACCCGAATCTTTGTCCTCACCCCAGTAATGAAAAGAACGCATGCAGCATCCAGTTAGCTTCCAGTGGTTTGATGGATATAAAGATACTGCTGCATATGTCAACAGAAAACAAATTGTTCCATTATGCCAAATGAAGATTGAATTGTGATATGTGTTTGTAAGAGAAGCAAAATGTCAGAAGCTTTGGTTGTTCACTAAAGACTAAGACCAAATTTAATTTAATTTGGCCTTTCGCTACAGGCAATCATCCCAGTTGACTCTGCTGGTTTTCCTTTAAGGCCCCAGAGGAACTATAGATATTAATCCTCACTCATATGGACTCAGGGCATTACCCATATAATGAGTAGAGGCAGGATGCATGTCTGTTAGTATATATTGTTACTCAATACCAAAATGCTGATCATTTGTCTTTTTAAAGCACAAATGAATAGTGACACTGCTGGGTCGCTGCCTGCAATATTAAAATATGTGAGCGAGCTGTTTCAAAGTAGGAGTACTGGCTCTTTGACAAACCGACTTCACTGTGTCCAAATATATTAAAAATACCAAATACCACAATGACCCAGGCTGTTTTTTTATGGTGAAATAGTGAATTTTAGCAGCAGTGTCAATGACTGATGGCTATAACTGTGTTTTTCAGGGTCAAAATGGCTGAAGAGTCCTTCAAACAGGCAAAGGAGAAGGCTTCCTACAATGTGAAACCCAAACATGCAACTGGAATAGTATGTCTTTACGCTTCTCGTCCCAGTTACTATGTCGTCTCATCTGTCCCTTTTTATTTGTTTTATATGGAGTACTGGCCCCCCTTTCTCTTCCCATGGTGCACTGTCTCCTCCTTCCAATCACTTGTCAGGGCGTTGAAGAAAGTTGTAAATAACTCCTGTTTTTTTTTTTTTGTTTTAATTCCACAGAAAGCTAAGCTGGGTCAGAAGATCTGAAGCTCAGAATGGAAAATTAGCATCACCCAGCCTATTGCACAAACACTGTCTGTACAATCTGACGTGACTCGTCACTTTGACAGCATTTGTTTGCTTCCTGTGTTTGTTTTCAATTGACTGTTGTTTATTGAGAATTAGTTCAAAGTGGATATTATATTGTTTATTGTATGAAAAATGACCTTCTCAGCAACTCTTTCATAGCACTCACATAATTAAATGAAATATTGCTACTAAACCTTAAACTGAGATTAAATGTAGTTGCCAGAAAATGCATAGCGGAGTCACAATATGAGACCCAGCGTTCTCGGTATGCTATAAGCCATTTGTAGCCTGTTTTCTTTTTTTAGTGCAATTTCTAAGCCTAGTTTATAGGAAGATACAAAGATGTCATCTTTATATTTCCCTTAATGGTGAAAAGCACAGACATTTATATCATTTTAATGGTAGGTATCGATTACCTGCCAGACAGAAAGTGCCTTATTGCACAAATCAGTCAAATCAGTGCTGTAGAACAGCGTATTTTTAGACTTATCTGTAATTAAATGTTACATGTTAAGAAGAGAATTCTGTTTTACTTTGGCTGAAACTTCACTTAATGGTTTCATCAAGTTCATTTCGGAGCCTAGTTATAATTATAGCGGCTCCTTAATTGTAGTTTTATGTGTCCATCTAAGTGATATTGTCCTATATTGTTTTATTCAGCATTACTGTCGACATGCTTTGTGTTTTTAGCAGAAATCCTATGCAGTTAGTTTAACTTTTCCAGTGTGTGAACTCCCATATGCAAATGAAGCAATAGGACCGTGACGTGACGTTAATGTGCAATACCATCAATGTGTTATGGCCGAATACCTTTTGACCGTGAAGAAATATATTTAATGAAATAAAATAAATGACATTAATTGATTTTTAAAAAAATCTGCCGTTTTCTATTTCTCATTTGGCCAAGCGTGATTGAGTGGTACAGAACTACCATCCACTTTAGTTGTTTTATATGAAATAGATTTAATATATTTTTCACAAACATACTTGCACACATACATAAAAAATATATATATACTGTATATATTGCATTGCACCTCCATTACACATGCTGCAGTTGTATGTTTTTCCTACTGGCTAGTATTTTTGTGGCAAATGAACAGTTTACAGCCAGGTTTGTGTCCAAACAGTCGGATGCTGTGTGGCTTCATGTTTCTTGAAATCTGTTCCTTCACATCAACTTGTGTTTCATTCGGGACATAATTTAAGGAAAGATACAGGACAACAAATACAATACGTGTAAAACAACCATCATCATCTCCTACAGTTTAAAACATTGTGATTAACTTTTTAATTACTGTAGATCCACCTGCTTAAAACATATTACGTTTTCACGGGATACTGAATTATCAGCATCATCCATAATGTTTAATATTTGTGAAACTCCGAGGCACTTTCTTAACTCCTTTATCAGGAATCAAATGACAAATGTACAGATGGCCAGGTAGATATGAACATTTTGAAATAACAGGGAGGAAAAACTTAATGTTGAAGATGGGCTATTTCATCTTCTATTTCTCTTTCGCCGACGCTTGAATTAGTCTCTTTCGACAGCATCAGCTTGCCAACATGGCTGCTGGTGTGTGATCAAACCATCGTTGAGCCTCTGTTCAACAACACCAGTTCCGTTTCATTGTAGGACAAGCCATTATTTTTACAACACGATGCAGAATAGTTCAACTTGAAGCCAGTCCTTGTGAGGCGAATCTCTGCCTTTGCCGATACTCATGTGTCCTTTTTAATTGGAAAAGGCCTTCTCGGCCCCCCTTCACAGTTTCCCATGGTTGCTCACGTCTACAGACATGCAGCGACACTGTTTGACCCTCTGCACCTTACGGTGTCTGAAAGGGGGCTGCAGGTCTGGGCAGTGCAGCTGCACTGTGAGCTGTGTGATGCGGTGTGGCCTGCAGAAGGAGCAGGACTGAAATGGCTCCTGGGCCTTGTTGTGGCTTTTCCTTCCAGAGCCCGAAGCTTGACCTCGCTTCTGGCCCTGACCTGAGCTGGGGCCCATGTGACGGGGAATGTAGAAGGAGTTGCACTGGCCGTAGCAAAAGCGGTTGACCACGGTGCGGCTGCGGCAGCCCTCCTCGCTGATGGTCTGACGGAGGGGTTGGGTCTTGCACCAGTCTGTACGGAGGACGCGGCGCTCCGTCACCACCAAGGCCTCCCGGCTGGAGGACAGCACCTCCGGTTTCTGCTGCAGGAGCCGGTGGTGACGCTCTGAGGACAGGTTCCCTTTGGTCTTGTACGGGGATGGGATGGATCCCTGGGGACGGTGCTTTTTGGTCTCTGCCGTGATGCAGAGCAGCCCAGCCAGTACGACTGGGATAGTGATTCTCCACAGCATTCTGCACAAAGAGAGAGGCTTGTTACCAGGCGTTCCATTTCTAAACACAGCATATAGTTTCTGGAGAATAAATCTGTTTAGAATGAATCGCACTGAAGTACAGTCATAAAATAGCAAACATGTTCAATATTGCTAATCTTGTTTGCAATTGTGTTAATGTGCATTCATGTTGAACCACCTTTGCAGTCCAGCCTTCCAGGCATCACCGGGGGAAAGAATCCATCACCAGGTCTCCCATTTGTCAGCATCTCTGTGTCATTACTTCTATTTGCTTTCCTCTCAGCTACGCAACTCTTCTAAAAATAAACAAAGCCCTGCCATCAAAGGCTACACTTAAACACCCATAACGAGAAGGGGAAGTTGATTTTATTGGTCCCGTCGCCGGGTAAAATAATTAGGGCTTTGCTTACTTTAGTCATGAACTATGCCGCAGATATGTAAACAGGCATTAGAGGGGCCCATCTGCATGTTATTACGGGAAGAGTTGGGGAACTCTACGGATACCCTTTGGGAGTCCATTCTCTCTACTCTTTGGTGATATACTATGGAGCCAACTGAACTGAGAATGACCCGAATGTCCATAATCACCATAATGCAATAGGAAAGATAGCATGATCGAGATTAATTACTTCTCTGCCATTCAGGATGGAGCATCCGCCCGCGTGTTTGCTGTCAGAATTTGAGCCAGCACATTTTTGACCATCACTCAAGCATCTTTTCAGCAGATGTTGCTCTTGACAAGCGTTGCATGACATCAAGTCAGCAATTCTGACAGAGAACCAAACTGCCTCAAGGCCATTGGCCGCTCCTATTCACATACTCTTCTTTGCTGTGCAAATTTGTATGTTCCCTTACCTCCCTTCTTGGACTTGCACCTCAACCAGACATGGTGCAAATGACTTTATCATAATCCACTTTGTTTCTGCCCTTGACCCTGAAGTCATGGCAGCCCTGTCCGAACTCGAGTCCGTATATCACTATCGCAGCAGCACGTAATGTAAGCTAGGCAGCAGCTGTTTGTCCGTCTCGCAGAAATGTAGTTTAAATTCCAACCTGACCTTTTCTACACATAGACAGAGAAGATCTACTCGACATGGTAACGCTTTCTTGTGCAAATTTGATCTCTTGTTTTTGTTTCTGTTGTTTATTACTCCACTAGAGCAAACTTGTGCAGTGAGGATGTAGTTTGTATTTTGTGTGCGCCCTGCCAAGAAATCTTCTGAATCATATCTTAATCAAAAATGGAAGCTACTGCTCTGAGAACGTGCTTCTTCTGTGTGCACACACACAAATACCAGTGCACACCCATCATAAGGTTAGAATAATTAAACCCAAGATTCCTACTGGGTCCTTCCACCGCCTACTGCATCAGGGAGTCGTGACCCCACTCCATCTTCCAGTGATCTACCTTCCATGTTCAACACAGTGTCACATTTGTCTTGAGCTGTGCCATCTCAGTCCTGCTGACTTTGTATTGAAAGGCTTGAACCCCCCTGGTCAGGGGAACAGGCTCTGCTCCTGCATGCAGTCTCTTGTTCTCTGTTTCCCCGTTCTCCCCACTGTCCACCGTTTTAAAGAGGCGCCCCGTGACTGGTGAGCTACAGTCTGCAATGCCCCGGGGACTTTTGAGGGATGACCTGACCGACTGTGTACATAGGGCATGACAGATGGCCTATAGAGCCAGCAGCAGTGCTCCCTCTCCACTCCCAAACTCTGCCTAAGTATGATAGTGTCGGCCCTGCTAAACTATCCTCATCAATCTCTGCTGCAAGACAAATTGCGGTTTCGGGATAGAGCTGGAGGGGGGGGGTTGAGCCCCTGAGGTGGTTCGTGGTCGGGGTTAGGAGATAGAAGGAAACGGGCTGAAGAGAGGGTGGCGTTTGGGACAGATGACCTACTGGGAAACAAAACCAACACCACTCTGGTTTCATGCATTATACTGTGTGTATATGCATATGTGTGTATATATATATATATATATATATATATATATATACCCCTCCCACCGTGAACTACTGTTTATATCTCCACAGTTGTTTGTCTCTTCATTTGTTTTCCCTCTGCATCTGTCTCTCTCTCTGTCACTCTGTCTGTCTCTCCTTGATGCCGCGCACTAATCACTGCCGAGTCCCGGAGACGGAAGGAGACTGTGGTTATGTGTGTTAATGCTGAGGCAGAACTGAACCAGACCTCTCTGTCTGCCGAACACTAATATTGTCCACAAACACAGCTTTATGTTTTACCGGGACCACAAATACTTGGGGGGATACGCTTCACTGAACTGTGGCAGACCTTGGTTCCAAAATGCAGACCTCTAATGAAATTACAAATACCAGAAACAAATACCAGAGAGACTGCTGAGCAAGACACAAGCCTTTTGGAAAACAACTATTATCATCAGTGGGAACTTGTTATGTTTTGTTTTTCAGAATTGAATTATAATACCATGGTAATGTTCTCTCTATGGATAACAATCGGCCTTTTTCAAATGTCATAAAAGGGATGAAAAACAAAATTAGTCATGAACATTGTCAGCCTAGACGCAGCATATTTTAATATTTCAGACTTTCAGTTGCTGAGGAACAAGAATCTTTCAACACATCCGCATTTTGTGCACACAGATGTATTTCCACTAAACCATGTGAAACATCTTCCCAGCATGTCTTCAAAGGCAGGTTAAAACAAACAAAACCTGATGCCTCAATTATTGGTGCGTCAGAAAGTCTCATACACAGACTGGTAAGTGCAGTTAATTACAGTAGAACTGCATTTAATTCACCGTGCAGCTCAAACCTCAATCACACAAGGGTAGCTGCACACACACACACACACACACACACACACAGGCTACATGACCACACACATGTATGTGGACACACACAAACACAGGCAGACTCAAACACACACACACACACACACAGGATATAAAGAGAGGTAAATGAAATGTTTTCACTTGGAGCCAATTACAAAGAGGAACCATGTCATTATCTGCATTTGCGGATTCTATTTTCCCAAACTACGCTCGGCTGTTGGCTCATTAACAGTTGTCGGGAGGGGGGGCCGTTCGGGGGCTTTTTCTGTGTAAATGTGTCTAATGCCAATATTGCCAGGAGGCTGCTTCAGGCAGTTTGGGCAGCCATTTGTCACCACAATCCATCTTGATAATGACTAGCAGCCCATATATAATGCTTTCCGAGCTAAGTACGGGCAAGAATGTTAAGGCAAGTCTTTCGCCTCAGTAACATTAAGTGCTTTAGTGGAGAGAGGCAATTAGAGATGCTATGATAGTGCAGGGTTTCTCATTTCAGATCATGGTGACACTACTTAGCCGCAGTGATTAACACCACCTTCCATTTGCACAGAAAGAATTTGGAATTTGTTTGTTTAAACCCTTTTTATTTCCTCTCTACTGGTTTAAAGTAGGTTTAAATGTGCTCGACATGAAGTTCAGAGAATATCTATTGCCACCGCATGGCTGTCGACAGGGCCGCTGCTGAACCGGCAGCTAGCCGCTAACGGTGCTAACAGCACTTATATGTAACGTTTGGCATTTGATAAACACAATGCATAGATTGGTCGAGAGAGCTACAGAGTGAATGAACAAAGCAAATTGTCTGTTGATGCAGTTCCACTTCTAGTGGGTCATAAGTGATGATTGGAAGAGATTCTTTTTGGACTGGGTCGATACGTTCTGCATATTAAACCTTTAATGCTTAAAGTGAGACATAATTGATGGAATGGCTCTTTACAACCTTATGATGTCACAGAGGCTATGTCCATATTTTAATCTGGTCTACGGTCGGGATGGCGTTATCAGCCATATCAGTGTAGTGCAGAGTGGCGGCCATTAGCTAGCCAATGGGGCGCAACAGAGAGACTCATATGCACTAAAAGGGAGGCATGCAGGCCCGGCCATGCAAACAAAGCACAGGGGAGCTCTGATTCCAACACAGAGAGGGAGAGTGACGCCATTCTCTGTTTAGGTACTCATTACACTGCAAATAGTTGTTTGCTCCATTAATGCTGTGAGTCCCATATATAAGCTTTAAGGTTGTTAAAATGTTCTTATTTCATGTGGTCCAATAGAACCACATTTATATTCTGTACCAGCTTGTTTTAGACCCTTTTGATGCAATGTATGCTTGTATGAATTATGACAAATGACTTTTGTGATGGCTGCAACATTCCTTCAATAACAAAAAATAGGTGGTTTTGAACAATGCTTGGTTGCACAGCATGAGTCGCAGCACTGTCTTGTTTTTCTCACAAGATGAGCGTTCTGTTGTTTTCTTAAAAATGTTCTGTTGATACCAGAAAAAACTAATCTGACCAAAGAGCAGCATTACTCTGCCGTTTTAATCTGCTTTTCTCAGTGTTTTCTTAGTACCCGCTCATGTGTAAAGCATACATTTCACATGTTAAGAATGTTGTTAAGGCATCCATCAAATACCCGTTTGACTGTCTTTAGAGGCTGTTGATGAAGGAACCGTAATGTGCTAAATCCTCTTGACATCAGAGCGGACTGTGCAAGGTGGTGCAGTCGCCGGGGCTGTAAGAAGGATCAGAAGGCAAACTCCTACCATTCACCGCACGCATGTGTTCACACACCAACTTCATGCAGCTCCGTGTACACACAGCTACACACCGATGCACTAACAACATATACGGAAGTAAACACACACACATAGGTGAACAGAGAGAAAAAGAATGGAGATTATTTTGTACACTCAGAATACAAGTTCACTATGTATACATTAACATCATTATGTCTCACATTCCCTTTTTTTTATTCACTAGACTGAGTCTTAATCTCAGTGTCGATGCACAGTCATCACTCACTAATTCTCTCACTCACAACACTAATTCCCTGGAACCTCCAACCACTAATTGTAGTAATTTAGACACTTTTTTATCCAGAACACCTTTACCTTGAAGGCATATGATTATTTTTATTAAAATGATTATTATGGGTGGCCCCAGTAGGAATGAAACCCTCACTGCTGGCAGAAATAAATAGCTGTACAACTACTGCTGGTGGGATTACTGAACGTGGCTCAGCGCTGAGTCATTCAGAGACTCACTGAGTCACTCGGTCTCACTATCTCTGTCAGTTTCTTGCTGCCCACTTGTTCAAAGCGCTCACGTGGAATATGTTGAACCAACTCACTTATCTACAATTTTCTCATTGAAACTAAATGAGACATGCTATCACTTAACATATATTCAACTTTGCGTACGTTCCATCTTTCAAAGCATTTATCATTCTATTTTATAATCCAGTGATTTAATGAAAATGAAGTGGGAGTCATTTATATGCCCATTTTCATGACTGACATGGTATTCATTTGTAAACAGTGCATGCCCTACTATTTGTGATGGAAGTTTAACATTTTAAAAATACCGTCGGAGCAGTTGAACAAAGTGTTTAAGAGCTCTCACTCTCTTCGGTAAAGTGTTCATGAGTGTCATGGCAGTGAAGTGTAAAGAATGGTTTATCTACTACCTCTCAAAACAGGGCGTAGCGGGACAGTAAGTTGTCGAGAATGCAGTCAAGGGAGATTGTCCACCTTCAGTGGTCCTTGCGTCCGTTTCCAGGTTTCGGTTTCCATGGCAACATAATCTGTAGTATCCCGAGGCTTGTCCTTGCTCCTGGTTTTCCCCCAACCCCCCTCCAGTAAAGTTTCAAAATCTTGAACACAATCACTTTTCCATCTCCTTGGAAAAGTTGTGTCTCTGAGGCTACTTTCTTAGTCTAACTGTTTTTAGTCTTTTTGGTTTTTTAGGTTCTCGAGAGAAGCTCCAGGTCTCAGTCACAGTAAGCCCATACCTTAGAGCTGTGGAGAAAGTCTGTAGTGTGTCTTTGAGGGAGTAAAGCCTGCCTTAGTCTGAATCCCCACCACCCCCTTCCCTCCTCAAAACTGGGAGGGTTTATCCTATTGGTCATTGTGTGAATCAAACCAAGTTTCACTTCTTTCATTTAAGTCTCTCTCTCTCTCTCTCTCTCTCTCTCTCTCTCTCTCTCTGCCTATTGATATTTTGCTTTGATATATTTTTTCACCCATCCATGATATATAAAATCTATCTCAATGACAGCTTTTCTTTTGTCTTCTTTTTTCCCCATTGTATGTTTGCTTTCCCACCCCCCCTCAGCTTGACATTTACATTAACATTTTTAGATGCGGTATGACATTTTGCCACTATGGACAATAAAAGACAAAATTGTGAAGAAACAATGATCTTCTTCAAAATGATCCTCTCTCATTGGCACTGTGACCACATCACAACCCATAATCCTTGTACATAAATCATTGTATGCCTGCACTCAGACACGCTAACAGGGTGCTTTGAAAAATGCCACAATTCACATTTCTCAATGCAAAGACAATAATGTTTGTCTGTTTTGTGGCTCTTACTAAGTTGACCACTGGGCACAGAGAGAGAAAACACTGTCTGTCACTTCTGCCATCAAAGAGCTGAAACATCAACCAACCCTGCAAAACCTCAGATGGGTACAGTCTGAACAAAAACCCCTTCAGCAGACCAGAGCATGATGACATTTTTGCATGACAAAACTTCATTTGTCTGCAGAGCACTGTGGTGCATTTTGCTGATCTGTGTTGAGGAGGAGCCGGTTGCTGAAAGGAGGCTGCTGCCTGCTGTAGGAAATAATTTAACATCCTCTAGTGGCAGAAAGCAGAAGTGCATTATTCAACCCTTATTGGATTGTTTCAAGCCTGCAGAATGAATGCTACCGTCTCCGGTGCATTGAAGTGGAACTTCGTGTTCAAAAAATGGAAAGAACAAAACAAACCCAGGCCAAAGTAACAGATAGAGGGCCAACTTTAATAATACAAGTAAGTAAAAGTGTCTTTAAATATGGTATAAAAATAAATGCAGGAGAGAATAACAAATAATTATGTTCTACATAGGACAGGAGACAGCATTTTTGTAATTTTGAATTTGACTTTACAAGTGTAATGAAAACCATATGTGCTAATTATTGTAGTGCAATAAAATAATGCAAAGCAAAATAAATGCACAATAAATAATCATAATAATAATCATAATCATAATATATATATGTATATATATTGTATATTCATTCTGCACAACACTTCCCATAGCGTGACAAAGTATCCGTGACCTCAGTTCATGTAAAGCAATGACATTGGTTAGATTTATCAGTTTAAGCTGTCACTTTATTTATTTTTTCTACGTGATTTTTTTTTCTTTCTCTTCTCTCTGACATCATTTGTTTCAGCTGGAAGTGAGAGAGGGGCCTCCGATCCAGCAATTACAATGGAAAGAACTGGAACACTGGATTTGATTTTCTTCAATGACATTTTTCATCTCGCCAGTCTGTCAGTGTCCTCACAGGTCCAGCAGTGCCTCCTTTCTGAGAATACTGGAAATATATCAGGTACTGTAAGAGGAGAGAGAAGAAGGAACATCCTCTCCATGGACATGCAACATCCGGTGGACTACAGACGAACAGACGGTCCGACTCATTGCCCGACTGAGGCCAAGAGCAGATGGACAGACAATGATGACGAAGAAATGAAATGGTCCTCCTCTCCACGTCCCAGAGAGAGAGATGGCATTGATTTTAGCATGATGGCACATGACTGATCAGCCTCTTGGATGCTTGTGGTTTCCCATGCACTGGGAGAGGAGAGAGAGGCAGATGGGAAAGAGAATGAGGTAAATAGATTAAGAGAAAAAATACATTAATTTTTACAGTATAACAACAACATGAGCAGCCAAGGACATGATGCTGGAATTACACATTTTGTGTTGAATGCACTGTCTAAACATTTGAACCAGTGAAGATTCTAAAAAAGACTGTCTATCACAACACATCTACAGTAAATGGTCCTATCACTGACAATACAGGACTAACAGTGTATCATTTAGTGTTGGGCGTTACCTGGAAGCAAGAGCCTTCAGAACAAGTTCTTACTTTTCTGTGGGGACAAAAACAAGTTAAGTGAAGTAATTTTACCATGAATAAATTATATATATATATATATATATATATATATATATATTGTGTGTGTGTGTGTGTGTGTGTGTGTGTGTGTGTGTGTGTGTGTGTGTCTGAAAGCCAGATAGACAAGAGCTGCAAATTCAGTTCAGTCTCTACTTTTTAAAATAGACGGATAGAGAAAGAGTAGGCTATGCTATCATTATGAAGAATTGCATTCACATGATATTTTAACAGAAAAAAATAGCTATAATAGCAAAAAAACTTCTTTGTCAGAAGCAGGCTGTGCAGGAGACATGAAATAGAGCATGTTACATAAATATACCTGTGTAATTCAGAGTAATTCATCATGTTAGGAGAGCCTCTGTGTTTTATTCATAATAGTTTTGACTCCATCATCCACACCTAAAGCTGTAACTACGTTGTGTTCTGCCCTTCATTAGTATTGCTGGCATGCAGGTTCCATTTTGTTTGACACCTTCTTTAGTTTGATCTGGTTTTGCACCTTGATTATGCAATATTATTGGTATTAACACAAATGACTGCATGTCATTTCATGGACTTCCTTGAAGTGCCAAATCCACATCCAACTCTGCACCTTAAGAGTCGGAGGAGACCAAACCACAACTAAAAGGAACAGAAACACAGCACTAGTGGGATGCTCCTGTTTTAAATCCACAATGATGTTGTGCCCCTTAGTGGTCAAAAAGATCTGTATGTACTTTCTGAGCAGATTTAAATCAACCCTGCCCCTAGCAGAGTACGTCACCTCAGGTGAGAGCAGCAGCAACTATATTTACGCATGTGAACGGATAACTGGGAATGGGCTTAAAGTGTGATCTAACAGACTTTGAAAAGGCGTGAGCGTGGGTGCGAGTAGAGCAGGTTTCAGCGTCGCTGAAGAGTCAGAATATATCTGCATGTAGTTTTCTTCATCTTGTTAATATTTTCAAACTAAGACGTTTATGGTTTGAGTCACTGTTTTTTTTTTACCTTCTTCTTGGCCTGTAATAACTCCTGGTAGGCACTGGAGCGGATGAAACGGCTGTAAGAATCACTCTTCATCAACTTGTAGATGTGTTCCTATTGTAGAAACGGATCATGTGAAAATAATGTAGAAAAGCACAGGTAACACTGAATCCAAGGGAAGTTGTTACTGTTGTATCATGTTTCAGATCACAAGCAACTTCCCATTCAAAAGCTAAACTTTTCTATTTCTTATGTGCAGTGGAGAACCTCAGTTAGAAATTCGTTGGATGGGTGTGCTTTTATGTGTTTGCAACATTTGTACCTGTGCATCCTCAAAGGCATAACGTCCAGGATCTTTGACATTCTGGGTGGTTTTGTCGTAGCTCTTGGAGTCCACGTTGATGGCACTTGGTGCTCCAGGGGCCAGAAACTCCTGCCAGATCTCCTGAACCCGGGTTGGAACTTCTCTGATGGGACGTTTCTTCAGTTCCTGGACCGCTAGCCAGAACCTACAGACCAAAGTTATGGTAAGACAATAAGATAAGAAAATAATCTCCAATCATTTGAAAGCATCCCTTTCCATTTTTGCACAATTACATTAAGGAATTGTGTCCATCATCTTGCTATCACAGAGAAGAAAAAAAATACATGGTGAGAAGTAGAAATAACTGTCAGTGTTTGCTTTAGGGACACTTCAGCAGATACAGCTTCAATAGTGGACAGTTTCAGCACCGGGCAACACGTTTTATTCTAAAAAACAACTGAAGGTTTACAGGGTTATAGGTCTATTAATAGCACCGTGCTTCTTGTTAGTGATACATTTGTTGGAGAGTTAATACGATACTCAACTGACTAAGATATTAAATTACATTTCAATTAATCTGACCACATTGCCAGCTTTGGGCAGAAACAATGCAGGCATGCACCATCAGAGGGAGCAGGGGAGCTATCCAGCGCAGTATGTTGCTCTATTCATATTGAGCAGTGTGCATGCATCTTTGATACTCTGCAGTATTCCTGTTACCATGAATAAACCAACAAACATAATATTCCTTCCCACCTGTGTTATTCTAGCCACGGCTACAGTAGTGCAGAGTAACATTGCATTTAGCAGCGCCCCTCGCTTTCATTTAAACAGTTCAAATGTAGGTTACTTGTTAGGCATGGAAGAAGCAAGACGCCATAACAGTCATAGCTTCCCATAGTTGTTTGTCCAGAGATTAATTACCCATTAGAGGGAGATATTTTTGATCATCAGAGAACCACAGAATGATGTTATTCCAATCCATCCATGTGGGAATATACATATATTGCGCGTGTGTGTGTGTGTGCGTGTGTGTGTGTGTGTGTGTGTGGAGGGCAGGAAAGAGTGTGTTAAATCCTCCACAGTCTCTTGTATGTGTGTGCTCATTTTAATCATGCTAATCACCAGCTATATTGATTGACAGCCAGTGTACTGAAGGTACTACATTATTTTTGATTTTATGCTACTTTATTCTGATGTAAATGATTAGTTTGTATCACCGTGGAGATAACACAGGAGTAAGCTGAGAAATAAAAATGTTTTTTTATTTAGGTGCATGTGATTATAGTTCATATTTATGAAGTCAACAACACTGATTGAGGCTGTATGTTTGGGTCGAGCCTCCAAAGGACGAATTTGTGGCAACACAATGTTTTTAAGGGCAGTACCTGAGATTCTCTGAGCTGAACTCAGACTCCAGGAACTTGAGGAACTGCTCTCTCCCCACCGGATCTTTGAGAACCTCATCGATGCCAAAGGCCCACCTCTTTACCCTCTGCTGGCCTGGCTCCTTACTGGAGGAGCAAACACAAAAATATAAGTGTGCAACAAAACGCATTTAAAAACTTGTCAACCAATGCATCCATTTAAATGTCTATTTTGCTCTTTCTCTTGAGACCTGCACCCACCTGGCTTCAAGCTCCCAAAGTGTGGCATCATCTGAGATCCAGGGGTTGGATGGATCTGGAGGCGTGAGGAAGGGGTCGTATTCGATGTACTGCTCTGTGTAGCCCAACAAACTGTGTTGTTTGTTTGTTTTTGAGGAGAAACAAGGAAAGCATGTGACTGACTGCAATTTGTATCACTGGTAATTATCACATCTGGCAAAATTCCACTCCATTCTCTACCTTTTTGTGAGTGATTATGAATGTCTATTTGTAAGGTTTAATTAATGGAATCGGTGAAGTGACATCCTCATTCTTGCTGAGTGCACCTCTCTCTTCGATGGAGGAAAAGACAAATCAACACTTTATGTGCCACTCCAGTATCCAGTATCATCAGCGCTGACGCCAACTGAAGGCATAGTTTGGGCCCAATCACTCTCCAAGGTCATTGGAGCTTTCAATTCCACGCCATGTAAGGCCGTTTAAAGGCTCAATAAACAGATCGATGGCTAAACTGAATAAAGACTCAAAGAACATTGCTCACCTCTCCGCCACTTTCGACATTTTCAGTCGATGCCTGTCTAATTGCAGTTGCCAAAAGGTGATCTGAAACCACAGCGGGGAACAATTAGCATACATCAGTCTGGACAAATTCACAAGGAGCTGTTGGTTTGCAAGTATATGTATACACCAACGGCATGGCGTTTTGATTATCTTACTTTGTACTCATTATACTGTTGTTATGTTCGCATCACATTTTATTAACATGTTAATATAACCATAGAGTTAAAGATAAAAATAAGAACCATAGCTACAATTTGACTAACATGATGATGAAAGATCCTATTTTTAATAGGAGAGTGCCACCTGCAGGTCTAACCTGTTCCTGCAGTTCTTCTTCTGTAGGCTGCTTGGCCTCTGGGGCGGGGGTGTGGGTTGGGCTGTGGGTACGGATATCATTCTGCAGCCCGTACACAGACTGAGACGACAACACACATACAGATAAAATGGGACTATCAATCGTTGTAGCCTTATAACTGCTGACAAGCATAGGTACAATAACCCTGCCTGTTCATGCCTGTGTTATCAAGCCTGACCTTAAAAGAAAGGTACATGAGTGAGAGGATGGACTGTACCTTTCTGGTTTTGTGGGGGTTTTTCATTCTGGACGACTTCTTTATGTCGACTTCCGTTGTATTCACACATCCAGGCTGTGAGGAAGAGCGAAGAGAAAGCCGTATTTTGTTAATTCAGCTTAAATTTAATTATTCAACTTCAGCTGTTTATGCTTTGCCCTCGAGCGTGACGCCACGAATGGGGAAGGTACAATTTCTCCAGCGCGATATGAGTTTGAGGTAATAAAATCCAATATGCTGAGCGGAGATGTGAAGTGATTCCGAGAAGTCTCCAGGACAATGTGTCAGATGCCAGTTAATTAAACATGAAATGTGCCAATTCTAGCAAAACAAGTAAACCAGCGGGAAATAGTGTGCAAATTCTGTCTGATTGAACAAGTGGTCTAATCTAGGTCTCTTCCAAAAGAACAGAGCTAAGTAGCTTGACAGCGTCACTGTGAAATTCGAATTAATATTGATTATGTTACTCCGAGGACGCATATATTTAACTTATTTTCCAATTAAGCATGGAGCAGCAGCTTTCAGAGAAATTCAGCAGACGAGACCCCTGAACCTCAGGGGGGAAATAAATGCTAATGCTAAGCAAGTGTGTATGAACAAGGTAAAGAGCGGCAGTGAAGCTGATGTATTGTGACAGTTATTGACGTGGCATTTTATGTGTATGGAGGGATGGAGAATTAGAAGTTCACCTCTTTTACACCCGTCATGTGTAGCTCATGTATAAATATGATTAAGTATATGTGTAGATGATATATCACATGTACAGGATGTAATTTAGATGCTGTGTTTATGATAGAGCGTGATCAGTGTGAAATTATTATTTCATACTTTTTTAGGAACAGTTAAAGGTGATGTTGATAATGTCAGCGATGATATCACTAACAACAAAGGTGACAATGTTGACATCAGTAATTTCACTCACCACTGGTCTGTGCACGTCCCAGAATGCTCTTTCCTGACTGTCGAGAATTTTCCTCTCAATTTTGTCTCTTTTCTTATCCACTCTGGGGAACAAAAAGTTCAGTTCAGAGCTGATTTTCACACACATTTGGCTTCATCTAACACACGTATGAGGCATTTTACTCCATCATGTTTAATGTGCAGCTCATCTGTGAAGTTGTGTGCTGGAAAATTACAGGCAAAACCATTAAGTGAAATCATGTCAGAATGAGGGTGTAAGAGGACTCACTCAATGCGTGTGTGGTTCTTATAGAAACCTACTTCGCTTGTGCTTCTGCTTGCATAAAAATGAACTCCCATTTCCTGGCGAAAGCTCTCTGTAGCCTTGCTAAGCTCTCCTGCAAGTAAAACAAAGAACAATAAAGGCCAAAAAGGGCTTTTGAGTGATCTGGGCTGATTATGTTTACTGTGCATGCTGTGTACAGTGCACGGCTGGATACCATCTTTAATGATCCCTGCTCACATACAAAAGAAAAGACCCTGAATATAACTAACCCGCTGATTCATTTTATAGCTTTGGTGAAAGGAAAGTTAGAAATGATGCAGAGGCACACACAAAAAAAGCAAATGTTTTCAGTGTCAGTAAGAACAAAAGGCCTGAGAGCTGAAAGCAGAACAGATTTGCGAAAAAAGGGGAGTGCTGACACTGAAAGACCTCTTTCACTTACCGCTTCATAGTCTGCAAGCTCCAGACGTGCTTTATTTTGCATTGTTCTTTTGCAGAGGTAAACAGCTGGGAGACAGAGACAGAGAGATGGGTAATACAGGGAGGACGGGGACTCAGCCTGGTTTTAACAGCCCTAAGTGGCCTTGCATTTAATCATTTAATCCTCTCAACTGCACATTTAAACTGGCCTGCAAATCACAAAGGTCGACTGAGTCTGCATGGTCGTCTGAGTGCATGTCACAGTGTGTGTGACTTTGGATGTCTTCGTTTTCTGTTATCATCCCTTTGTTAACTGACCATTATGCGGAAGCTTCATTATGCCATCACACTATTTTCATGAATGGGCGTCATTCATGTGAGTCAGCTACATCTGAGACACTCTAACTTCCGGGAACACTCGCAGGATTATCCTTCCTGCAGCGAGCGTTAGCCCCCCCCCCCCCCCCCCCCCCCCCCTCCTTCGACTCAAACAGCAAATGAAAGACCTGCAAAGCGTGAACCATTTTTGGCGTTATGAAATTTTTAACACCACTCCTTTGTAAACAATGAAAAGCTCATCTCTGCATCACCATAAAAACCTGGTTTCCATCACTGTATCGGTCAGAGAAAGTGAGTGAAGCATTGACTGAGGAAAGTAGAAATAAGTAATAAAAGCACACCATCATTGCAGGCTAACTGCATGTAACTGATTCTAACTGTGAGCCAAGTACCAAAAAAACAAAACAAATGTGATTGTATGTTTACACCCGCCATACTCATACTGCATGTTTGAATCTCTGGTGCTAACACATCTACTGGACAAATGTACTACACAAACAGTCTGCATCATTAACCTCTGGAGTAGTGCACGAGGCACAAAGTAGGAATTAGACCGCAAGAGAACAGCTCTCTCACCATAGTCTGTGTTTTCTGGTTCCCAGCAGTTTGATGGCCAAAAGTATGGAGTCTGAAGGCGAAAAAAACAGGTCATTAAGAAACAAGAACTAAAAGAAACCGTACGTCACTGACAACGTACACCTAATCACATGGTGTTTTTAGTCAAAGTGTGTATTGTTCTGCGAGGTAGGCACATAGTCTCATCGCCGCATCTGTTGCAATAAAATATTTTGTGGTATAATGGGCTCGGCATAATGTGGAAAGCACATAAGCTCCTTTCAGCGAGCACTGAGAGCAGACACCAGCACCAATCTTGACCCTCCTCAGGCAGCATTAGCCCATATGGACCGGACTGGCTTCAAATGAAAACCGATAACACGTTAAGAGCAAAGTAAAGTCTGCTACCAACATAAACAGCCTAAGGGATTCATTTACATTGATTTACACTGTTTAGTTCTGTGCTGCACACTTCAGGGGGGCTTGCTGGATGCAACATCACTAAAACTGTCAATCCCATATTGACATTCGGAGTGATGTGTGTTTATTTCCTCTTCTTTCTTCATGAACCTAAGAATTACACAGCAACTCCTAATCACCATGTATACTACAGCATAACACACTTCAAAAGATTTAGCATTACGGCAGCTATCAGAGTTGGACATTTGTTTGTGTGTGAAGTGATTTTTGTACTTTATTTTCAACAGCTTTTTCAAAGAAAAGAGCTTCAGAAGATCTATATCGCGATGACAATACAGTATTGTATTTGTTTTTGTCTCCTCCAGGAGATTATGTGTCCAGTTGTGTCTTTCCATGCCTGAGAGTGTGCATGCTGTCTGCCTCTCCACAGCTAATCAGCCGTCAGTCTTTGGTGCCCATTAATGACCGTAGACTCCAGGACCTCTTGTGGTTCTTTTTGAAAATGCATTTTAATGACAGTATTGACTGTTTTATACCATCATGACCACCGTATTCTCACTACTCTTGCAGCCGAGAGTGATCAACTGCTTCTTTTTGTTTTGTTTCTTCTATAATATATTTGCACGCTCCAGTGGGATGATTACATACATATGCATGTATAATATATGTTTGTATGTATGAATATATGTATGTGTATAACTATCGCTTAGTAAATGGCAATCCGAGTGCTGATTGCAGCAGAATCAGAGCAATCAGAGCATTACTGATGGTATTCCTACCTGAAACCTATAGAAAGTGCCGTCATCTTTGAGAGTGAGGACGTGGTCTGAGATGGGGAAGAAGTAACCATGTGCAGCCATCAGAGTTCCTAGGTGAAGAGCTTCCACTGGGGGGAACACAGACATAAAGTTCAATTTACAACATGGTGTATTCTTGTTCTTTGGGTCAGTGAGGAAATACAATACATTCCACGTATATAGAACATTCACACATGTATCAGCATGTGGGCAGGAAGGAATGTCTTTGACAAGTTTCATTTAACAACACTGTCAACTGTCATGCAGGTATTATGGCTATTTTGTACTTTGAATTAATGTTTTAGAAGGAAACTGCAAAAATGTGTCTTTGTGCTATCTAACTGACTGCTTGCTATAGCCTTATATTTAATAAACTGATGTCATCAAGGAACTCTCCACCAAAAAAAAAAGAGCACATGTTCCACAATGTCAAACTAAGGACATACTTAAATAACAATTAGAATGTATCCTCTTTAAATGCTCTTTATTCAGTTTATATTGAGGTATTAAAAGATAAACCTGCTTCGTGATCTCCTTCAATAGTAGAAGATTGTCTGATTATCCAATCAATAGTTCTTCATCACAGATCCTGAGCCACCATGCTGGTTTTATTTTTGTCACAGAAGTTAATTAACATTTTTCACCTTTCATCCCCAGGTAGAAAATCATTGCTGACAAAATGGCTAGAATGAATAACGGGACCTGAATTAGGAGCTGCTGCTCTAATAAATGATAATAATAAACTTTATTTATAGAGCACCTTTCTTAACATTCACATTGAGGGCATTTAGCAGACATTTTGTCCAAAGCGACTTACAATAAGTCCATTTGTCGAAAGAAAGAAACCACAACATATCGCTGCCAGAAACGACAGCATATCATTGCCAATAAAATCAGACAAGGCAGATAAAATGAGAATAAAGCTAAAAGGACACAAGCACAGAGGAAGTAGAGAGAATAACATTTATAAAACAGTATATTAGTCTCTGATGTAACTTTGACAGGATAAGTAGGTCTCAGATCCAACCAAAGAGCACAGCAGGAGGTCCCGCTGATCAGCCCACCTTCAGCCGGAGAGGTGGAGCTCATCAGTCAAATCACCTGGTGTGATGCTTGGTTGGACTGCAACTGTTGGCCTGTTGTGGGCTGCTATGTATATCTGTGTTTGGCTCGTTCTCTCTCTCTCTCTCATCGCCAGATTCTTGTAGACTTATCAGGAAAAAAATGAATTCTTGTGAAATCTCTTCATCCTAGTTTTTTGGAGTAGGCCTAACTTTTGTTTTTGTGATTTTGGTGCCTTAACTTTTTGTCTTCGTGACCCTTTTTTTCCTGCCCGGCCATGCCCCAGCCACACCCTCTTCCCTCACTGAGTTTTTCAGATTGATTTCTTTGTGATAATACATTTTGTTCACTTTCTTTCAGTCTAGGCTGTTGAGCTTTATTTGGGTCCACTATATTAGTGAGTGGTGACAGAAACCTGCTTCTCTCTGGTGCTCAACAGCACATGGTTGACTCTCCCTGATTTAAAACCACCAGATAATGAAAAACATGTAATTATCATCAACTGTGTGTCCCATCTGCCACCAATTACCCCCTGCCGTTGTCAACCTGCAACCCCTTCATGATGTCAACATCTATTATTCAAGTGTAATGTGTTGTAGATTCTCTGTCGAACTTGCTTTTGTGGCCGTTAACGGTCAAGAAATTAGGTTATTTTCATCTTGTTTCTTACAGCCATTTTTATTTGTGCTGTGCACTTTGATCATTTATTATTTCGGTGTAAAAGGTGTCAAGGAGCTGCAATCTGTGATCATAACACACTAATGAGCAAACAGATGCAAAGGTTAAAATGCTTGACGGCCTAAATAAGCAGAGTTATGAATGCTTTAACAGGAGCTTATATGCTTACATCAAATATTCACATCTCTGCTCTCTTGCTCTCTAAAACAAACACACATATATCAACATGAGTGTACATGTGTGTGTGTGTGTGTGTGCGCGCGCGTGTGTGATAAATATAGATTAGCTTTTCCTTTAGCACTGAGGTGACAGTGACAGCTTTGAGAGGTCAGGATGCTGATGTGTGTGTGTGTGTGTGTGTGTGTGTGTGTGTGTGTGTGAGTGACTGAGCACCATTTATTAATAAATGATGACTCATAATTAATTTAAACCTGTTTTCTTATAAACACACTTCTTCTTCCTTATCCACTGCACTATTTCTTACAGCAATATTATACCACATGTGTATGTACTGTATAATTTATTGTATATTAATATCGTGTAGTGCTGTGTTATAAAGTCAAAAGAAGAAAGAGTCTTTTCTGTCAACAAGACTAGTCTTCTGTACGTCATCTGCTTATTCTTCAACCAGATCCGTTCAGATCTAGCTGAAATGAAGCTGACGTTTTTTTCTGATGCAATATTAAAGATGAATGTTGAATATCATTCCCACACACAGCAACTGATTTCTCTAAATCCCCAAAGCAATCCTGACACTGCATTGCCTGCACGGCCTGGTGTTTTGCTAATTTGAAAATTAAGGATCATCCAGCACAAGTTAAAAGGCAGATACTTAAAATTAGATGACGCTGAGCAGCAGATGCTAATTTAATATCCAGGGCAAAGATTTAATTTCTTTCAGTGTACAGAAGGGGTGGGAGTAACAATTTACATTTACTTGCTACTGTAACAGTAATTGTCTTTTTTTGTAGGAACAGTATTTTTACTTTTACTTAAGTAGTCACCTATGTATGAAGTAACGAGTACAGAGTAATACAAAAGTCACGCAGAAAAGTCCAAAAATCAAATAGATAAAGCAGCAGAGCAGAGAGGGGGCGGAGCTCCACGGAGGTGACGCTCCGGAAATTCTGCGTGACGCGGCGGGGCCATCTCACACGCAAATTAAGGATTAAGGATCGCACCTGTGGTGCTTTTACAGTAAGTATCGCTGTACCTCGGCGTATTTAAAAAATAAATAAATAAAAAAAGATTGGATCGGATTTAATGCTGCCTTCACGTGGTATCGGAATAGTGGTAAAATACGACATGAAGTCCTGAAGTCGTATTTACGACACTGCTAGGGTCGCTCAGGGTCTGGCTAACATGCTAAATGTATGCAAGCATGCTTGTGGTTTATTCCATAGAAGTGACCGAGGAACTTTACCACCAGTGTGTAAGGACAGAGAGGCAGAGTGGACCGGATACTGGGACTAGAGAGGCAGAGTGGACCGGATAATAGAGAGGCAGAGTGGACCGGATACTGGGACTAGAGAGGCACAGTGGACCGGATACTAGAGAGGCACAGTGGACTGGATACTGGGACTAGAGAGACAGAGTAGACCGGATACTGGGACTAGAGAGGCAGAGTGGACCGGATACTGGGACTAGAGAGGCAGAATGGACCGGATACTGGGGAGGCAGAGTGGACCGGATACTGGGACTAGAGTGGCAGAGGTGACCGGATACTGGGACTAGAGAGGCAGAGTGGACCGGATACTAGAGAGGCAGAGTGGACCGGATACTGGGACTAGAGAGGCAGAGTGGACCAGATACTGGGACTTGAGGGGCAGAGTGGACCGGATACTGGGACTAGAGAGGCAGAGTGGACCGGATACTAGAGAAGCAGAGTGGACCGGATACTGGGACTTGAGGGGCAGACTGGACCGGTTGAACCCGTAGCAGACTTGCCAGCGCCTCAGACAGGTGAGTAAGCTAAAACTCTGCTGAATCTTTGTTGCTTCTATACATGCGTCCCTCCCCATATACTGTGTGTGTTTTTGGAGTTTATATCACGCCAAGGTTCTCTGTTTGGGGGATTTATTCTGTCTGTTGTGTCCATACAGCATATTACCTTTTTCATTGTCTAAATGTTCTGGTAAATTCTGGTAAGGCCACACTGAGCAAGGCGGCTGTATATTTATAATTGATGCATGCAGAGTGGCCTCTTGTTCCACTTGTGTAAGCTATTTTTGTTTTCTAATTTAAAGTAATATCTCATCATCCCCCTTAAGATGTATTGATGTCACGTTTATGCAGAGTGCATTTTAAGTGACCTTTTTTTAACATTACATTTACTTGACTAAATTTCTTTAATACAGTACCTTTTACTTTAGTACAATAGCACTCTTTCCACCGATACAGAAATAACATCCAATATCACACCGTGATGGATGTTTTTTTTCCCGTGGGATGAGTAAAACATTAAACAAGATGCTTTTTTTGTTGCGTTTCTCGTAGCAGTCTGGCAAAGATCGATTTCTCTTAGCAAGGGAGCTTCTCTCCTCCATTTAGCATATTGCAGAGTTTTCTATAAGCTTTATAGCTGACTAAACCTTGGACTGGAATTAGACAAGTAGTCAAGACAGGTCAGCCTCGGAGTCCGGGGGGAAAACACCCTGTGATTTCATCATATTACCAGTTCTGTGCCAAACATCCAGCAGTTTGGAGTTCTGCCAAGTGGAGTGTGGGAGTATTCTTCCAGCTGAGCTTTATTTAAAGACAACAGAAGCAATTCTGTATTCAAAGTTATAGTTTGATTGATTTTGTTTGCACTGTACAGTATGTGCCGTTTGGAGAAGCACAGCAACGTACTTTACTTGAGCTTTTTTTAAATGTTTGGTTACTTAATACTTCTATTCCACTGCATTTCACTGGAAAACATCATTTTATCACACATTTATTTTGTTATTATAACACCCGGTGGTATATTTGGCTCCTGCGGTACATTTGGCGGCTTTGTCTGGGATGCTCCTGATGAGTCGGCAGACGGTGTCCTGGGGAATCTCTTCCCAGGACACCCAGGGCCCAGCGATAATCTCTGGCCACCGCATCAAAACCATTCCCCTTTTGGGGGTTGTCTTGTTTTTGCCTCTCCATTGCACCTGCTGTCACTTTTATTTGCACCAACTCAGGTGAAATTGATTCACATCACTTGTGCTTCTGAAATGGACGGATTGATCAGTGTATGTTCTAACTAGGGCTGTCAAATGATTAAACATTTAAATCGGATGAATCACAGGGTGGCTGTGGATTAATGACAATTATTTACCATTTGTAACGGTGCTGTCAGTTACAATGAAATAGATATAACAGTGCTGGTCCACATTAAAGGTCAGCCCACCTTAAGTGTAGCTGAGCCAGAGTTGTTGCTAACTTCAGGGCAGCTGTAAGCTTGCAGCTGTAATTACCAGTTACTTCATTCTCTCTCTCTCTCTCTCTCTCTCTCTCTCTCTCTCTCTCTCTCTCTCTCTCTCTCTCTCTCTCTCTCCACCAGACACTCGCTGCATAATGTGGTAATGGCTGTAGTACATCGGCAGCTAAATGAACTGATATGGTGGAGACTCACTAGACTGTCTGTTTAGCTACATAATGCAGCTGCTGATAAATGATGATTTAACATGTTTGTTTGTCAGGTTATTGTTGCTGCTGGGCGGCTTGTTAGGCTCAGCGGCGAGAGGTTAATGTCACGCTGCTGCAGTGGGATCAGGTGCGCATGAACCGGAGTAGTTTTATGAGCCTCCATTTTTATTGACTGTTCCGTTTTTGTTTTTTTTTTTTCTACACGATCGTCCCATCCAGACAGCCAACAGTGTGAATGCATTTAAATAATTCATTCATTCATTTTGACAGCCATAGTTCTAAGACTGGTTTTAATCAGCTACGGAGGAGGAGATAGATGATCAAATCAAACGTGCATCTGAACTATTAAGGAGACCGGTAAAAGCATACTGACTCTATTTTATACATCCAGATTTTTCTTTTTAAGGAAGTAACAATCTTTTATAGGCCAGAGCAGTGAACATATGATCTCCACTATGAAGTTTGGAGGACAAGACCATGGACCATTACACAGAACAGTATGCACCCTCTCCACGCTGACCTCTTACCACACAGATCATTTTACCGTTCCCTGGTGTTCCACTGAGCAGATTAGGTGCTCTTTCATATGCAATTCACACCCTTATTAACACACACTGGGAACACACTCACTGGCAGCTTGTTGTTGTTCTGTCCTGGTGAATTTAGTTTTTTTATTTATCTATCCATTTATCTGTAAGTCAGTCTTGGATTGTTTTTTAGCACCCCTGAGCTCAGGATGAGTCGTTGAATAATTAAAACCATAATAACAGCCAAAGAAGTTCTAACTACCGTTTCACTGGGACTGTAAATGGCTGTCGTGATAAGAGCAAGTCGAATTCTCCAAATGCTAAGGAAAGGTGCTTCAGAGCTTCCTGTCTTATCTCCTGCAGCGTAGAGTACAGTGGGCCGTCCGTTACCAAAGCAAAGAAGATAATGCTGTTCCACAATCTCTCGCAGCAGCAACATTTAAGCTACAAACCATTTGGCCATTAATAACATCCGTCTTGAAGACAGACTTAATAAACCATGACTTTTTTTTACAATGTCATTATGTATTTATTTCTGCATCCATTTTATCAGTTTATGACAATTAAATCACATCAAAATTGTTTGATTTGTGCACATACAGCTGTCAACCAGCTCACGTGTGGCTTGCTTTTCACAGTGAATACAGCTTAATGAAATTCACTGAGCACCTCTGGGTGATGTCATGAACTTATACAGGACGGCATTTGATTACTCGACGTAGATGGAAATGGTAGTTATTTCAGCCATGGTTTATGGCTCATTGTCAGTGTCTACATGGAGGCAAGACTCAAATAAACACAACGGATCCTGCGGTCAAACTGGCATGAGTAACACAAGGCAAAGATCGCTTCACATTTGTTTTGATAATGGTCTGCAATGGTCTGAATTGTAATGAAAGTATCATGGCAAAGAGTGCAGATATATGTGCACAAACTTCTGTTAAAATGTCCCAAAGGACACCTAAAACTTTTGAGAGTTACATCAGAGGAAGTTATTTGCATTGGCTACTCAAATAGAATTGGAGAGATTGCAAAATAAGATGATAATGAGTTCATCTGGAGTGTGTCAGTATTATCCGTGGCGGTTATTTAGCAAAAAAGCTCTCAATCCCCAGTCAACTTTGATATAAGCTAATCTGCTATACATAATAAACATGCTGCTATCGTGCTGTGAGACAAATTAATTGCATTTCACTTTGCTGTTTGTCAGTCCCTCCAGGAGTTGTTCTGTGCTTGAGTCGCGTAGTTTTGCACAACACTCTGTTCACCACTGCAGGGCAAACATCTGCTTGTTGACACATGTTTTCAGACCCTTCACTGTTGTAAAATTGCAGTTCCAGGACCATTTTGATCGACACCGTTATGGAAGACCATTTTCATGACATGATGTCAGTTGATTAATCTTACTGTCTGAAACTGCATTTCATGTGAACACGTTTCTCAATGTAAATGAAAAGAGAAACACAGGAACAGTCTGTGCTCTCTGGAAGGTTCGACTGATCTCAGACATTGCAGAGATGTGTTCGGTCCTGATCCAGTTGCTTCCCTGTGCCCTCAAAACCAAACACATTCACGTAAATAAGTGCTCGCCTTTCTGATGCAAGCGCACAATTGACAAACGTAGAAAAAGACTGGGAGATCCTTGCGTACAAATGAAATGAAATAGCACGCAGGGGAATTGTGAGTTGATGATGAATTATGAAGCTGTTCAAAGGCACAGACTAGAGCAGATAAATTATGGGATGTTCACCCATACACACTCCAACGTCCAAAAAACACACATCTACCGTACACACTTAAAACTCAGGAAATATGTTTTCCAAATTGTTAGCTATATTTCTCTTATCACCATATTAAATGTGAGGAAACTACCAGTTTTAATTTTCCACATTTAAAACCTGCCCACTTTTGAGTGTACAATGAGATGCACATCACACTGAAATAAAATAATAATGTACAACATAAAATTGAAATAAGAAAAAAAAAGAGAAGACTTGCAGTGTCTGCATAGCTCAGGGGCACACAGACAGATGAAAGAAAAATGCAGAACTGTGAACTTGAGAGAGAGAGGATATAAAATATAATTTATGAGTTGGTGTATACGTATATATATACACACAAGTAACGGTGCAAACTGGTCAATGATTTGCTGCTCCTCTTTAAAGGAAACATCAACATTTTAAAAAATGTAAGACACTTTATTATTTTCCCCTCATATGTTACCCTAATAATAATCAGTAAGCTTGGCATTATAGAAAAACTACTACAACAATGTAATGCTACAATTTAGTCCGTAGATCAACATTAGCATTCATTATTTCTATGAGAATCGCATTTATAATTAATTAGATTATCTACATCTCACACCATTCTTCTCTGGCTTCAGGTCTTACCGTGGGCCGCGGCCCCTCCTCTGGAGGATGTGCGGGTGATGTAAACAGGAAGTATGTTGCTTGATTTTTGAGCAATTTCAAAAGTTTGCTACAGGGAGCCTTTTTCCCCCACACGTCGGAGATACTGATGTCTCAGAAAGTTTGAGTAACATCAAATCTAAACATTTGTTCTCACGTCTGTGGCTTATGTTCAGGGTTTGATATGAATTGCCTCGATGAGCTGTGTGTCACGTCCTCTACTGCAGCCCAGCAGCCAGCTACAATAATTAGCGTTCGGTTGTATTATAAAACCCACATGGTTTGTCCATTTCACGTTTCACATTGCCTCACGTATATCCCTACGCACCCCACCCCCTACCTCCACCCAACCCCTGCAACTCAGCATCACACTACATCAACTCTACATCATCATCAGCTGTTTTACCTTGATCTTCGATGTCCAGATTCTTGATCATCCACTGTACAATATCAGAACCTGAAACGAGAAAAAGAAAATAGGAATCACTGATATTTAATAGATCCGGTGTGCTGGAACACCCTTTTTGCATATATATGCAAATGAAATGGAAAACAATGACTTTCTTAACCCTACCCACCTCCCCTCATAAGCACAGTGCATACAAATTCCTCTTCCCTTACACCATGTGGGTGTGTAATAGGCCATCTAATACCTAATTTTTCTCTTCTGACACCCTCCCCAAGCCCGCTCTCTTTGGATGTAGACCATTAATATAAATGACTGGAGAGATTCAATGATATAATGAAGCATCCACTGTGTTCAGCAACACAATTAGGCTGAGCAGACAACAATGAAAGATACTTCTGAAACGGATGATTTTTGAGTAAAAGTCTAGATTACTTCGTCATTTTTCTGTTTTGAACATCAAACTTTTTACGCGGTGGATGTCATTTTCAATTCATCTCCATCTGAGAATGCTGAACTGAATCATTTTCACATCTCAGGAGAAAAAAAACATATAACAGCATCCTCCGGGCCCTGGGCATTTTCACACCCCACCAGAACACGTGACTTTGGCACTTTGGCTAAATCTATATTTTCCATGCTATTATTACTGTCCGTCATGCTGAGCAGGTGAAGGTATTGTGAGGAGACGAGAGCTGCACAAGGCAGGAATGAAAGGTGTGAAATGGAGACATGAGGGAATTCATGCAGTGAGACAATCGGTCCCTGTGGCCGTCTCTCTGTCCATCAAGCTATCTTTCCGTCTGTCTGTGTTTTGTCTTTACTGCACCTCCTTGCTTTTTTTTCGCGCCCCCATAACCATTTTTTCCACGGATTAACATATTTAGTACAACCCCAGTTTCACACTATCAAAGCTGACCCACTTTCTAAGAGAGCTTAAATGAGATGTGTAAGGTAATCCTCTAACAAGGCTGTTCTCAGAATTGATTAATATCATGCTCATAGACCGTGTGTGTGTGTGTGTGTGTGTGTGTGTGTGTGTGTGTGTCAAAAATGATTGATCCCAATGATGGCAAATATTAGATAATTGCTGCAGCAAAAAGTAACATGCACAGCTGAAAATGAATAGGTCAACATATTAAGCAGAAAAATGTTGTATGAATGAAAATAATATTTAGAGGTTGTAAAAACCCTATTAGTAGAATATGAATTGAAGACAAAACTATGCCCACAAAAATAATAAAATCTACGCTTCGTATTCAACAGAGAATGAAAGTAGAACTGATATGATGAGGAAAATATGAGAAATACTAAAATATACTGTACATGGTAATCATCTTTAGCAGCATTGGTTTCTAAGCTAGTTCTGTTGTTCAGTTTAAGGAATGAACACCTTACATAACAAAAACCACAAATAGGCCCTGTAACAACACACTCAAAGGAGACACACTCATGTACCTATAGGGCTTAACAGTCCAAGTATATGTTATTTATATATACTCATGAAATATGTGACTAACAAACGAAAGCACATACTGTTTGAGTGCCAGTGTAAAATAAGCTTTTAAAACTTGGCTCACCAGTAAAATGAGGAAAAACATCCACATTTTCAACGGTTTAGTTTTTATTTAAGCTACGTATTGATTATGGACTCTACGTAGACGCACCGCTTCTGTCAGCAGTCGTTTGAGAGCAAGTGCGGTTACTTCAACAAGCGAATAAATTGACAATTGGAAAAATCAATGTGTTTTTATTAAAAGTAGTGCAGAGGAAAAACCTCTGCAGCAACCTGGGTTACATCCCCGACTATTGTGCTCACAGCTTGGCCGAGTGCTCCAATGAGCACGGATGAAGAGGCAGCGTTCACAGAGGGGACGCTGCAGAGGGACTGTGTCTTTGTTGCAGCTGTAGAAACCGCCTGGGGACTTGGTGCTTTGGGGGTAGCTTGAAGTCAACGTCTCTTTTTATCCACAATGATGCGATCTTGATAGATAGTGCATGCATTTTGACAAACATTATTGTAATGCTGAGTTTTTAGACATAAGGATGAAGTGTAAGTATTGGAGTTAGTTATCGGTATATACTGTATATAGGTTTGGTGCAAAACAAATAAGCCATCTGTTGCAATGCTGTCATATTCCCACAGACATAACCGTGTGAACGCTTGATGGCTGTATTTATTGTATAGTATCTTACAAAAGCACAGTGATGGATGTCAGCTGATGTTGCTTTGACAGCTGTAGATATTTCACCAGTGTAGCCTCCTACAGTTTGAAACACTGTGTAGTAGACTTGGCACCAAAGTGGAAACAAACCTCAAAAAAAGAACTGTGCATCAGCTGCCCTTTATGTGCCCAAAGCATTCTTCATTGTTTCACTTACTGGCTATTTAAATTCATGTTGGTGCTCCCCACCAACAGTTTAACCTCATCATAGCAACCCATGTTAAAGGGGGCCCACGGACATGTCACTGATTATGCCCTTAGTAAGCAGTGAGGGGAACAGGTAGTGGCATGGTGTTGTTTCTTTATGGGTGTAATTCACGTGCATAACTCTGTTTGAATTTGTAATAACTTCTGTCCATAGTTGTATGTTAACGCTATCAGTTGTCGTTGCTCACGTGTTGTGCTTCCGCCTGGAATGAAATGTGAAACTTAAGTACAGTTTGCTTGCTTGCATTGTTGGTGCCCTGAGACGAATCATGCAAAAAGGAGTTTTGCATAAATTTCAGGAACAGGAACGTCTGAGAATTACATTATTGGATTATTAATGCATGCAATCTTTTTTTTTAATAAATCTTATATATTATATTTAATAAGATGCTGATATTGTTTCTAACTCTTATAAGCTAATTGAGTTTTAATTCTGTTATACTGAACATTAATTATATATTTATGTCAGTATATAGTGCATGAGAGTGATGATGGCCTCACTTCTCTTAGCTTTTGAATGTTAATAATCTCTTATGGAGTATCACTCCAGCATGGATTCTTATCTATCAGGTTGCACAGCTCCAATTTCAATATGATCTCCTTGACATTCTGGCACTGCTGATGTGAAATGCAAATGACCAACTCTCTAAATACTTTCAGTGTTTTGTTTGGCCAGAACAGAGTACTAGTCGGGTAGTTAGTGGGTGGGAGCAAAGTGGAGGAGAGGAAGAGGAGAGGAGAAGAGTGCAGCAGAGCAGAGAGATTAAAGTCTTACCTGAAAAAACACTGGGGATCTTGGTTAGAAAACTTTTCACTGTTCGGATGGGGATTCCATTTTTCTCATCCTGCATGCGTGCTATTACTTCCTCCATCTGGACAACACAGAGACAGTGGGGGAGAAGAAGAAGGAGGAGGAGGAGTGAGAGAGAGTTTTCATCAACTTGCATTCGTGAGCGGCGTGTATATGAGTAAGGCAGAAAGAGGTAAACGGATAGGAACAGGTTCCTGCGTGCTGCGACTGTGTGTCTCCAGAGAGTGAGAGGAGGAAGTTGGTGACTAACAATGCCTGCCATCAGATTTCCACCTCTCCTTCTGACAAATCTCTCTGATTAGTGTCATTTGTCACAGAAAACCTTCAGTAAGCTGCACTTATTGGATTCTGAAGTTGAGCGATGAAGTTTCTTGTCACGATCCATCACGCAATATTTGTGCGCCGAAACAGCCAAACTTTACAGAGCAGCGAAGGGAAAAAGGCATTTTGCCACTAAAAAGACATTTCAGACACAAATGTTTTGTGTTCAGCATCGACTGAGTTACAAATTTGAACCCAAGGCTGCACCCAACGACGACACGCACGGGTGAATGGAGACAAACACAACAACATTTGCACATGCCACTGAGACAAAAATGTTCTGGGAGTTGTCTCAAGGGCCTGGCAGGGCAACACAAGGCAGCCTCGCTTCCAAGAACACACAGAAGGGAGCAGAGCCGAGAGTAGAGCGTGGCCCTGATACGTCAGGCCAAGAGATCTCCCCAAACTCCCCCCTCACTGTAAAAATATACACATGGAAAATATGTACACAAAGTTCAACGAACTGGCAACGTGCTAATATGTGCTACACATTAACAAACAATCATATCCCTCCACCTGTAACGGATTCCCTGTCCTGAGAGGTATTCATTGTGGATGGGCAGTTTCCAGGGTTTTTTCAGTTTTTGTGATTCTGCCAAGGCTTGTCCTTTCACAGGCAAATTCCATTATGAGTTGATGATATTAATTTAGACTTTTCTGAAAAAAAGACAGTCATGGTTATGAGGTTTCAGTTTAATCAAATCAATTGCAATTCTTTTAAACATCTTATTCAATCAAATTGTTCTTTCAATAACATATTTACATTTTAAACCTCATAGTGAAGAGAAACACTGATGGGTTTTCTGACTGAGTCCATTATTTTTTTTTTTTTCAGGTTGTCAAAAAGATTTTGGCTGTTTTCTCACCTAGACATACCTTGGCTATAAAAAGAGAAGAACAAATCCTTGCTAAATTACAGTTGGCACAATAAAAGGTTGGAAATAAAAGCATCTTCAGCTTAGTTTACGATCGCTGTAGTGACGCCGGCAAAAGGCCAGAAAATGACATCATCACGGCTTTCACATCAAGCACATAGACTTCGAAATGCAGCACTTGGTTGTGCACCTCTGGATTTTTGTAACTAGCCACCAACTGCGCTCCAGCCTTTTCAGACGGGACCGCCACAAAAAGCTTACTGATAAAATACTATTACCATGTCTGAGGATTTTACTAAGACGGCCAATTGGATTTTAAATGCTTTAGAAGCTAGAGGTCTTAAAAATCTACATTTCAATTATAATGCATTAAGTACTTGACTCCTTTTTAATTCATAATGATCCATAAAGGTGATAAGTATGTCTATGAATATGAGTTTATTCCATTGTGCCAGTAACACTCCTTGACTTGTTGCTTCTTCACAGAATATTTTGTCTGCGCGCCCACTGGCCTTGTGGGGAATACTGCACCGAACAGTGTTGAGCAGGAATCCCTTTTGTGTGTTCGTATAGATTGTCTGTGGAGGCTCTCGCCACTCCTATATATTCCAAAATGCTTTTTGGCTAATAGGGATATTGTAAAATGCCAGAAAAGGAGGTGAATATACACCTATGTACCTGTGAAACCCTCCACTACACCTCTGAACAGAGCCCTCTTAGATGACGGATTAAAATGTAATAAACATGTCAGTAAAATCTACTATCAAATATTACAATGAGCACGGTGAGTAGCACTGCACTAAAGTGTCATGTTGTTCTCACAGGTCTGACTTGATGGATCATCTCCCTCACTTTTTTTTCCTGTCCAGCTTGATGTGACGCCCACATGACTTATCTGCGGAACTCATCTGGGAAAGGTAACACAGTTTGTTCTACTTTGTTATTTTTTTTGCGTGGGATGAACATGATTCTGGCCATATTGGTGAGACTGGAACACTTCTGATGAATAAGTGGGTACCGAAATGTAAATTTGTGACTGCTTGGGTTTTGGCAGTTCATGAGCTAGTAATGTAGCATTGTTTTATAATGAAAGCTTGTAGCTCGTCAAATACCCTGGAGCTAGAAACCATCCCAGTTAGGGATTGGAGCTTAATTGACAATGATGGAGCACAGGCAAATGCTGTAACTAAAGAGCTGCAAGAGGACAATTGGAGTAAGACTGAGAGAGGGCGAAATGAAAAGAAACGGAGGGGGAAAAGGATATAAAAAAATATGCATTTCAGATTATTTTCTGTTAATCTATTTCTCCCATGTGCTGCCTGAGGCAGGTCAGTAGATCTGCCTCGACAAAATATTTCCTTGGAGGTTCACCAGTGTGAATCAGGTGGGCGCTTATGGTACTATAAAATTGAAGTTCTGAAAAAAGCTTAAATTTCTCACACAATATCAAGACCTTGGTGGAAAAATCAATGCTTACTGCTTCAGGCTGTGTCCTCTCTGAACTTCCACTGCCATTCTTGTTTAATGTTGGATTTTTGCTTTTTCCTTCATAGCTAATGTCTGGATTGTTTTCTACTGATACCAATGTTATACATAATGTAATGTGTTGGTGGGAGGAGAAATCATAAGGATTTAGGAAAAGACTACCGCGGTGCTCAGAGAATCCCACTGCACTTTAACTAAGCTACGTAATTATAATGCACCCGCGGATGATTGACAGCTGATGACCGACACTGGTGATAGACGTGGGTCTGCGGTGGAGAAACTACAATGATGGACTACAAAAAGCACATGGTCCACTTCTCCCCAAGTTGTTTGTTATATAAACAGCGGGTTCACAGCTTTATTATTATCACTGTTCACTCACATTTATCAATTTCAATTACTATATGTCTGCATGAAAGTAATTGTTAAACATGAAATAGGCATTTTAGGGGCACTTTGTTGTTGGTCATTTGGGGAAATGTAAGATGTTACTGCGTCACTGGAGGTGAGACAAGGCGGGTAGAAGGAGAAAGGGTTAATCTCAAAGAGGATTACAATATTTGCTTACAACAAAATGGAAGTAGTTAGGTCAATGTTGGACATCTAACAGTTTGAGTATCAGAGGTTGAGTTTTTTTTGTGTGTGTGGTGTTTCTCAGCAACACTAATTAAAATTAGAGGAGAAAGTGTGATTCTAAAAATAAAGATGTTAATTTCAGTAAGAAACTAAACCGTGCCAAAATCAAACTAAAAATAATTCTTGTAACCCCCTTATTATATAATTTTGGCTTCCGACGCTGTAGCGCCTAACACTGATGCACAGGAAACCAAAGATTAATAGTATTCAAGTGGCTTCCTTTTTATGTGACCCATGTATCTTTCCTTAAGTTGTTTTTAAGCATGTCTAAGTGTCCCTTATGACGCCAACCATCCCTGTATTTGTTTCTCACCGTCTTTCTCTGAGACTTTAGCCGGCACTGTGAGCCACAGAGCATACAAGGACAACCAGTGATCAATACTTCACACACACACACACACACTCTCCTTTCTCTGCAAACCCTCACCGCCTACACATGGTGAAATGCCACCAGCGTGAATATTCAGGATCTAAAGCTCTTGAAGTCGGGATGCTCTCTGCCTTCATGTTGTGCGGAAGAGAGGAAAGTCGTTTCCCTCTAGAGAGAGAGAGAGAGAGAGAACAAGAGTCTCTCTCTCCATCCCTCCCCCACCCATCCACCCACCCAGAGCTGTCTGACTGCGTCTCTGCAGCCTCTTAACAGATAAGAGTGAGTGTTTTGGCTGCACAGTGTGAATCATTGAATAATGATGGCACAGGACTCGGTACATATGAAGTGACTAACAAAAGCTCCAGATATAAGCGCACACTGAGCTTCAACACACAGCTACAAGCACTTCAAAGACTATCACTGAGGGCACTCGGGGTGCAATCAGAATGTTCTGAAGCACCATTTGGAGTGAAAAAACATTTCAAACCGGGTTCGTAAATCAATGCTGGCCTGTTAGATTTCTTTTTAGCTGTTGCTAAGTGCACCATAAGTCTCTTATTTGATGGGCTGTTACTAAGAAAAGCGAGCCAATAAGATCAGTTATTAGAAAGCTTCTATCTTGAGCACATCAGAAAGGTGGGAGCGTTTTAGGAGGAAATTTCAGGAGTTTTATCGTGCGTTCTCAGACATCTCATTTGGAAGTGACCTTTATCAGCTACCTGGGTGAGAAGGGAGGTTAGAAAAGCAGTTGTTTTTCTGCCTCTGTAATGATGGTGTAAGGCTGAATGTTGAGTAAGCGGTGGTTATGTCAACATGAATCAGTGTTGTAGAGCATCCATCTAAATAGGAGGACCCAAATCTCAGGCATTGCATTGTTATCTTAACTTACTTTCATTTGTTACTTGTGTACATAACATGAGTTATTGTGAAAATATATATTCACATTCAATATTCTTTTGACAGTATACTGACATCATATCTGCAACATTACTACAGATTCAATGTATATATCTGCAGAACATGTCACAGACATGAAAAGGGAATGTTTATGTTATAAATATATTGTTTATATATTTATTTTTAATTCTACACTTCATATTTCCATTTCAAAGTGAAAGCCTTCTACTGTCTTTCTGTGGACAGAATCCATTCATCTGTTAAGAAAAAACTTTTATTCTGAAATATTTGCAGGACTGATAAAAAATAAATTAAATAATAATTAAATATTACAATAATTAATAGAAAGGCAGCTTTTAATTGTGAATCGTGATTATTATTTACAAATGAGCGAATGCTTTTCTCTTAACGTTTCTATCTAAAATAAATATGAATGACATTTACCATGAAATTAAACATTACGGCCATAATGAAAGCAGCAGCAAAGCTGCCTGTGTGGACACCACAGGTGAGAGATGCAGCAGTTCAGCCAGACGGCCTATGCTGCTCAGTGTGTAAGATATCATACGAACCATTGAATGAGGATACGTTGCTCCCATGCTGTAAACTAGTATGACCTTAATAGTTGAAAGGGGCTACACATGCGAACCGAGAGCATACGACCCACAAGTTATATTAAATGTTTTTCTTCCTGAACAAATGACGACAACCGTCTCTAGAGTTGACCTAGATTAACGTGATAAAGACAAAATCCATATTCAATGGATCGTTATTACCTACATACGCAGCTGAAGAGTGTTTATTATGGTGACCCATCAAGATAACATGAAAATTATACAACTTGGAAGCATCCGCTTATTTAGATGACCAACTGTAAGGGTGAGGTAAAAGTAATCTAATCTGTGGTATTCTTACAATCTATCAACTGCAGCTGGTCCCTTCCTTCATTTGGAAATACATTTAGTTGATTCTGGTGTCTGTCTGCGCAGATGCAAAAACCTCACTGACAGTGCTGCTGAGGAAATTAAAAGTCCCCCCCACCCCGTTCCTCTGTTGGTTGCCTGCGCTGCGCTGGGTGAATGTTACCGCATCAGGCTTCTGGAGAATGATTTTACCTTGAAAGTGTTATCTGAGGACAAATGTGTCTACACGGAGGAGAACAGATATTCCTCCCAACTCTGCATCACATAAATTTGCATTTGCATATCACAGATGAACACATGCCACACACACACACACACACACACACACACACACACACACACAGGCAAGCTTGTGAATCCAGAAGGTGGGGATTTATTATTTTTAAGTGCAGCATCAAAATAGGTGAGCATCCCAACTCAAGTCTGGCTGCCGAAGGCGATGCGAGAGCAGCCCGAATAGAACCTGTGGCGGTGTAGCATGACAGCTAGACTAGATAAAACAGTCTTTGCAGACGCTTGATCTCATTTCCCTCTGAACCGCAGTGCTCGGCTTCCGTGAATGAGGCAGAACCTGTGGTGGATGATTTTTCACATTTTGTTTGCCCTCAAAAATCAGCAGTGGATTACCTAAAAAGACAATATGCATACCGGATTCAAGGTCAATATTGTTCAAACTGGTACATTGTTCATGGTCTCAAAGGTTTCCAGTGCAGTTTTAGGATGCTTATACGGATTATTTTGCCTGGTTTTAGGTTCCGTGTCTGTCTAGCTCTTACTCTCCGTATCTGTAAACTATGGTGATACGTTCAAGTGATGCTGTTCCTCTCCAGTGGTGACCTAGATTAAGGTGAAGAGAATGAATCTCAACACCTGATGAGCTCAAACACCATTTTCAAACAGCCTTTAAGACGGACTGAGTGTTTATCTTTGGTTCCCTCTCCTCGCAGAGAGAGATTAAACAACCACGAACAATTGAAGTGAACTCGGTATAATGTAGAGGTCAGCTGCCCAATTACTACCAAACACACAGGCCATACGCTGACGAAAGGCATTCCTACAGTAATGGCCTTTGTAAGACAAGAGAGCACTTTGCACCACCATGGCAGAGCTTTTATATTCATTACCAAGTTTTTTCCTTTAATCGATAACCAACAATAAGAGCCGTTAGATTACAAAACACGATTGTTGGGGAAAAAAAACCTTGCATCTATATTAATTATTAAAGTGAAATAAATCGCTGCAGGATGTCCGAAAAATCAATCGGATATATTGCTGAAGTATAACATTTTAATAATAACCTAATGTAATTTTACATGAATACAACTGGGTTCACTTAAATAATGCCGTGTATGAGATTAATGGCAAAGCCTAATGATCAATAGAAAGAACCAAAGTATCCCAATGCATACATTTGCATTATGGATTATGTTAATACTATATACACATGAGATTAAGGGGGGGAATGAATCAATATGATGACTGGTTACATTCATTCATTCATTATTGTGAATATTTAATGTAACCTGTGTAACAGAACGAATTAAAAAAACAACTGAAAGAGAACGTTGGGAAAGCTTTCTTTCCAACAATCTTTATTTAACACATTTACTGCTGATAATCTGCTTTAATTCCAACACCCGGACACAACAACCACTTCTCACAGCAGCCCACTTTTTGTGTCAGTATACATTTTGCCTGTCAAACGTACAAGCAAACACTTCCTGTGCAAGAAAAAAACAGTATTTCTGATATGGTTAAACTATAAACCTTCAATAATAGCTGTGTCTGTCCTGAGAATATATTGTTACTGGCAGCTTTATTTATCTTTATTATGTTATCATTTTAAGTTTTTGATGTGCGACATGTCCTCCCTTTTTTGTTACTGTTTGGTTTATACAAGCAAAATACTGCATTCACTGTTACAGCACCTACAACACCGACGTACAACTGCAATCTTGTGTGTGACTTTGAAGTGTCAGATAGGATAAAAGACCTATTAGCATTGTTGGATTGCCGCCTAAATACAAACAGACTTATTCAGACACTTCAGCCTGCACCACTCGGGCATTCAAAATGAAATCACCCCGCAGAAAGGTGGAGGAAGTTATTGAGCTCATGCTGACAAGGTTGTTGAATAGATGCCATGAATCCTAAGTCTCCAAGTTACCACAGCAACACCGACTGCGACCACCATCACAAGGACATCTTTGGCAGCTGGCCATCGCTCATTCATAAGAGAATAAGAAGGTGGCGGTGGGGGAAGCATGACGGGGACGGAGTGTGTACAGGAAGAAAGATATGATGTGGTCTATAGGGGAGATGGATCTTTGATCCCATCACATATGGATTACCTTCATTTATTATATATTTATTGAAGTATTTGTTCATTTATCCTCTATAACGACACACGTCTTGGTCTGTTATTTTCATTATTGAATCACCTCCCAAGCATCATCTTGAGTAAATGATTAATTGTTTGGTGGACAATCAAATCACAATTAACATCTACAGATTAAATTTACACTGACATGAAGTCATTGGACTAATCAGTTAAGTGATTTATGGATTACTTGTTTTGGCGGAACACCTTTTTGTCTTTTTGCTAATTTGTGTTTACGCATATTTTTTTCTTTAAAACATTCTAAAGATCTATCCTCCTTACCCTGGGTGCTTATATGTTTCAATAGGGGGGATAATGAAAAATTATTGCAACTTAAAACAAATGTCCTTCCATTCTAAACAACCTAAACTATTGGAATTAGTCAAGAAACAGCCATGGTTTATTGACAGAAAGTTTCTGAGTGGCAGAGAAACGGAGCGTAACCATAGTAACTCAGTCTCACTCAGTGTGCATGAGGAGAGGCAGAGCTGCTCAGTTGCTGACTGAGGTTACTCTGATCAACATGAGAATGAATTACAATATAATAGATGTGTTTTTCTCACTTTCACCCTGATTGTCTAAATAACTATAACATTATCATTTATATATATTTTTTTTCACTGCCTGAGAAAATAAATTGTGGCAGAATGTTTATTATTATTTGTGGGATTTGATTTTTAATTTGGTTTATTTGTAAACAGAACAGATCAGCAGTCTGGATTTGGTCCATGGCTGCCAGTTAAATAGACCTGCTCTAAGAGAGAAGCCAACAGATGGTCATGCTCTGTTTGCCTACCTGTGATTTTACATTTACTATCCCGATTCACAGTCCATCATATTTTAAATTACTTTCTCTGTACCCATTTTATGTTTTTTCTTTACACCTACAGCTGCATATTTAGCATTTTCTACCTATTTAGCCCTTCATCCCTCTTATGCATGCTGAGGTGTTTTCAGATGAAGAATGAGAACGGACAGCAGTGTGTTTAAAAGCAGGCCAGGATCGTATAACATGACGAACAGATGCCCAGGTGACAATACTGTCTGGATTGAAGGCAATTACTCCAACCAAACAGAACATTTATGTCTACACGCTCCGAGGCAGATTCTGAAAACCAGCGATTAGCCATTTAACAGCATCTGCAGTTTGGCGCTTGAAAGGCCTTACTTTCGTTTGAATTCATCAATACTGTTCTGTCTCTGTGTACACAATCAGGCTCCATTGAGCCATCAATCAAATAGAGCATCTGTTTCTTGGGATGTCACTTTGCTGTTTCACACTTCAGGCTGTTTTCTCAGTCTGTATATGTGTTCCCTTTGTCGTCTTTATTCCACATTATATGTCATTCTGTATAGAAATGCATCCTTGAAGGTACAGTATAAAGGAACCTGAGGATGCTGTGCCATTTGCAGTTTGCTGCTTTTCTCGCTCCAGTAAACTGCAAAGATCCATGCATGTTTTAGATGATAATTATTCCTCCTTGATGCCTCCTCTCTCTCCTCACACCTAATATCATTAATTTGTTTCATAATGCACCAGTTGGTGGTGTGCAGCTTTTTTCCATTTTTCCATAGTGGAGGACTGTGATAAAAAGAACCTGATGTCATTGTTTAACACTATTGGTCACAGCAGCAGCAGCAGCAGTATTATTGTTATTCTTCTTATTAAAAGCAAGCTCAGATAGGCAGTGCAGGACAGATGGCTTTCTTGCTCCATACTTTGCTTTATTTGGACGATTACAAACTGTGATGGCTCCTCAGCTTTGAAACGCTCCTCAAGGTGTGACTGAGAGCCGTTTAATGACCTGATCTGATTGGCTATGGATGAAAGCGCGACTGATTTTTGCAGGCAAACAAGAATATCTCTGATTTCTCTGTGTGGTATTGTTGACTTAAGGTTACCTGCGTGGCGTGTCGTGTTGTTTTCTGTGTGCTTAAATATAGCAGCATCTTTTTGTCTCAAGCTGAAAGGATTACACTACTACTCGAATCAAATTCTGGGTTGTGCCATGCTGCTAAAGGTTCCCCGTGTTACTCACCAAAACACGTGATATCTAACAAACATATTTAATGCATTTTCTTCCATGTTTAATTGCTAGCAGTCTTCTTCCCTGACTTTGCTGGCACATTGGGACATATCTTCCCGTGGTACCACAGACTCCTGCTTATGTTTTAGAATCACACTTTTACTGTTTTTATTCTTCTTCTCAATGTCTTTGCAAATAATCTATTATCTGCATCTGTAAAACACTTTGAATTGCCTTGTGTATGAATGGTTCTACACAAATTAATGTTTCGACATTTGAGTCCTTGCTGATACCGAATACTGGGGAGATGTTTCTCACTTCCTGACTGTAACAAATTATACAGTCATATGAAAAAATGTAGGCACCCCTCTTAGGCTGCATAATAATTTACTCTGTCGTCACAGAAAATGATCACAGTGGCATGCCATTAATTTTCTTATAAAAGCCGAGTACTGGGGTATTTTCCAGACAAAGTTTTTTAGTGAAGAAAAAAATATATACTGTGCAAAAACGTGGGCACCCTTATCATTTTGTTGATTTGAATACCTTTAACTACTTAGCACTGATTAATTGCAACACACAATTGGTTTGGTGAGCTCAGGCTGGATATTTCAACAAGACCCAAAACACTGCTCAAAATCTATTCATTGTATCTATACAAGTACAATGTTCTGAAATGGCCATCCCAGTCCCCAAACCTGAATATCATTGAAAATCTATGGGATGGTTTGAAGCGGGCTGTCCATGCTTGGCAACCATCAAACCTAAGTGAGATATTTTGTAAGGAGGAATGGTCCAAAATACCTTCATCCAGAATCCACTCATTAGAAGCCCAATAAACCCCATTTCACTACTGAAATATTAGTGTTAATCTGTTATTTGATAGATCAAAATGAAATTGCTTATCCAAACTATGCCCAATTATTTATACATGAAAATCATGGAAATTGTCAGGGGTGCCCAAACTTTTTCATATGACTGTATATACAACACGATGCTGTTACTGACACTTTAACATTCAACATTCATTCTTTAGTTCTTTGCAGTAGGGGTGCTAAAAGCCTAATTAACATTTAAACTGTGAATCATTTGAAAGAAATATTAAAACTGAGCAAAACTCAGAGGAGCGGCTTGTCACTTAAAGGAGAATAGCACTGGTAGTTGTATCTAACTAAGGGGAGAACCCCCTTCACTTTAATCATTAGCTGGCTGACAAGTAAAACAAGGGAACTTGGCTTGTGTATCCTCATGGGTCTTGAGGAGTCATAGCATCTATTCACTGACAAATATGCTGTATTCACACCGCACTGCTACACTCACAGTTATAATGTTAACTTCACACCCTTCATTATACACAAATACTCCCTCTCAAGTCACTGTGGTATCCGGTGCATTTGTATTAGTGTAGTTTTGCTAGTACGAGTACGTGAGCAGAGTATCTGAGCCGATATGTCATGCATCCCTACCGCCTGCAAATCACTGGTCAACAAGTGTGAAGCTATTGGTTGGACTGCAAATGTGGTCAGAGGTGAAGTATGCAGTGTTTGATTTTTGTGAGTACAACCAGGGCAGCAACACAAATGTGTTCAAGGAATGAATGTATGAAAGTGTGCATCTTGTCTTTCTATATGACAGCCAGCTCTTTTGCCCGGAGACTGTGGCCATTCCGAAAAAGCTATGAACGTGGTTGCCAACACGCCGTATGAGCTCATTTTGGGCATCTTTAGTCTCATAATTCTCCTACTGTTGTACTGCAGCAGCACTGCAGACTTTTTTAAGGATTGAAGAATTAATCAAATATACATGTAACAGAAATCACAACCTTGTAAAGTCGCAGACTACATATCTTATGCTCAGTTTTTACTGCAAGAGTTCAGCCAAGATGTCCTTCACCCAGAATTTACAACTAGCATTTATGATCGGTCTGTCCCAAACCTCGTCAACAAATATTTAAAGGTGATGCCAAAGATATAAAATGGAGCTGTATATCTTGTCTTTTTCAGTGGATAGTCAACCTTTTGTCAAGCCAGGTGTAGGAAAGGTTCATGCTCATGTCTGAGTAAAACAAAAATGTGGTCTAGTACATCCCTTTTGATGCCTCAATTCATCCACAAACCACACTAAGCAAAGTGAAAATCTGCATGATTTTTAGCAGGCTACTAATTAGCAGTATTTGCTATATTATTTCACAATTAAATGCCTTTCATAATATACTATGTGGTTGGCGATGCATAATGTTCTCCGTCATTCAAACGACCAAAACTTGTTGGTAAAGCTTTCCTGTGCACAACAGGAGAAGCAGCAGTTGCAGCATTGTCATCTGGTTTGATGGACAGATGGTCTCATCATCATTTCTTTATGAAAGCTTTCCAGATGGTTGCCAACAGATACTTGCATACACAATCACATGATTTTCATCAACTCCTACAGCTTTTTAGAACACCCGGCCTCCTTCCTCCTCACATCCCAAGAGAATCACCATTCCTGGCGTATGGCTGCAGAAGGATGTTCAGTATTTCCCCTGACTCCCCAACACCTCCCTCCCTATGGGACAACCCTCTCTTAGAGAGAAAGAGACAAGCATTGAATCATGGATGAGAGCTAGTCGGCCAGCTATGCCTACTCCCTGCACAGGAAAAAAAACACAGGCATTTATCCTCGTTTGACATTGCTGCGGCTAATGCAGTTCTTGTTCCAAATTCTCCAACCAGTAGTTGTTTAGTAGTTTCTGCCATCTTATGCTTTATGCAACCACAGCACATTTAAGAGCAGCATACAATTCCCCGAAGGATTTAGTCTCATGTTACAATGTATGGCTCTATGTGATTTTCATTGAAAAAATATATTTTTTTTACCATTGTAGTAGTTCACTCAGTAACTGGATGTACAGACCCTGAGACAAGATGTGATATAATACATTTATTTATATCTAAATGTATTTTTCAATATATTTTATTAAATATTTAAAGTTTTTATATATATATATATAATTAAAAGAAGTGGTAAATATATTAGCTTTTTCCACGTGTTTCTCAATCCACTGTGATCTTCAAGCATCAGGCTTGTTTATTGTCAAATAAAAGAAAACAGACTGCAGTTCTAATTCTGACATTCTGTCCAGGATGGTGCCATCGTGCCAAGAAATGTAACGCTGATATTCCTACAGCTAGCTCTATAAAAATCTATTCGGCAAATTACATATCACATTGAAGCTGCACTAATCCGCGACTAGCAAGTGAAAAGTATCAAGCAGCAAAATATTTCTCTCTATAGAGTGAATGTGAGGCTTTCCTTCATCAGGTAGACAGAAACACAACTCTAAATAAATGCTCATATTGGTCTGTTTATTAAACCGTTTGCAACATTTTGTCCAAAGTTACAGATGTGGTGCTGCCCCTAGTGGCCAAAAAAATCTATAAATACTGTTTTGAATTAAATCTCTTTCATCCTACAATATCCTCTTCTCTATATATGTATAGGGTATAGGTAACTTTATTTTTGTGAAGTTCTTTTCTAATTACATGTAGTGGTGTATATTTTTTAAGCAACAGTCAAAAAGTGTAATAAAAGGACCAGTAGTAGCAGCATGAGCAGTAGGTAGACTAGTAATATTATTAGTGGTAGTAATGCTTTTATTGGTAGGCAACTGTAGCAGTGTAGACAGTAAATTGTAGCACTCTGTTGATCTGTGGGAAAAGATCTATACTTGTAATGGGGTGCTTTTTGTGATACAGGTGATCCAAGGCATATGTACACACTCATTTGTCCTATATTCCTTCAGTTTTCAGTGCTGCCTTTATTGTTTGTATTGATCTCGTTGCCATTAGCCTGCATAACCGTTTCTGGTTCATGCTGGTATAGCACTCCTGAGGCCGAACCTTTTTCACTCTCCCGTCTCTGGCTGGCTGTTTTCTAGACACTGATTTCTGCCTGTTTCTAAATCCACTATGATCCGGTGTTCCTGGCTGGTGGTGGGATAGTGTTCCTAGGGCAAGGCCTCTCCCTCTCTCTCTCCCTCTCTCGCACTCACTCGCTCTCACTCTCATCTCCTTGGTGGGCGGGCAGTGGGCGTGATGACTAAGCCAAGGTTGGCCATGTGCTAGAACATAATCCACTGAAAGCCAATATCCTTCCTGCCCACCTACCGTGATTTCATCACTTAAACTGCATGCAATCATAAATTAGTAGATAAAGGAAGGAGAAAGCTGCATTACTTTCACATGTATTGGCAAAGTTTTCCAAAAATAGAAATTACTATATAATTACTAATGGTTGCTAATGGTTACTGACGAGACTATATAAACGCATTTTTAAAAAAAACATGCTATCTATTGGTCAGCCATGTATAGACAATAAAACCATAATAATTACAGGCTTGTATTAAAGATCATACTGTTATTTCAGCACTTATTTGTGATTAGCAATCAGCAGACAGTAAGGGGATTTGTACTTGGGAGCTTTTAATCATCTTGCTTTTATTTTTGGTGGTTAAACGGTGCAGACTGGCCATGGGAATAATGTAGTGTTAAATGAAATCACCGCTATAGTTAATCCTTTATCAAGGCGAGCCTGTTAACAGTGTCCAGACTGTCTGGCATTGCGCTCGAGGAGACTTATCATTGGGCACCAGAGAGCATGTTTACTCAGACCAAACAGAGGCAAAGATGAGAGGAAGACAGAGATGGAGATCCAGGGAGAGGTGCCAGGTATGGAAACGGATGAACTGGGAATAGAAAATAAAGGGAGGATGCTGTCTATTTTTAGGTTCAGAAAACATGAGAGGGAGGGGGGGGCTCACTCCTCTCTCCATCCCCTCATTTCCCACATTCCTCCTTGGCACGTGCAACAGACACTCAGGACGACTCTGTGTGCCCCGAATACCAATAAGAGAGAAGCAGCTGGATACTGGCAGGCTGACATTCTTCTGCCTTCTCCTGTCTGCAGAAGAGAGACAAGACAAGGACTGGGTATCTGACAGGACACGCTCACATGCACACTTCAGAGGACACGACAGTGAGGATAGACAATAAACCGATAAGGGCAGACTGTTTGACGGAAGTGACACTTGAACTACAGAGCAATGAAGATGATGGACGATAGGCTGTTGATTCAAATTGTAGGGATTCAGACATCATCATCAGGTAGAAACCAATAATATGGTGCTTCTACAGATGCAAAGATTGACTCAAAATTAAAACTTTATCACTGCTACGTTTGGTCAGTGCAATTTAGGGGATGGGGTGTTGCAAATGAGGCCACTGGAAGAAAATAAATTGCCTCGGTTCATACAGCCAGGCAGAACAGCATCATAAATTGGAAAAAACAGTCAAAATCTGGTGATTCAAATCATGTGCATCCATCCTCTCTCACCTCCAATACCTGCTCTTATTTACACACAGGGCTATGCTGACTGGCAAGGGAAGCTAATATCAAATCAGTCTGTTGCAAGGAATAGTGAGACCCTTCCCACCGTATCCTCACACATTGTTGGACCTTTTTTTTCATTCTGCTCAAGCTGAGATAATATATTTTATCTTTTGTCAAGCACGGGCAGCAAGAAAGAAGGGGCAATGCTGCCAATATTCATGTCCACAAGATCAGTGGTGTGGCTTTATTGGTAGATGGGAAACACTGTTAACAATGTCCAGCTATTGATTTACAAGCCGAGCAGAGAGGAGATAGAGGACCTTGTGTACAGTATGTTCTAATTAAACTTGAAGTGTGGTGTTAAAATATTACTTGAGGAAGGACAACTGAGAATTTGCAGTAAAATGTCCATAAAATAAAAGCAAATCCTATTCTTGGACACCACCGTCAGTTGTTTTAAGTATTGTAGTTATAAATGGAATTGCACGTGCACTGCAGGCAGTGATGGAAGAAGCATTCAGATGTTTTACTTGAACAGCGGCGGCGAACGTGGACCAACCAGCGGCGAACGCGGACCGACCAGCAGTGAACACGGACCAACCAGCAGTGAACGCGGACCGAACAGTGGCGGCGATTGTGGATTATGGACAAACCGCAGAGGGGCTTTTTTTTATTATAAAAGGTCCGGTTCAGTTCCGCTCACACCCAGAGTCTGAAGTGAGGTCCCACCACTGATCTGTAATAGGTCTATAGCGTCAGTGAGTCCTGCCCCCTATAGGCGGGTTGAAAACATGAGGAACTAGTGTTGTAGTCTTACCTCCTCTAACCAAAGCAGCCGCCGATGACGGAAAATTATGATATTATAGGATTTTCTAAAACACATTTTTATTTGCCTGACTGACTGTATCCAAATGGCTCTTCAGACACCTGTGGGTTATTTCATGGAGGCTACGTCCATATTTAATACATTTCTCAGGTTGTATGAGGTACTTATCCATAATCAATGTATTACCTACAATATATGGTGGTAGGTATGCTGTTATTTTGGAGAATCAGCACAGAAGCAAAGCTATGTACTGCTGTGGACGGGGGTAACAGCAAAAACCTAGTAGTCACATAAAAGTAAAGCTCACCTAAATATTTGCTTTATCTTTTATCTTGCCGTCAGACAGCCCTTTACAATGAGGTTAAAGGTCCCATTGAGAGTATCAGACGATAAAGCAGGGTATGCTTTAGGGCAAGGCTGCCTTGTGATTGACAGCTCGCTGCCATTTCATCGCTACCATGCTACCAATGCAATTAGCTACTAAGATTACTTCATCATTTGAAGCTGTAAAGTTGACCTTGAATTATGGAAGCTAACTTTGCTAACAGCTTTGCACCAGAGGCCAGATGGTGCCAGATGTAGCAGGGTTGCTGCTTGGGGCTGTCGCTCTGCCACTTCTGGTAGTCAGATCCACCTGTCGCTCCTCCGCAGTCCTAATATGGTCACCTCCGATCACTGCTTGCCAGTGAGGCTTCAAAACCACAAACCCATATGTTAGAAGACTATGTCCTCTTCTTATAGTCACTATATGGATAATACATACAACCCCAATTCGAAACACCCAAACTAACTATTTAACCGAGAATAATATATCCTTATTTGAGATGTGATGAATAGAAAAAAAATAGCAGAAAATGGTATTTGAGTAAAGTACAGTATTTAGTTACTTTCCACAACTGACTGCGGCCTTTCATCGACTGACTCTTTTAAATGTGTGAGCGTTTGCACAGAAACGCAGGAAAACACATGCATACACACTCATGTTCTGTCACTTTGCTAGCTAAGGGCTGGACACGTAGTTGAAGTGTTTGAGATAATAGCATTTGACAGACTGCTAGTGTGGTTGTCATGGGGATTCCAACAGAGCAGCCGCCACAGTAGAAACAAAACGGATGGCAGGAGAAAGCACAACCATACAGACAGTATTGTCCACAGGAGTCTGTCAATTAGTGGATCAGTGATGAGACAGCTAGAAGTGTTTGAGAACCAAGATGAAGAACACAATGGGATAGGGAATTCAGTATGTACAGTATGTACTGCCTATATTGGCAATATTTTTCCTATAAGAGCATTATTTAAAAAGTAAACTTTAAACAAAAAGACATCCAAAATCACTCAATACTACATACTCAATACTAGAATCGCACTACATTTACTGTCTGTCATTTTATTTAAAAAGACCAAATGCGTGTGTACATGTGTACCTGCTAATTCAAGTAGGTATAATATATCCTCTTAGTTGAGGGAGTTAGCATGCTAATTAGCATCAAACACCAAGTACAGCTGAGGCTCATGTCGATAGCTTAGCAGATATTTGGTCATAAAAGTATCACGCAAATTCAAATGTTTTGACCTGATAATGATGAGAGAGGAAAAGTCAAGATCTTCACCAATGTGATTACAATTCCTCCTCTAGGGAACATGAATGTCTCTAATATGTCATGGCAACCCATCCAATAGTTTTTTTTAATATTTCAGTCTGGATCGCCTGACGTCTTGCGTGGCTAAAAACAGCTCTAAACATAGTCACATATATTTTCAAGAATGTATATTATAAACATTTCCGTTGGCTTCCTGGCAATTGGCTTTATCAAAATAGCTGTGATGAATCATCTTGTACAAGAAAGACATACTTTGAATCAATTTAATCAGGACAATATTCCTCTACACAGATCCTAAACTACCTCACCATATATTACAACTGACATACTTCTTTCAAGTGTACCTCCAAATATTGAATATATGGAAATAATGTAAGCTGCTTTGCATTTGCTTCAGATTACATAACCAATAAGCTGAACTAATTAAACCCTGCATTTTCTATAAAGCGTTATTCCTTACCTCCCTGTATTTAAATATAACATCAAACTCTCAGCCACATACTTGGATTAATGGGTATAATTTAAAGTTGGTCTGACTTGAACTACATTAGTACTCGCAGCCCAGCTGCATACATTTTTTTTTTTTTTGACGCATTTTAACAGTGAAAGGCACAAGACGAGGAAAGCAGCCAGTTGAGTCAAGATGGCGACGCTAAGCTGAACTAATGGTGTGAAGCTGTGAGGCTCAGTCGGCTGCAGGTGGAAACTACTCCACACACGGCAACCTGCGAGCTATAAGTGTGTGTTTGCATCCGTCTGCCACAGTGACGACTCGGGGAGTGCACCATTTCAGACGGAGGCGTGTCTCAGGCTGTTTGGCAAATGAAAATGTATATTTCAAAACATGGAAATGTACCCTTTGGAACAATTGATGTTTGCCTTTTATTATTTCACTGGTATTGGATTTGCGTGATGGCACTCAGTCAAGGCAGGCTAATCACTGAGACATGATTGTTTTTTTTTTTACAGAATGACATCCTCATTGTTGAGAGAGGCACCGAGCTGCAGGGGGAAACAATCAGACCGGCACTCTCAGTTACAGTTACAGTCAATTTGGATGGAAAATGTCACATCCAACGGTTGTTTGTTTAGAGAGAGTTCCCAATAAAGCTGTGAGTCACAAGTGAATAATTTCACACAGGAGGAGAGATAACTGTACTCCGTCAGGGTGTGAATACAGCCCTCTCCTTTTTTCTATATGTGTGTGTGTGTGTGTGTGTGTGTGTGTGTTGATAAAAGCTGGCTGGAGTGGCACGGGCTCCGACGAGGGCTCTGATGACTTTAAAGAGAGGCGAGGGAAGTGAGCGGAGGGGACAGAGAGCCAGAGGTGGACGGATGCCTCACTGGTAAAGAACCACATGCTGAAGGAGGGTGGGGGAGAAAGAGAGAGGGTGCACATGTGTGTCGGGGTGAGTGCGAGAGACAAAGAGACAAAGTTAGTGTGATATTGTGTGTGTATATGAGAAACATCAAAGACATGAAACTGAGCAAAAGAGGGCATGAGAGTGGGCGGGAGAGGGGGGGGGATAAAAGAGATAGAAATGGAAAGGGCAAAGTGTGAACATCAGAGTGAGAGACAGAGGAAAACTGGGATGGAAAAGTCTGATGTCTAGACTTGACAGAGAGACACAGAGAGAGGGAGAGAGAGAAAGACAGACAGACAGACGGAGAGGAATGATGTTTTTCAGAAAGACAACGTTCTTGCTTCAAGCTGCCAAAATACACTGCAGAGAAGGGAAGTAATGCATGAAATACTCCCCGGAGAAGATAACTAGGTTCCTTATTTCTATTTACTTTTGAAGACTCTTGACGTGCAAATATGATTTGAGCTTTTGCTGCTGATTTGTGATTAAATTGTATAAGTTTCTCCAGTATTTAATTGTTCCTTGGCTGAATGCTTATGTGTATGTAATAAGTGATTTGAAAAGCAATACCATTAAATACAACCATATATATACATATATATATGTATGTATATATAAATATAATGTATTTTCAATTAGGACAGAGATGTGGTTCATATTTCACATAATGGATCTGATATTTATGAAACAATGACTTCAATGATTTCTGAAAAATACATTTGAAGATGAATATAATGAATCACTTAAAGCTAAATGGAACTGGAAGTGAACATATTTGGAAGGAATGCAATTGCAAAGTGAGAAGGCAAAAGGATGCCAAGTTTCTACAATGTACAGAGACACAATGTCTCACACGTCAAGATGTAGAGACGAGCGGGCGACTGGGAATTTATAGATCGTAGACGGAGAGTGGGAAGCAACGAGCTGCCACCAGAGACAACAGGGGAGTCTATTAGAAACGGAGACGACAGTGGACACAGTTGAGATCCAGATGGGTCAGGAGGGGAGGGCCGCTATGAACAAGGGGAGAACGAGGACACGTAGATGAATTCAGAAACGCACACCCAGCAAATAAAACTGTCAGTCTGTCTGTTTCCTTCACTCTTTCTCTCTTTAGTCCTAATGGAGCATCTTTCTCCTCATTAAGGCCATCACACTGGAGATGGATTCATTCAAAGCTCTAGCGCCTGTGCTCCTGTAATCTTTCGCTAAATGCTGAGCTGGAATTAAATGGCCGGACAGAGGCGAGGCCTGAGTCAGCCTCTATCTTAATGTCCAGGCTTCCTTAGACCCTTATATAACCCCAACAGACAGGAATAAAGACTCCAGCTGTGGCAGACGTACACAGAGGGGAGGGCTTAAAGCCAGACTGGCCTGGGTATCTTTTTAGTGTCTCACAGAGCAGCCCAAACCATCACCCAGCCGAGTCCATGATTAAATATTTAAACTGTCACCTCGCTGACGAGCCCTGAGGTACAAGGTGAACCCTGTCAGGATTGTTGATTTGATGTTCCACAATTTGTCTGCTACAACTCCGTTCATATGCCACGAGGATTTATGCTCACTGGCAGCATTTGGTGCCAGTGCAGGAAGTAACTGTGGCGTTTTGAGTTCAACAGCCAAATGAAGTGTATCACTTTTTAATTTGAGATTTGGGTTGTTTCCTATCTTAATCAAGAGGGTTAGGGTTGAATTCGGTCACGTTTGACCACCTTCGTTCTGCAACCTTGGCCTAAAAGTGAGCCTTACTTAGTTTGATTGTCTGTCAGACTAAATTCTGACTTCAAGTTGCATTCCTCTCTATCCTCGGCTGCAAGTGAATCCAAATGTTGTAATGTTTTCTTTAAAAAAATACCTCTGTCAAGGAGGTTTTTGTTTTCATTTCAGTTTGTTTGTTTGACAGCAGAATTAGGAAAAAGACTCCTCACCCCATTGTCATGATACTTGGTGGAAGGGTGGAGCATGAGCCAAGGAAGAACCCATTACATTCTGGAGCAGATTCAAATCACGGGGTGGATGGAAAAATTATTCTTCACTTTTGTTAACATTGTGAGACAGGGCAAGGCCTTGGAGGAGTTCTGCCATCTCTAAGTGCCCTTCTTGTTGAGAGGATATATAGCCAGAGTTGGTTTTCATCAACTTTACCCCTGAAAAAAGGATGCAAACTCGTTGCCAGCCTTGAAGTGAGATTAGATATGTTCTCCAGAGTTGCAAATCTCACTCTTTCTTTATTTCTAGACTCAGAACTTTCTCTTCAGGAGTTCTGTTGTGTTTTATTCCCATTGATGACTGTCTTAACTTTTACTGGAGCAATGTCATCCATAATATTTACCATTTTTTTAATTCAAATTATTCAGGAAATCATCTACACAATATAACGTTCGTCTTGATGTCCGTGAAAGTGTGTGCTGAAAGGGAGCATCCTTGTGATCATTTATGACTGTTTTTATTTACAGTCAAAGATGTGTGTTGGAGGCCTATAAATAGTTATATTAATATTAGGCGAAACAGGTATTCAACTAATATAAAGTCACTTCTTAAAAAGATTAAATTAACACTTATTTTTAGAAGAAACAAATTTCAGAAGAGCTAACTTATTAACATATTAGAAGAGTGTCTATTGGTTCTCTTACTGACGAGGAAATTGAGTATTTGAGCACACAGTGTCCTGACTTTAACCGAGAGTTTTTATAAATAGATGCCGTGGTGAGACTTGGCGCTTCTGCATAGGAGCTCTTGGAGTCGTCTGCGAGTCTCTACGGGCAGTTTCTGAGTCTCTGTGATAGTTAATGTCATCAGTTGAGTGGTTTGAGAAATGGTGATAATAAGGACTCGTGGTATGTGATGAAGTAGGGGCCTTGCACGGGTGAAATGTTAGTTGGATGTTCATGGAAGATGGGATCTTATTTGGTTGGGATGCAGATGACCGGGCCAAAAGATGATAAATTCAAAGCATAAGCATCCATGTGGCTTTCAACATGGCTTCGGCTGCTCCGGCCCCTAGCAGATAACGGTGCTAACAGCATGAGCAGTGCACACAAAGACAGCCCCCCCCACCCCCCCCAAAAAAAAACACCTGGCAGAGCTTACCGTTTTAAAATGAGTTTGCTGTTTCTATAAAATAGCTGCATACTGTATGAATATAATTGTCACTTTAATGGCTCTGGCTCCAAACCCAATATGGTTTACAGATCCAAACAAAGCTAGATGTCAGTCGCCACTAAAATTGATTAATTGCTAAGCTAGCAAAGAAATGGTAACTTTGTGATTTTCAGATGCGGTGAGTAAAAGTGACTTTGCCATCTTCTCTGTGTGCCTTGCTTTCTGTTTATTTTTTCATTTCATATTATATTTTTGAAGACCAAAAGTAGGACCGGGGAGAGTGAACCACTCACAGAAAATGTACTGTACGCATTCTCAAATTGGATTTTATCCAGATTGCCTCCAGTGAAATAGGGTGTTTGTGGAAAATATCAGTTATAGATTTCATTGTGAGCCTGGGTGGATTATCACAGCCCCTGCAATATGATGATGACATACCAGACCTACACTTCAACTGTAGCATGTGTCACTAATGCCAGCCCCTCTAATTTAGGTGTTGACGTCAGCAAAAAAAAAAAACCCCGGCAAAATATATTAATTTGAAACACATAAAGGCATAAATGCCAATTTTTCAACAGTGTCTGCCAAACACCCACACTGTCCCTCAAAAGTGTATGCAAAAAGAACATGCATGTTTCCACACTCAGGAAGGGAAATGGCCTGGCTGGCAAGCAGACTTACAAAGAGCCCTACTTCACACACAAAGATTTCTCTCTGATCTGGCAATTATGGATCGTCCCACCTCACCCCCCGCCACTCTCCGCCTTTTTCTCGGTCTTCCTGATCTTCTGATTGCAGATTGAGGGAGACAGGCAGCACAAGAACCCTTCAATCTGGCTCTCAACTGAGAAAAGGCTGAAAATGTATTCAGTCCCCTCCACTTTATGATTCACGAACAATGTAGGATGGTGGGGAAATTATATTGATAACAGGCTGATATAGGTCAGGTTTAACAGATGCAGATCAGGCCGAGATTGAAGAATGCTCTCCAACAAGAAGATCTCTGCTGAATTTGTAGGAGTTTAAAGCAAGCGTTGTGTATTAATAATGGCTGCAGTTCTGCATCGTCTAACAATACTGTATTACCACTGTATGTGATGCAGAGGGAGTAGAGGCCAAGTCTTGTTCCTGCAAAATGATCTCTTGTACACAACCACTTAATCAATTGACAAATCGATGGCGTGCACTAATACCTTTGCCCTGTTTGTTATTTGTTTGTTCATTACTTCATCATCATCCTTCCTGACTCACACAAAGAGGATATGGTTCAACTCTCACTGTACAACCCGACACTCTTTTCCAAAGGGAAAGGACAGACTTTCCCGTAGCTGAAAACAAAGAGAGGATGCCATCATTGCCATGAGCTTGTAAAGAAATGTTAATAATCGTTTTAACTTCAACCCTAATTATTCTTTCTGGATGTTTTTTTTCTGAGAAACAGAAACTTTAGATTATTTGGTAATTACTACATAAACATTGGAAAGCTTAAGTTAAAACATGTAACATAGTATTGTAACGACTATGTTGACTGGTAATGATGTGAAGCATATATTAATTAGAGGCTCTCTAATTTTACTGATATATTTAACTTAACTACTGGGACAAAAACATGTCTGTATCCCACGTTGGTTTTACATTTGCTATCTAACATGTAGATATAAATAAAATCTAACGTTTATATTGTTTCGTTATCTGATTTGTTTGGCCATAATTCCTACAGTCAGCTTGTTTACACACTGTAAAGTGGTGCATTGTGCAAGAGCAATAACAACCGCAGACTCATACATTCATTCTGAATCATTGTTATCAGCAGAAAAGAGCAAGTTTCACCAGGGACCAATTACTTCAAAGATACACAGTATTGACATTTATGTAAGCACCAGAATTTAAAAAGGCACTCTCCCATAAGGACCGAAGACAACAATAGAGGGACACGTGTTGCGTGTGCTCAATGGTACGAAACGGAACAGAAAAAAAATAAAATAAACATACATGTAGGATTTATAGCTCCGCACAGAGACAGAAGCCAAGCTGGCTGCTGGATAACAATTACCCGATGCCCGTCAGCAGCTCAGACATAAATAAGAGTGGGCTGGTGCCTCAGCTGTCAGATACTACACCACAGAGGAAGATCAGACTCCAGTAATTACAGTATACTGCAAAAACAATCACCCAAATGTATTTTATCTTTTACAAAGTCCTAAAAATCATATTTTCCCAAGACAAAGAGTAATTTTGTACCCTTAACCTAGAACACTTTAAGCCAAATAAGTGGATATAACTTTATGAAGCACTGTTTGAAAAGCTCTGTCAATTTTATGAGGTGAGAGAAGCAACAGAAATATCTCACATTTTCTCTTCTCACGAGAAAACTTGCAGAATATGTCAAAGAATAGGTGAGGTTGTAGAGGTGGCTGTTCATTTGTCTTCAGCCTTTCAGCTTTTTTTAATGCCGCTTAAATAAAATTGTAGGACACTAGTGATTTTTGGAGGTGAAGTTAGAGGAAAACTATATATAAAACATGTCAAATCTAATCATTTAAATATTAACAACTCACTTAATTACAATCAGCTCGCACGGACGCACACCTACAGAGACACACACTCACACACAGAGCGCTGGCTGTTCCCTCCTCCTGCTGTGTGGCTGTAAACTTCGCCAGAGCTGTTTTAGGCTCGCATAAAAAATTCAGCACTCTCTCTTAGCAACATTCGCCCTACATACAGCGCACACAGATGCTCGCACATGCATCAAAGCATTATTCATGGTGCACACACATTGCGCGGGCATGAAAACACACACACATACTGTGCATTCTGTTATGCTCTGTGATATACAGTAAACCTGACGTGTTTAATGTGAGAGCAACAAGACATCAAAAAGGCTTTTTATATGTTAAGTAACAATCCGGACCCTCAGACATACAGTATACCGCGTATCACTGAGCATTTTATTGACAGGAGGGGTTATGGCGTATCACTTGTTGGTTGGTTGGTTGTCAATAAATCAGTTTATCACAAAAACAGCCATGTGTGTGTGCATGCACATCTGTTTCTGCAAATGTGTGTTTTCATACATCTGGGATGTACGCATTCAAGCAGGGCGCTCGTGTGCATGCATCCTCGAGGAAAAACAGACATCTCCGCACGGCAAGTGGGTCAACACCTCGACTCACCCATCCTTTTTCATTAAGACCTTAACGATAGGAGTGGAAGGCTGGATGGGCCAGAGAGAAGAATGACTGAGCGAGTTCAAGGATGTAGTCATGCTCCCAGTCTGAAGACTATCAAACTGTCCTCGACCATAAAGCTCCCTCTGCTCATATTACATAATCCTTCCCATACTATAGAGTGCTGCAGGTATGACGCATTTCTGTAGGCCAGACCCTGAAGTTGGCATGGCGCCGGATCCCTCGACAAAAAGCCAATAGGATTTTAGATTAGTGCAGAAAATAACCTCTGTTTATTTGTAAGTTTTTTTTCAGGAAGACAATTTTCACAAATGAACAGCAGAAGTAAAAAGCTAATAGGCTACAAGCAAACTACACCACGGTCGCACGTGAGTACACACAACCAGGCTGTAAAGGCAGACTAGTGGGTGTGATGACACATTGTAGTCTCATTTAGCCACTTTTTAGGACACGTAAAAGCTTCTAAATTAATTGACAGGGGTATCTACTGGCATATTTGATATCGTAGAACAAAACTGTTTGAAGCTTCCGTTAATCACAGACATCATTTAAGGCATCTAACCAAAAACCCATTAAAAAAACCCATTGGCTTCGAGAGGGAACTGATGCAAAAATCATTTCCAGGTTTTAGGTTCATGCAGCACTACTCAACTATCGAGTAGATGTGCCTTTCCACGGCGTGTTTATGATAGCAGAACATAAAAGCTTGTTTTCCCACTTGAGAAATCGAGGCCCAGTCAGCGTGGGTCTCTGCCAAGTCATCTCCATCTGAAAAGCATTTGGGGCACCTGTTCATCCACGTCTTCAGACGGTGCTCTTACAATTGCAGTTTTTGAATTAAACCCACTCCAGAAACACAATTTCATCCTCACTGCCTTCCCTGTGTTCTTTCATTCTGCAGCGTATCTAGGTCAGTCAGTGTGCTGAGCCGAGCCGTGGCCATGTGTGGTTGAGTGTTGAGAAGTGAAGAATTTGATGATGCTGGAAAGCTTCATGACTAAGATTTTAATCTGACCAAACATTTGAGAACAAACAGCCCCTTAAGTCTAAAAACCCCTCTTGCTTTATAGTTTTGAAGAAATAAAAGAAAAATGACATTAAACTCAAAAAATCTGCATTTTAAACACACAGGCTCCGGATGTTCTCCTTTTGCAGATTTGTCATGGCATGATTGAAAAAGACGGATTTCCAGATCAATAGCAGGAAAAAAGGAAGATATATAACATGTAATTGAATAGCTGGAAAGAGCTGAAGTCAATATAATTGTCAGGATGCAAGTTGTCTTCGGGCCTTAGCATATTTTGAAGCAGTTTCATATGGAGAGACACTCCAGGCAAAAACACTGTTTCTCATGCACTTGACAATTTAGAAATGGGCTATTTTGCTTCTTCTTTCAGACTACTGGATTGAAAACCTCCGAAATGCAACATTAAGGTGTTACTACACTTTGTCTATTTGCATATTTAAACACAACTAAATGAGAAAAAAATGTTTCAATGTCGAAATCAACTGGGTACCTTTCATGGTGATATATATCTGTTGAAATGTAAAACCCTATTCACCTGTAGTGCCTGCAAAATGTGTGTAATTGTACATCCACTGAGCCAGAAATCTCCACTTCAGTAGCACTTACATACACCAAACTTTGCATTCTTGTCTGAACTGGATCTTTTATGTTCATATCTACAATGTTCAGATTTCTGTTCGACAAATGTGTGCAAAATTAGAAGACAAGTGAGTGCCTGACTAAATAATCTTAATAGAAAAAATCAACTGGGGACATTTCATGGTGATATCTTCACCTATGATGTCTCGCCTTAAAATGAAATTTAATAAGAGACATGGTTACAAAGGAATGACGAGACCCGTCAGATTAATTTATCTTCATTATCTTCAACTTTGGGACCTATTTTATGAACAAGGCGAGGGGAAATTAGAACTTTGAAAAAAAAAAAATCTTTCTGAAACCTTTTCTGCTTCAAGCATAGCGGCACTTTCAGCAAATCTTGTCCCACACTGGCAGTAACGTTGCCTAACACGCTGTGAGTGCTATAAAAGACCGTCAATCTATGATATCATGCTTAGCGTATCCTCTTCCTGGGGTGCAGATGCTGTCACAGATGGAATGGGAGCATTCGCTGAAGGGTGAAAAGAATGAAATGAAGAAATTCACTCAACGCTTGAGTCATCCACAAGTAGGAGGAGAAAATATCACTTCATCGGTGCAGCTGAGAGCGAAGTGAAGCGTTGGGCAATGTCCACATACATACAGCTGTTGTTACTCAGCTACTGTAAATGTAGAACACCACAAGCATCCAGCCACACTTGATCATAGAATAATGATATCTGGAATAAATGAAAAAGGCATTGGATTTAATGACAAGGCGGGTCAGAAAAATTACTTTAAAAAATGTATTAATAACTTATTAATTAATAACTGTAAGTTAATAAAAGCACCGCCAGGGAACAAAAGCCTCTCCTCAAGGTAGCAAAAGCAATTTTTCAAAAGGGTTTATATGTTAGTTAATCTAAAACGTGGCTGTTTTTGTCAAGAGAGGAGAAAAGATTCAAACCAAATGAGTGCACATGAGGAGCAGGTGTTAAAGTTTCTAACAGAAACCAGAGTTGGACTTCAAACCACCAAGTAAACAAATGTTAACTCATTGCAGATTATTATTCTATTAATCCATTTGATGTTTGGAGCAGTGCTGCATTAAGGTGTCTCAGCAGCGGGCCAGTTCACTCCCCCTCCCTTTCAGTAGTTCCCTAATGTAGTAACAGATTTAACGGTGAAATAATATACCACTAGCAGTGTAATGAACAATGCTTAAAAAGCCTGTGGCTTCCTTTCGGTTCCATTAATGTCAGTCAGTTAAAATTCCATCCTCCAACATGTTAGCAATAACAGCTGATGGTTTAACTGGGAATTGTGTGAATTTGTGTGTGTGTGTGTGTGTGTGTGTGTGTGTGTGAGAGAGAGAGAGAGAGAGAGAGAGAGAGAGAGAGAGAGGACGCTCTGAATCTACTTGCATGTTATGAGAGAAGGATTGCATGTTCTCTCCATGCTCTCATCAGGCTGGTGTAGCATTACACCCTAAATCAACCATGGCACAAGAACACTGTCTTGCCATTAGTAATAGCAATTTCCATTGTTCAGCTCATCACCAAGTAAATTGATGCGCGGGAGACACGCTCGCACTCACACAAACACAGCACACAGTGGCGACTAAAAATAGCAGCTGCCTTACCTTTCTGTACACTATCATGTTGGGGGACTCGTCTGCTACCCCGTTGGTCCCCTGCCCACCGCTGTTGGTCTGTGCCATCATCCAGTAGGTAAATGTGCCACAGGAAATGTCAGGTGCTCCTGTTGGGGACAGAAGGGATGTTTTGGTCCATAACAGGACAATGTGAGTTAACCTTACCTTGCCAAGAAGAGAACCATTTTACATAACTTGTGGATCACATTTCAACACATTTGACATTTCCACATGGAACAGACACGCAGCGCTCCGATGTTCACGTTTCACAAGGTCTGGACAAGGACATTTTTTTTGGAGGGGTAAGGCAGCTGCTTTTGGGTTCCTAGCACAAAATGAATTCTCAGTGAATGGAGCAAAGTTCAAAGTTGAGAAGCAATGACCATGTAAAGCATTCTTTTCTCAGATGGAGTCATTGTGCAGGAAGAACCATTTATCATCTTTCACCGTTTGTTGTTATCAGATGATTCACTAGCAATCCTCCTACATTGCACCTATTTTGCATCCTAAGATTGCAATGGCAAGAGAAGGTGAGGTAAAGACCCGAACCCCGGCAACAGTACATGCAGTAAAAAATAAATAAATAAAAACAATACACCGTCCCTGGAGGGGGTTACAATGCAGCTTAGACACATCCAGAGCAGCGGCAGTCAAAACGTGCAGACTGTGCAAATGTAACGGATATCGTATGCACGTTACGGCTTCGTTATGCTTTCTTCCTCATACGACACCCACACGACATCCTTGGGAGGTTGAGTCTGCAACACTAAATAGCCTTTAGCGTGCAAACAGCGAAGTCATGAAACCTACTCTTAACATGAGGCCGTCATCAGATCTCTACTATGCTGTTTTTCTCGCCGCCCGTTTCAGAACCCTGGACAGCTACCGCGACAGAATAGGGGAAAAAAGAAAAACACGCCCGCGCCCGCTTTCCGTCCGTCTTAATCACAAATAGCGCGTAAATACACAGACAACACAGCGACGTCGGTCTCCGGAGGAGAAAAGGGGGTAAGGAAGGGAGGGGGGGCTTACCTGAAAAAACGTGCAGCCCGCTGTAGGAGTCCTGAATCCTTGCAGAGGTGGAAACCCGGTCCTTCGCGTTCAGTGTGTCAACTGGCAGACATAGGAATGCGAGGATTGTTCATTGGCAACGTGAAGAGGCAGACATTCGGCGGACACTTGGCGCGGTGGCAGCTCTCTGTCTCTATCTCTCTCCCCTCTCTTCTCCAAACGATGCTCTGAAGCACGGGCGCGCCACCTCGGAGCGCCGCGAACGCGCATCGATCCATGACCAATCGTGTGTGAGGAATAAATTACAACCCGTTTTGGAGACATACAGCTATTTCCCCCATCCAATTCCTACTGTACTACTATGCAGTGCGGTGAGGTGCTGGCCCCGAGGACCAGAGCATGGTATAGACTTGCAGTATATTCATATTTTTGTGATTTCAATCTTTATCAATAAGATAAAAAATATAGCACTGATTTTTCCTTTTTCTTCTGAACCAGAGAGAGAAACATGGTCTTCAATATGTAGCCTATACTGTTGTTGTCACAGGTGAATGTAGGGGAATAAGTGGAAAGTAAATGAACACATTTTCTATTCTATTATTATTCTATATTTATAGAATAAATCTTCAATATTCTATTGATTGAGTAGATTAAATGTACTCCCCCCCCCCCCCCCACACACACACACACACACTTAAACCATGTTTAACACATAAACAGTATTCATTCCACCACAGCATGATACAATATTAAAGTACATGTCACTAATAATGGGTTACTTACACATTTTAATGTGAAATGTATTTTAAATGCATTTTATCATTGTGGTCTTACTAATTTTCTAAAAGGAATACAAATACGGATACAAGTAGGATCAGAACTTCTTCCCCTGTTCTAAATATAGAATGTATGTGATGTCACATGTAATGGGATATTACTTTATCTGAGTCCAAACTCTTCTGGTGGCGTATCAAGTCACAATGGGGCTCTACAACAGCCAATGAGGTGCTAAACTTTGTAGACAGAGTCGTAAATCCTTGGTTGAACTATTAATAAATGAGCATCTGGTTGAAAAACATCACTATAATTAGTGCACAAGGTTACTCCCTTTAGAGCAGTCTTGACATTTTTTTGTGAAATACTTTACACGTGCCTCATTAGTTTAATGCTTTGTGTTTTGACATCAAGTTTTTAAAATTACTTGGTTTTAGCAACAGGCTTTCAGTTTTGACTAAAATACTCAGGACATAATAATTAAAAAAATAAAGAGACACAGTTGTTTGTGCCTCTATTTTTGATGATTAACTGTCTTCATGAAATTTCTCAATCTTAATGAGAATTTTTTCATTAAATGAAAAGGAGAAAAAGCTTGCAAAATTGAAACTTGTCCATATGTTTCTTTGTTTAGGGCTCTAAATGTAAATCAGGAAGAAAACAAATGTGAGAAAGCTGGATTTTTCAGAGATCATACAATGAAAGTATATTTTTCTTGTAATATCTTTTGCAGAATCTTAATCCCAAATAAAATATTTCCTAAAAAATAATATTTGTGGGTATGCAGAGGAGCAACAGAAGATTATTTCACTCAAATGCGACACTTGTATTTTACAGAAATGTCTATGTAACTGACTGCACTGACTGAAAACGTAAGAAAATATTAGCTTTGTGTTTCTGTGATTCAATGCACCCTGTGCTGTAGATTTAAATAGATGGATACATCAATAGAAAATATCTTATTTTGCTTCAGTCTGTGGCTTTAAGTATGCAGCAGCCCGGGTATGAATGATGACAGATGTGCCCCTCCTCCTGTATGTATCTGTATGTTTGTTTGTCTTCCCCTTTGCTCTCTTAAGTGCTGCAAGATGGACCTAAACACTACTCATTTTCTCTGTGAGATACAACATCAGAATTACAATAATGTCCAACAACCAGCTGATCTCATAACAGCTCTGTAAAGATAATAGGCTACATACAGAATTACATGTTACAGCCTTGGGGGATAGTGAGTCAACTGATGTCCACATTTCATCTTATCTTTTTCCTGTTTCCTTTCCCTATTATGATAATCACCTGCATATATACTGTGGCTTTTTTAAATGGGATGTGCTGCAAATGGTTTACTCATATCAGGGAGTTTTCCAAAAGTAAAAAAGATGCTGCCTCCATACTAAATATGCCCATCTGGAATCTGAGATCTTTTAGCAAATGCCTAGGAAAGTTCCTTGTATTCAGTTTAAAAACAACACCATTTATGTAAATGAGTTCATTCTGGCTTGACTGATGAAATGACATTCGTCAAATTAGGCTCAATCAGGCTGTGCTTCAGGAAACGCCAGTTGTTGATTGACAGAAAACAAGGTATTTCTTTCGGCTTTCGTCTGCAGTTGATTTAGGTTGAGTAGAAGGCGAGGGCTATGTTGTCGTTGACATTTGCAATCATGAATCTGAGCGAATCCCAATGTATTCACCCAGAGTTCTGTTTTGGGGCCTCTATTATTGAAGCCCGTATAAAAGTCAGAGTTGAAATGTTGGTGTTATGATGGAATGAGATTTGAGCTTCAGCAGCCACATCAAGGCAGCGTTTGCATCAGACTAACTTGCATCAGATCTACAAATAGATAGTGTTAGAAGATTCATGTACATGGAAGATTAAGAGTGACTCATTCATGTCTTCATCCCAGCAGGATCAACTTCAGCTGTGGTCGCTTGTTTGGTTTTCCCTACAGATTCCTGCAGCCCCCGTACACGAGGCTGTCGCAGGAACCATTTTTACATCTTTACCCTGGCTTGCTGTTGGTTATAGAACTGCTTTTAATGGGGCGGTGATAGTTTATATACGGCTGAGGGCCAAAATACATCTCTGATATGCTTGAAGAATATAAACCCTGGAGGCCCCTTAGATCTTTAGGAAGCAGTCAGATAGAAATGCGTCGAGTCGAAACCAAACGCCATGTTGGATTAAGCCACTATTCTGCAGGCAGAAGGAACCCATTTTAGCTACTTTGAAATCTAAATTAAAGACTTACTTATTCCCTTGTGCTTTGGATTGATTGTATTCTCTGCTGCACTCTTATTTCTCTTATTAAAATGAGGACTCGTATTACCGCTGTGTATTATTACTGTACAGTAACTTTTCTTTCTTTCATTTTAAACATTGTGTATTGTGTGTATATAAGTATTCTATATCTATATAAATATATAATCTGTATTTTATGTAATGCATTTTAGCATCCATTTCATTTGAAATCTTTGTGAAAAGGACTAATACAAATAAACTTCCCTTGCCATGTTTTTATATACCAATAATTCTTGATAATGATGATGTCATCCCTTCATATTTGCGCACCATGACCCTTTAGAATTCCCCCCGGTGTACAGAAGCACAGTTGCAGCTCATTATTCACCAGCAAGAACATTTTCCTCAAAGCAATGTTCGGTGAATATTTTACTGCTTGGCTTTAATCACCAGAGCACCAAGATATCAACCTCTAATTAGCGAACCTTGCATCATAGTCAGGTCTAGCAATTCAAATGCTGTATGTTCCTCAAAGGTCAGTCATAGCAGTGACATCAGCGCAATTCACATGACAGAATGCCACCATCTCTAACGCTGTAAATGCAATGAATTGAGGGCCAGAAACAAGCCTATTTCCAATAATTTCAGGAAAGGAAATTATGTTCACTTGAATGTTTAATTTCTAATAAAATGTATTCTGGGACAATTTACAAATATTTTAGTTTATATTTTCAAATAATCTATTCATAATACTACACTTTGACCTTTCATAACCACCATTATGAAAGTGGACAAATACTACTAGGTCATGATATCAATAATAAAATTGTGTGGCTGAAACCTGAGCTTATTGTGCCTCCTCTTAATTCTTAACAAAGCACTACCATAATTCTACTGAAAAGCTAACCAAAAATGAAATTAAATGACAGAATATTATAAATCAGAAGCAAGAGAACAAAACAAAAATAGTTTACAATTGTCAGTTCTTTCTCCATGTAGGTCAAAATGGAGAATAATAAAGAAACACAATCAAGAAACAATATGATACTCGTGTCATTTCTGTGATGTCAGTCCATGTTGGTCACATACAATTTAACATTCAGTTATAATGTGTTTGTGGATTTTATTAAATTTAACAACTTTAGAAAAGAAAGACTCTATATAGGCCTATATATATAATAGAATATATATATTCTTCAGGTGCTATATTTGTAGTAATATAATAACTGTTTTGATAGATTAGCCCACAATAAAGCATGATAGCCTATTATTCCTGTTTTGGTATAACTAACGTTTACTGTATATCACATTCTTAATGGTTTTTATTGGATAAACCGTGTCCAGTATATTTTGGTGAACGGTCCCTTTAAGTGGCTTTGCTGCAAACTCAAACTCCCACAATTCACCGGTCCATTCTTCGTAGTCGAACAAAAACGCGGAGACAAAAGACACAACCAGTTTGTCAAAACAAATAAGACCGTGTAGGCACAAAGTGAGCGTAGCTGTAGCTGACAGCTGTCGAAGTTAACACCGTCAGCTTCCCTTGACCCAACTGAGAGGTTTGACATGGCTCTGAAAAGAATACAGAAGGTAAGTAATCGTCTTATTTATTTAATATACAGAAAATGTTCGGGTGATGCGGAAGCGACGCTGCACTGTTAGCCAACCAACCCTCCAACGTTAGCTTAATAGCATCTGGCTGCTAACTTAACGTACCAACGGTTGTGAATAATTTGACGATATGGTTTGATTCACATGACAGATTTTACTGCCGGCGAGTCCGATATTAAGGTTACCGGCGATGACACTATTCAGGAGCCAGTTAACTAAGCCGTTTACCTCAAACGAGCTAACTTTCCGCTAACTGCGAGCTAAAGTTGGCTTAGCAATCGAGCACCGTGAACGCCCTATACGTTTCGCTGTTTTCTGGCTACTTTACAGTGTGATTTAATTGACCGAAGCTTAAGTTGGCTAACTAATACTGAAGTATTCTTTCTTTTAAGGGATGTGACAACATTACAGTGCAGATGTCAAACTGTTAACATTATGTTTTTTATTTGTACAGGAGTTAAAAGACCTCGGAAAGGACCCTCCAGCCTCATGTTCAGCTGGACCTGTAGGGGATGACTGTAAGTGTGAGAATACCTGCTGACGTGTGTATACGTCTGCCTTCCAAAAAAAGGAATGTAATCCTGTAATCTAACACTGTCATTCTTATTTAGCTATTTTGTTCTGTTTGGTGCAGTGTTTTATGGCTACAAAGCCTTGGTGCTAATTAATGTTCTCACAGATTGTGTCGTCTTTGTTTCCTTTTTAGTGTTTCACTGGCAAGCTACCATCACAGGACCGGTGAGCCCTTTCTGGATTAGTTTCCTGGATTTCTTTTAAAACCGAGCTCCTTCTGGATCTCTAGACAATAGTGGTTTATGTTGACTTTACAGCCCTTTCTATTCTGTATGGAAAGGACAGACTGGCACGCTCTATCCCAGTGTTGCTCTCTAAAGCCCATGACATTACTTAGACAATAGGAAGAGGGGAAATACCATAATGCCATACTTTAAACAAAGAAAAATGTGTAAATCGAAATCCAAAATGTGAATGTATGGTTGCTACCGATATTTGATCCCATACAGTACTTGGGATAATTTAACAATAACTTTCCTCTCCATTTCAGAATGACAGCCCGTATCATGGAGGAGTATTCTTTCTTTCTGTACATTTTCCCACTGACTATCCCTTTAAACCACCAAAGGTAACAGTATTTATCTTAAAGATCAATAGCTCAAACTGACATAAGGTTGTTATAGAAGCAATTTTCACTCATTCCTGAACTATTCTATTGAACAAACAATAAAAAATGTATTGTTTGCCCTACTCACTAGATAAGGTTGTTTATGTATTAATGCATTGTTAATTGTTTCCACAGCTTGCCTTTACGACGAAAATCTATCACCCAAACATCAACAGCAATGGTAGCATCTGCCTTGACATCTTGAGGTCACAGTGGTCACCTGCTCTTACAGTATCGAAAGGTAACTTACATCCTTACCCTGCCTGTACAGTACAGTGTGGTGCACTACCATAGCACTGTAGGATCTGATGATTACCTAATATTTACTTTAAAGTCACAAGGTAATGGTTTTATGTGATTTTTACATGCTTCAAGGTAAATTAGGATGTTGTAGCAAAACCTAACATGGAGAGGGAATGCTAAACATGAGTATGAAAAACTGCAAATGGTGAAATTGCACATTTTGTACTGTATGATTGAAGGAGTGAATGGGGGGATGTTCAGATATCTGTGATAAGTTAAAAAAAATTAAAAAAGGACCTAAACAAATTTGATATAAAGGTCTTTAACTCAAAGCTTATCTATTTGTATTTAAATTGACATGTAGAGAATGATTTAAAGGATCATATATTTCATTGTCCATTGACAACATCAGCCTCCCTGTTTACCTAAACTGCTACCATGTTTACCAAATTAGATTTTTAGATACTGTTAGTCGGTTCACGTTTTGTCCATATTCAAAAAACATTACAGAATGTCCCTGAAAAAATCCTCCTTCTAGCTCAAATGCCAGTTTGAAATTCAGTTCTTGTAAGAAACTGTTTTTCCAGGCGTAATAGCATTCAGCTCAATGACTCTGTTGTGATTGACAGCAAATCATTAATTTATGGCTCAACAGTCGCCATAACTGAATGATTTTCATCATCTTTTCCACATTGAATTTTGTAAACCAACACGTGCACCCAGAACCACCTCCTAGCTTCAGATGCAGACATGATTTGATATCATTGCGTACAGTAGGGGTGTGACGGTACACTGAAGTCACGGTTCAGTACGTACCTCGGTTCAGACACCACGGTTTGAACTGCGTAATCTAAGACGTAAACAGTATCCAGGAGGCAGAGCTCTGAATCCACTGAAAACGACTCAGCGCGCTGTAGTACATATTCCAGGCCCTTATGTGGCGCTGTTTCTGCTACAAAAATACACCAAAAAAGCAGAAGAAGAGACGGAGCTTGACCGGATGTTTGCCGTTGCTATGGCAACACGTGAAAGCCACTTCTACTATCCACCCGACCACCCGATCAATAAAAATCCATAAAATGCCAATGTGGCCCATAAAAATAAAACCAACAATAAGCATCAACAACTGTCAACCTTAGGACCTTAACGAGGCATTGTCACACGTTGTGATTAATTAGACAAATGCGTTGGTTGTTTGTTAGCATCATAAAAAAGTAGCAATTCTGTGACTTTTTTCCCGGAACATCGCCCCCCTCTCTCAGCTCTGGTTTTTTCGTACAGAGCAGAATATCTGCTGCAGCAAGTTCATGAGCATGTAGGCCGCCGTTGTTGTTGTTACGAGACGTCGCTGGGGAAGAAGTTAGGCTCAAGGGTCGAGGAGCGGGGCGATGACGTCAGCGTATGCGTTTTTGCTGTCCACATGCAAACAAACACGAAACGGAGGGTTGCCGTTTTTTCACCCTGGGACCTGGTTTCAAAAGTGCGTTTACAGGCCCCGAAAACCCTGGGTTCGTATGGACGGCCGGCCGAAACGCAGAGACTTGTACATTTCCACACAAAAAACGTTTCCGTGTGGACGACCTTTAACAGTAGTTCCATAATAAATTTGCGCGCCAGTTTTATTTATTTTTATACCGTGTATTCTACGTGTAAATCCATGCACCGAACCCTGACCCTCGTACCGTTTCAGTTCAATACGAATACATGTATCGTTACACCCCTGGCGTACAGTCATTTTATATAAAATAAACGAGGTGGTTTTGAATTACCTAAACGAAGGTTGAATTACCTTAAACCCAGAGATTTAATAGTCTCATGGAGTGTTTTTACACACTGTCTCAACATGAATGGCAGTGAACGATGGTGAAGGCTGAGCTTTATTACATACACTGCAGACACTGATGCACACAAAAGTCAGATTTACACTGGTATGGTCCTTTTCAGAAGTTGAGGAAGTCATTTTTAATTTAATTGAAACTTGTATGCATTGTAATTTTTGGTATTTTTCTTCCAGTTCTATTATCCATATGCTCCTTGCTATGTGACCCCAATCCAGATGACCCGCTAGTCCCAGACATTGCCCACGTCTACAAATCAGACCGACAAAAGTAAGTACCAAAGCCAAAGAATTTGGAACATGGAAAAACGTGTAGTCAACTATTCTTGAGAAATGTATTCCACTTTTCTTTTCTCTTTAGGTACAACAGATTAGCCAGGGAATGGACTCAAAAGTACGCAATGTGAGGGACTGGAGTTTCAGCAACAATGACGCATCCCTGAACACCTTTAAAAAATGACAGTAGTGTTTAAACTGCTCATCCACACTGGTTCTAGTTGAAGTGTTTTATTCGCTTGAAGCACTTTCTTTTCTTGGACTTTACTTGACTAAACTGTTTTTACTGTTTATTTTATTTTCCCTTAAATTGGCGTCATAATTATTATTATTATTATTGGTTTTATATTGTACAAGACCATACTGGATTTTCTTTCTCATTATTTTGCATTAAAGACATTAATCGACACGTGAATCGAAAATTGTTTCTTGGCAACACACATTAGAAACTGAACATGTGATCAACCAATGTGTTGTGGAATAAAATGTTTGATTCAGAAAACAATATATTCCTATAACTTCTTCTACTACTCACATGGCCACTAGGTGGTAGCCTTTACTTTTTACCAGTCAAGCTTTTTACATCAGGAAGTTTCTCTCCTGGACAACTTAATATTTATGTTTGTGTAATATTCATGTTTGATTTAGGCCTAACCTAAGTGGTTATTCATGTGCATAGTTGCTAATAGTGTGATCCCTAAGCAATTAAATTGAAATCAGCCCACCGATCATCACATCCTGGTTGCTGTATGCTGGTGAAGCCAGTGCCAGCACAGTAACTGAGCAGTCTTCTACTGATGTGTCTACAGTACAATGGCAAACAAATTATATGAATATAAAGACAGACATAAACATGTCTGCAGTAGTGTTGTGACTCATCACATTACTGGCTTCAGTGAGGACTTGTCTTGTTCTAGTTATCTAGTAGTACACAAATGTTGGCCCTCAGCTTTTCACCTCTTATTACCTGCCACAAGAAAAACACATTTGGAGATTCCTGATAATTTAAATAGCATTTAAATTAATAAGGTAACTGTCTTATCCTTGGACTGAGAGAGAGAACTGTGGTGCTGTAGCACATTGTCATGGCTGTGCAAATAATGACTAGAATGAAGAATAACCTCAATTTAACACATGGGAAATTGCATTTAGCTCGGCTGTCTCTCTGGAAATGAATGAATAATATACTGGCAATAGTATGATATTCATCCTGGAATTGAATGGGACTCGGGTTGTATATGTAACTGACCTCCTGGTCCTTTTGTAGGGCTGTCAAATTTGCTCAACAATGACGTTCAAATATTCCCTTTAAAAAAACGCATAAACATATTCGAATTTCTGGTTGCGCATTAAGCACGTCAATAACAGGACAGATTAAGGTCGCGATTCTTGTCCCAGATATGGCAGGCTTCATTCAGTGATTGAAACAAATATTAACATTAATCGAAGTTTTACAGTAGAACCGACATTCCCTGACCTCAGGCGCCCGCCCACCCGCAATGCAGACAGTCGCGCCGCTGCTTCCGCTGTTATTGTTTTTTTTACGTATGATTCGAATGTTAATTTTCACATTCGAGATCCTGTTTTTAACAACTATTCGAATATATATTCAAATTGAGAATATTTGTTGACAGCCCTGGTCCTTTTGTTACTTTATTCAGCTTCAGCACATAAATGGCGTCTCTAAATTGTGGCAACTGATGTACTTAATGTAGACTTGCTCCACATTTGTTTTGGTTTCTTTTTCCTTCATGGTTTTTCTCTGGACGTGGTGTTTTTGACTTGGTTGGTAACTTGGGGTCTTAATATAAACAGCCTAGAAAAAAGCCACAGAAATAGTTATGTATTATCAAGTCGAGCCTGCCTTGCATTTCATCTAATTATGTCGTTTTACCTGCTGTGATTGACAATAACTAACATCATTGACACATATACAAGTTGTGTCCCAGTGAAAAAAAACTCCACTTTGAATCTAGTGAATTCCTCACAGACTGGTTTGGAGACCGGGAGGAGGAAGATGCTTTTTTTTTTTTAAAGTGATTCTGGGAGGAGTTTTTTTTTTTTTTTTTTTTTTTTTGCAGGGTGACACGTGAAACTTTGTCGAGGAGTTGCTTGGTATGTTTGCTGTGTTTTGTATGAGGCTCCGTTAACTCGGCTGCAGACGACCTATAGCCAGCGGACCAGTGTGCTCCTGTCTATTTTTAGAAGTCCGCCTGTAATGGGGAAAAACGAAGGCGCCTGAAGAAACCGCGGAGGAAGGTCTCAACTGCGCTGCGATGAGCCCGCGCAACGCCGCGAAGTGACGGAATAAAAAAGTGAAGAGAAGTTCTGCGCTCGAGCTCGTCTTGCTTTTCACCAAAACGCAGTGGCCTCTGGAGAAGTTGCTGCGCAGCGCAATGGCCGCCCAGTGCGACGCTTTGAGCGGATACTTGCAGCAGTCGGACCAGGGCTCCAACAGCGAGCGCAGCACCGACTCTCCTCTCCCGGGATCGGAGGAGGATCTGAGCGGACTCCATCCGCTGCCGGACCCCGAGTGGACCGAGGAGAGGTTTCGGGTGGACCGTAAGAAGTTGGAAGTCATGTTATTAGGTAAAAAGTCAAACAACTAAAGTGCAAAGTTAGTCGCGTGCTGAAGTATACATCATGTCCACGTTTAAGTCCCGTTGTTTCTGAGGAGTTGCACACTTAAGCACAGCCCTTTGTTCATGACGGACACTTAAAATGACAGTTTCGTTACACGCGTGAACACGACGTGTGCGCGTGGTCACTCGAGTTGACTAGTTTTACGCTTAAATGGTCGCAGGCGTTGTCTGAAAGTAAAGTTTAAACAGAAGGTTGTAGTGGTCAAAGACATGAGACGCCAATTATCAACTCTGCGCTCACAGAGGTAGTTACATGCCCCGACCACAGGGTGGCGCTCCACAAACTCCCATGCTGTGCATTTATTTGTGTGTGTGTGTGTCTAGCCTAAACTGAAGCTGACCTGAACATGCATGTTTGTTTAATTCTTAGGACATCATGAAGATGCCGTGCAAACAAAGAGTTTTTATTTGGAGATGTCATACTCGTGCATTCTGCCTACAAAACGGAATGCCAGATTCCTTTCAAAGAAAGTCTAATTGTAGCTTCGCATGATCATGTTGACTTTTACTGCATGGGTTTTGTTTTGGTGGTGTATTTCGTCTCGCCATCGAATGACGTGCGAGCGACTGAACATGAAACGAGCCGATGACACTCCTGAAGAGACGGGCCAGGCCAGTCTCTGTTGAGATGGAAGCTTCGAGGTTGAGGTCATGTATCACACATTTCAAAACACCAGAGTGTGGAATATTAGAGCCTTAGGTAAATGGGCTGGATCCTCTTGTCATTTCCGAGAAGGCCGAGGAAGCTCGCCAATAAGACCTTAGGAAGAACATCCGTCATAATCATACCGTGATTAACACGAGCCTGTTTTAGCGTTTTGATGAGTAAAGCTTTGGATTTCATCCGCGTGACTTGGTGACCAACTTTTGTTAGTAATTCTTAGCAAGCATCTGGAAGCAAGTTTATCCTATACACAGATGCACACACACACACGTAGTTCCCCTTGAGAATGTACTGGTTGCTGCCTCGCTGCTCGGTACATTCCTCAAAGCTCCATGTCATCCCTAACTCTTCCAGGAAAACAACTTAACCAGAGGCCGGCCCTAAATCCCAGTGTCCCGCACAAACCGTGCGCCACGTCTGTGTGTGTGTCTTACGTTGAATCTATCCGGTCTACCGGGCCTTTCGGTTGTGTCGGGTTTGTCTCGTATCTCTGCCAACGTCTTGTTCCACGATTGCTGCATCGTTACATCATGGGTGACATTGCTCATGTTGACACTGCAGCGAGGTTGTGGAATGGAAACGGCGGCTGTGTCTCCGCTGTCTCCCGGTATTTCTGGTCAGATGTAGGCTCAGGTTTAAATGCCACACCATCTCAACTGTGAAACTGCCTTAACCTTCGGCCTCTGGCCTTCAGGGAGAATCCAGGATGTCTGGTTGTGTTTTATGCAGCTACGCAGTCCGAGCATCTGTTTAACCTTTGGACAGGGACACGATGCACTAATGAGTAGATAAAACTTCAGTCATAGTCTAGAGTTGTTTCGTAAGCCATAGAGGTAAAGTCACCCCCCAATAAAAAGCTCTTTTAGTCTCCTCCAGTTGGGTCAGAGCTCTGTAACATCTGGCAGTGTTTTGATTGGATGAGCTGCGAATCTTTGGCGTGGTACATCATGTTCTGAAGACCAGAATCTGGACTCTAATGAAATCATTTATGGGAACTCCGGTATATCTTTTACTGTTTGTGTTTTATTGTCTGAAACGGTATCTCTGGCCTCTATTTCCTGGAACATTAAGAGCATTTGACCCTCAGCAGAAAGCCACAGGTCAATTCATGCTGCGATCACTTCCCAGACAACAATAGCTCAGCAGCCCAACTTTTTTGAGATATAGGTAATGATTTCACTAGTTTTTTGGGGGGGTGGACAGAAATGGCCACCTGGTTAAGCAACAATCACATATTTTATGAATAATTATGTCAGTGGTTAATTTTTAAGTTAACTGCTGTGAGGTACATTATGCTACACATTACCTCACTCAACATATTTCTACTCCTTCACAAGAGGGTTTGAGTGACGGGAGAAAATCCAAACCGATATGTGAATCGATAAAATGCACAAAGAATAGGAAGACATTTATTTATATATATATATATATATATATATCTCAAATAAATGTCATTGAAAACAGGGCTGCAACTCCTAAAGGAACAATATGCAGTTATTCCCTTAATTAATCAATTGACTGGTTAATCTTTAAAAGGTCACAGTATGGTGAAAAATGGTCATCAAAATATTCCCAGAGCCCATTATGACGTCTTTCAAGAAATTTTCTTTCCCTGATGAACAGTCCAAATGCCAACAGTTAATAAAATTATTAATAAAAAATAGTCTTGAATACATTTTTTAACTAATCAAATAATGGACTTATCGTTGCAGCTCAAATTTAAAACAAATGATGGGGAAAAAACAGTACAACACAATGAATATAGTTGTTTCAGTGGTGACATAGTTTCGATAAGACCAGCTCATTGCTATGATTCCAGATCATGGTGTGATGCAGGTGAACAAACAAGACAAATGAGGCTGGAAAATGTGTTTGCATCCATGGTTATGTGAATTACAGAGGCAACCTACTACTGCAGGGCAATCAAAGTGCTCCGCTGATGAAAGACGTTGACTCATTTTATGTGATGTGTTGCCTCATAGAAGAGGATGCTTAAAAGATCCACGGTGTCGGGGGCTGTATACATTTTGGGGAAAAGAAATGAGCCAGAAGCGCTGTGCGCCCATTAAGATATGTGAGCGACTCACCAGCAGGTCTCCACACTGAAGAACAATCCAGCATACGCACTGAAACTGCCCTTTTTATTTGGATCAGCTGTATTTTACGCCACCCATTCTGGCACCATCCGCATCAGGAGAAAATGGAAATTGTTAACTGCTTAGCAATTACAAATTTACTGTCTCTCACGTTGGCAGGGACACAGGTTCCTTGGGCTTAGATCAGTAAATAGTGTGAAGTGACAACAAAATCTCACTCTGACAGCCATCTGGGTTTAACCGTGCTGTTGGCACCCAAGAATAGAAGTTCCAAGTTAATGTCTTGGATGCCTTGACGCAGGCATGAAAGCTTGAAAGATGGTTTTATGGGCCTTTTTCTTCTTTTCTTTTTTTTTTTACATTTATTATGAAGTTAAGAGCCCATGAGCAAGTGTGGGAAAGAGGTGACATTTTCTCCAACCAAATTGATTGTATTTCCTCTACATGTGCAACAAGGCAGGTTTCTTGGTATTTACAGCGTAGTGCAGCGATGTACTCTACTGGCTTTCCCTGTCCGGACTATTAATGAGAGTTTAATGCCGTTTGTGACTCAGCATGGCCTCCTGGTGGGCCAGTGTGTGCACACATCTTAACTACAGGTTTGCAGAGGAACTGCAACAACAGCCCATAATTAGGCTAAGTGAATCGTTTTCTTCATGGGTAGCTCCATTATATGCTAATGAGAAAGTACAAGGGCATTGTCACGTATTGTGAGTATGTAGTGCTAATCATAGTACTGCTACTTCACCTGATATGCTCTGTGAGGAATGCTAATGCTAGCCGTTCTAGTTCTGCGTTGGCATGTTTGTCACACACGCACAAAAAATATGAATCTGTTAATTTGTATGCCAGGTGAAACTTTTCCTCCTGAGAAGAAAGGAAAATTAGAATTATTATATATTTTTTGTATATTTCCCCCTTTCCCCCCCTGTGGCTTCTATACCCTTACAATGAGGGGAGTATGTGTGAGGGCCTCATCCTCCTCTTCCTCCAGGGTGCTGAGTAAGACTCACAGACAGGAAGTGAGTGTCTTGTGGGGAATGTGCTGCAGGCTTTCGCTTCTCTGGCGCTCTCGTTCCCCCTCTCTGTTGCTCCCTCTTGAGCGTTCGAACACTGCTCTGTTGTTCCAGCTTCCATCAGATCCACTGTGGAGCTGTTGGACTTTTCCATGGTCTTTATCCTGACCCCACAACACAACCCCTCAACCTACTTGTAACCACGCTCAGGCAGAAATATTATTACAAACACTCCACGCACATCAGACAAGCTTGTTTTTGTCTCTTGCGCTCAGTTACGTGGCTAAAGCGTTGACAGTAGGGCTGCACAATTAATTGCACATAATCTTATGTCATGATCTCCATAACGAATTGTTAAAAGAAAGTTGTTTTGATTTCCAGGTCAAACACTCTTTCATGCAATGCCATTATATTAGTCTAATGTGGGAGTAGAAGCAGGGAACTGACACAGAAAACCTTTTTGGAAAAAATGCAGCGAAGAGTGGAAAAACAACACAGAGCCAGAACTGGAGGGGAAAATCCTCCTGATGTGAAAATTGTGTATCATCTTAAACGAGGCCGACATCTGTCATTTGGCGATATGGTGATGGTTAAACCAGATTCGGACTGGATTCCCTTCTAAGAATCCTTCCTGTGCGTTCCAGCGACGTAGAGATCGTGTTCGCTGCTGTCAGGAATAAGTTCTGCCTCGCACCCAGGCTGATTGAACTTTGACCTGTGAAATAGTCAATTTGAGAGAAAGGGGTAGGATTGACCCGTTGTCCAAGCATTGATTGTATATATTCTGGTTTATCTGCAGATTTAGGCAAAAGATTTAGGCAAAATACGTGTGTCATTTTCAAACTGAGGAATTCTAAATTTGAGTTGCTAGCCATGCTAGCTCCAGAAGTTCTATTACTTTAATTATTTCTGCACCTTTTTTCAGGCACTGCTTTCTCTGTCCAATGGAAACCATCTTTCAAAACTTTGGTATAAGCATTCAATCAAAATGTAAGAAGCACCAACAGTGGAGCCATTGTTTTTTCACTGGACAGCAATATGTCATACTACATCTGTGAAAATGACACATAAAAAGATTTTTTTTCCTGCACTCTGCAGCCCAAAGTGTTGGCTAAGACAAATCACGGACTCTTTACTCTCTCTATGCGTGACTGTACAGCATGCATTGGGCCCTACATGCGTTTTGCAGGATGAAGCTTTATGGAAAGCAAACACACATCAGAGCGTTCAGTTAGTAATTTAAACGGTTCACTTGATTTAACTGCTGCTACTCTTTACTGGGTTTTTGCTCGGTTGCCTCCTTGCCACTTTCCCTCGGTCCCTCTTCTTTTTCTCTCTCTGATTTTACTGAAACATGCTGATACAATTAAACAATTCTATTCGACTTTGCTTACGCGCTGAATTCCTTCATCGTGGGCATGATGAAGCTTTCAGGAGCTGTAATATAATTGGGCTTCAGTCGGCGGAAAAACCTGTAATTCATTACTCAAGAAAATAAAACCAGGGGTCCTATTTCAGCCGGCTGAGTGGAGCTGGAGTGCTGTGACCCATTTCTACGCTCCTGGAACTGTAAATGGGCTGAAATGAATACCTGTTTTTCTACGTCCCTCAAAGCTCTTTCTCTTCAACTCTTTTCAAAGTGCAGATTTACATTCTGTCTAGTTTGTGGTTGCTATTTTAGAAATGTTTCTGGGGGGGGGGGGGGGCACCCCTAACTTATCCTGCACGCGTGCACATTCACCACACACACACACACACACATGCAGGAACCCCCCCAAGTTTTATCCTAGGAGAACCTCTGTTTTGGTTTATTGTTCTCTCTCCACATTCAACATCCAATACAAGCTGCCCTTTCTCCACTAGCCCTGATTGGAGAGAAAGCATTTATAACAGTAGCTTATTGATTGAGTCCCAGTCACTTGAACCAAAGAGCCCCTAACAAAATTATGTTCATTTCTTTAGAGCTGTTCTGTTACTGGACATCGCCATGGAGATAACTCAGAGGCTGAGTAATCAAATACCGTAATCGGGCAAATTCAATCACTGAAATTCTGCAGATTCCTCACGCCTTTAAGGGAGTGGAATGATGGTTGAAATGCAGATTAATACGGAAAGGAGAATGATTTCCCAATAGCACAATGTAATTTTGACGGTGGAACTCTCGGCCTGTTGACTGAGACTGACTCCCTATGCTCCGTGGGGGATCTAACACAGTAGATACCAGGCACCAGGAATGTACAGCGTTGTGTAATCGCTTGGCAGCATTCGCACGAGGGAGATAAAGGAGGGATGATAACCCAAACATGTTTCCAAACAACGGCTTCATGCTTGATGTCTTGTTTCCTGGACGGCATGATACTACTGCAGAGATGCTCGTGTGTAAACAAAAACCTGCTGTCAACGTGAGGTCATAGTGGACGGGTTATAGTGGAAAGGCAGTGGACCAAAACTTGAAGTCTATTTCTAATTACTTTTAGACTGTCCCGTCCATGAGACCTCGGGGTCGACGGGTCTAGTTTCCCTGGCAGACTGTCATCTTTGTCTGCTGGAAAGTGCTGTAACATTTAGCACTTAGCGCATTTATTTAGTAGCACAGTTGCTTGGCAACCCAGCAGGTTTGAGTACGGTGACTGCTCGGCACAGAAGTACGCTGACAGGTGTTGATTTTGGAGGTATTTCTTTAGCAAAGCCAGAGAAGTCATTGTGGTTTCATAGGGTTGAGTTTCGTACTACAGCATGCACCTTTTGAGCAACTGCTTCGTCAGAAATCAAACAACGAGCAGTCAAACAAACTCGTTGTTTTGATAAAGAAGTTGGTCAAATATGAAAAAAAGATCAATGTAGAGTAAAAGTTAGCAGTGAGACTGGTATATCAACCCTGAATTACATTTCCTATCAAATCCCTCTGTGTGGGACTAGCGGACCACCCCACTAACATAAGGGCTAATATATTGAGAATGAATTATAGAATGGAAATACCTTCAATGGCTGTTGATGGATGGCAAAAATGGATTTTGAATTCATGAAAGGCTTAAGGATGGATAACTAAATCAAACATCTTACATAGCTGTGTTTGTTGTGCATAATCACAGAATATATTTGTTTATTTTGTAGAAAAGGGAAAAAGTAAAACTCCACAGTAATTAAAGCAGCTAAAAGATGGAAAGATAAAATTTAATGTTTGTTCAGAGATCAGAGCACCACAACTATTTCACTACTTTCCAAATGACCACAGCAAGTGTAAAGTGGGTTATTAAGTGATCTCACTTGGAAGATAAATGGTATAACAGTTTTATCCCAAAAGCAGTATTTGTAGTAGGTGGTATGTCACAAAATATTAAGATTATCTTTTAACATAGATAGAGAAATAGGTGTTGAAAGCTGTGGCTCCTTCTCAGGCAGTGTTATATGAAAGGTCACATGAAGAGTATGGCCTATTCCGTAATTGTAAATTCCCCAAATCCTTGCTTGGTGATTAGATACCACTGAGAAGCAGTTAAAGTGTTTCTCAGGCATCGGAGTCTTTTGTTTCGGAGGCCAACTTTACAAACGTATGCCAGAAAAGTTCACAGGGGAACTTAAGTGTTGGCTTTTGTCTATTTTCATTTAGATGTCAAGCCTATTACTGCCAACTGTGTGTCAGCTGCAAGGTGATACACTTGTAGAAACATCCTGTCTTTGAAGTGGGGCATTTATGCTCGATTGATGAGAACAGTCTCCTCCCCCAACGTCACTGCACAACCAGCTGGAGGCTATTGATTGAAATGAATGCACTGTTTCCTTCTTATTTACTTTTCAAATAACCGTGTGTGTGTGTGTGTGTGTGTGTGTGTGTTATAAAGATGTATAGTGCAGGAGATTATACATCTGTCACCTGTCAGATGCTGCACCATTTATACAGAGGTAGCTTTTCATTTTAATATCTCCATCTGTTTGAGAGGCAATGTTGCAGGAAAATGCTTTTTTTTTTGAGCTGCAGAGATCTTAGTTTGGTAGAAGTCTTTGCAAAAGTCCCACCAAACTTATCTCACCAAAAAAACATTTCAATGTTTTAATTTTTTAATCTCCAACTTCCTAATTGTTAATTGAATCGCTGTGAAGCCAAAGATTCCCACCCCTACCTAAAAGACATGCAGATGAATGTATTCAAGCGTGGGTGCAACCAATGAGTTCATTGCATTGCGTGTGTCTTCATGTTTTTCCCAGAGGCCCGCTCATTAGCTTCATGTTGGATCAGCTGAGAGCTGCTGCTCACACTTGGAGGGAGGTACATTGGAGAGCTGGTGTGGAAACATCAGGCTCGCCCACTCTTTTCATAAAATGTGGGAAGTGCAGTTCTTTCATACTAGTTGTATTTCTTACTGCGTGGTTCATACCAGTGGAAGGACTCACAAGTCTGGTTTTAATAGTCACCCGTCTCTCTTTAGTAAAGGCTCGTGAGCAGACTGACATGTCAAGCCTTTCATGGATGGAAGTTGTCGTTTTGTTATGATATCCTATCCTGGAGGGGGGGAAGAAAGCTTATTTTAATGCTTGCGTAGACTTTTCTGTGAATGTCCCACATTTCACCTTGATTCCTCTTGTGACTATTGTGCCAGTGCAGAGGATTTCCACCAAGCGGCTCTGCAAATTTAGAGATTTAGCTGGGGCCTTCAGGCGCTCTCTTTTTGCTTTTGTCTTCATAGAAATCCTTTTGACTTTTTGGATTCTGATTGATAATTCTAGCATGGCACGAGCACCGGGCGAACAAGGCGTGTAAACTACCTGTTGGTTCTATGTTGTTCTTGAAGGAATGGCGCAGTGTGATCCGAATAAAAGGATATTGACTTCTGTCTGAGCTTTGAGGTATTCACCCTCTTATTGGAAGTATGTTGTGGATCAGTCCCCCTTTCCGTTGAACCCTGATGGAAGAGCACTGAAACTAAATAGTGAAGTCAAGATGTCTTGATTTGGTTTATTATGGCCCATGTCTTTATTGTTTGTTTGATTGTTGGGTGTGTGTGTGTGTGTGTGTGTGTGTGTGTGTGTGTGTGTGTGTGTCTCTGTTGATCGAAGCCATAACTTGAGATCTCAACACTGTTTACATTCCTTCAGTGTCAAAACAGCGGAACAGTCTCTCCACAAACTAATGTCTCCCAGACCCCGTTGAATCTGCCAGCCTTTTAGAGTCCTCCAGGCTTTTCTCTGCAATGTTGCTCAGCTCTTTACATGCAGTGGCAGTGATTAGATACATGACATAATTAGACGGAGAGGATTAGAGGGTGTGGATCTGTTTAACTGTAATCATCATGTTTGCCTTATCAAATGAATAGACAATTGAGATAACTGCTGTAAATTAGTGCCTCATTATTAGCTCCATATTTTCAAAGAAAAACCCAGCCAAGGACAGGATTGATAGCAACGCGTGATGTGCGCTGAGGGGTCCTGTGTCAAATTTTTTATTTCTCCTTGTGATGCCTTTACAATCTGCTTGGCTGGAAGGGAGGAGCTCTGCGTTGTCCTCGTATAACCTGGGCCGAGAAAACCCCGGGCGACCGTTCTCGCACTTGAGAAACGAATGAAGTGTCTTTGATAAAAATCAGTGCTTCTAAAAAAAAAAATTTAAATAAAAAAAAAGTTAAACTAGGGATGTTCTTTTCAACTCTTGTCCAACTATTCAGTCTTAAGGAAAGCCTATAATTTAAATAGGGTTTTTCGGTTGGCAGAGAAAATAATAGGTTTCTTGGTTATCGGAATAATGAGGTATGACCTACGCATTCTTTTTTCTGGTATGCCTGTCAGTTATTAGAGAAAGGGGACTAAGACGGGTTTAAAAGGCAATTTAGAAGATGAACAAGCCAACCTGAAAGTGGTGAAGCCTTGAAAAGGTTGCCAGCTTACTTTCAAGTTTCAGGTGTTGACCTCAAAGTAACAATAACGTATCAAAATGTTAAGCAATGCTCAGAAAATATATACAAGTTGTAGCAAGTCGATTGGAAGACTCAAAACCAATCATTAACCTATTTAAATCATGTCATGATCGGTTGATGTTGTCAGAAGCAGCTAATTTAATAGTAGTAGTAAGAGTAGTAAGAGTAGTTTTCTATGAATAAATAAAAGGATCTAAATTGATGCAGCAGATTCCATGTATTCCATGTATTCTGTTAAATTAAAATGTGTTGCCTACATAACACACAATATAATTTAACCCCCAACAAATCAAAGCTTTCGAGTGTGTTATGCAAGTTGTGGCCTCAAGCAACCTCCAGAGGTCTGGTGAGCTCACTTCTTTCTCTTCCTTTCACTTTGTAGTAGAAGTTGTTGTAGAAGTTTGTCACGTCAATCAAAGGAAGTCATGGTTCCCACACAGGATGATGACATCCCTGCTCTACATCCCTCATACAAAGCTCTCGTTGGCTCGGTTGTTTTTCCATTTAGAGGGAAAACGGCCACCAGTGAACACGACACCTAATCTTGGTGCTCTAAGAGCATTCGTTTTGCTGCATACTGCTTTTGTTATCGCACAGTGCAGCTTCAGAAAGTGGGGAGTAGGATGAGACTATCGGCCTGCATAACGTTACATATCCCAGAGCTCACGGGACCCCCTGCTGCCCCCCTGCTGCCCCCCTGCTGTCTCTGCTGCGGGTTCTCCCACGGCCCGTTTACACACCACACGTGCCAACAGGATGTTTTGCCCTCAGCACATGGTTCATGTTCTCACTCATGTTGCATATCAGATTGCTAAGCGCCAAAGATGTCGTTGCGGTGGTGGTTGTTGTTGTTGTTGTCGGCGAGGGTCACAGAAGCGGCAGGTATACAACATAGTCACATCTGTCGCTTTTCCTGTCAGCATCCTCTAAGCGGTACAGCCGTGATTGTTTTTCATTTTCGTCTTTGTAAATGTTTTCTCTTTGAATAATTAGAGAAAACCTCTTACATCCAGTAAGTGTACAAATCAATGACAGTTCAAGCGAAGCGTTTATTGGGATGTACTGTGTGATCAAAAGAAACCAGAGTTTAACATCATTAGCAAGATAGTGACTTGTTTGTAAGTGACATTTTAATCCACTAACCATGTTTATATATCTGACTCTTCAATTTGCCAGAGACTTTACCTTTTAGGGTTTACTTTTGTTTAGTAAAAGAATACTACAGAGAAAAAAAACTGGCCTGTTCTGCTAGACATTTTGTCAGTAGATAAGTAGGGAAAAACAGTCTGCTGGCTGTTGGAGGTTGCTGCTCTTAGTTCTTACAGGAAAAGCTCACAGTAACAGGGGTCTTCCATAAACTTGGATCCCTTCAGGCCACCTAAGAAGTGAGCGCTTCAGTCAGCTGTTCTTAGTCATACTACCTCAAAGCTGAACGTTATCTAAACTAAATATCGGCTGTAAATACTTCTACTTGCTATTGTTGAGATATACCAAATAAATATGCTTTTGTGTAAATTCAGCAGTCTAGAGCCGTAATTAGGTCTTATCGTTTTTTATAATAATTATTTATTGTTTAATCATCATAGATAACGGCTGAATTCCCTGTCTTAGAAAAATGATCTGACAGTCAATAAAATAAAGGCATTTAATTCACAATCATATTAGATATCGTAAAGGACATAAAAGTTTGAGTTTGGGACCAACAAGTGGGTATTTTATTAATTACCTATACAACCATCAGTAATCAAAATTGCAGATAAACTTTCTATTCAATTAGTAAAGAGAGAATAATTTCAATAAATCCAGTTCCCATCAGTGTTCATGGTGGGCTGCATGCCATTTCACTATTCATGCACAGCTTTGGGCTGCATGCCAAGTCCATCACTCTGAGCATCAGCCGCTCTGTAATATTACTGTTACCATAAACAAAAATCGGAGGCACTTGAAGCAGCTAAAGTGGCATCCAACATTGCTTCAGCAACTTTGTAATTTCCTCATCTGTGATACTTTCCATCTGCTAATGTCACGGCAGTAGGAATTCTCTTTGGACATCTTTGTTTCCAAAGCAGGTAAAGTAATTAAAACATTGACATTATGGGATGTGTCATAGCTGTGTCTGGTTCCTGGTGACTGATGCTGTGTTACCTTACATTGGTCATTTCTGAAATAAATCTTAGTTAGGAATGGTTGTCTGTCTCTACATGTCATCCCTGTGATGGACTGGCGACCTGTCCAGGGCGTACCCCGCCCCATGGATGGATGGACATCTTTGTTAGATTTCCTTTTTTTTATTCATCTGTTTTGAACGACAAGCCCAAGAGTAGCTAAAATTCAGCTGGTGTCTCCATAATGGGGCTGTGAGTGTTGCAGACATCATCATCTGAAATTGACTTACCCATAGAGCCAAGGGCCTGTCTGTCTCCACGGCTTCGTAAACTGTGGCCTGCACGCTTTTACTGGGCAGCCTGCGTGAGAAAAAGCGTGTGTTAAATGCTCGTGATGTATCGCCCAAGATCATAATGTCGACTCTGGTGGCAAAAATAAATTGTGTTTAGTCAGGGTTTTTCATTTACTGTTTTTGTGCTTTGAAATGTGGCGTTGATAAGTGAAGTCATAACAATATCTTTCACACCCAGTTTTCACATCATGTAGTGCTGTATGCACTGCAGCCACTCTTTTAATGGGGAAATATGTTTTATGTTTGATGATATATTACACTAGACCTGTCCAGGGTGTACTCTGCCTTCGACCAATGTTAGCTGGGATCGGCTCCAGCCCCCCCGCGACTCTGAATACAGGATAAGCAGTAGACGATGGATGGATATATTACATTATGCCTTAAATATGTTCAACCTGGAGGAGAAACCGTTATCATTTAGGAAAACAACAGTACTGATGAGGAGATCGCTGACTTGCTGTTCCAAAACAAAATTATGTTTAATGATGTAAATATGGAAGAAGAAGGGAGCATCATAATTCCCTATAGCCCAAAGAGATGTTGAATTTCCGGTCACAAAAGACGAAGAGAATCAGCATATGCTTGCAATTGCAAAGCTAAATTTTGACATTTTTACTTGATAGTTAATCGCTTCCATTAATGGTCGCTGATTTTAATTTCCTGCCAATTGATTGGCTGATCATGCTCAGCCAACGCTAATGTGTTCCATCCAGAAATTACAACTCGTTTTTAAATTGAATCATTCTGCAATAAAAACAGTTGTCCTCTGCAGACGAAACATCGTGCGACTGTGGTTTTATTGAATCACCGTTCTTTAGGCGAGCATTTATACCTGAACTGTGTAACTCATGTCAACTCTGCTGCTGCTTCTGGACCTAGAGGTAGATTTTTTTATTTGTGTGAACAAAAGACAACCCATGTTTAAATAATTTGTGTTACTTCCATATACATTTACATTTACGGGCATTTAGCAGACGCTTTTGTCCAAAGCGACTTACAAGAAGTACATTTGTCGGAAGAAAGAAACCACGATCATCGCCGAAGTAAGAGCGAGTAAGAGCGAAAAAATAGAAACAAGTGTTAGGTCCTCGACTGAGTAAAATAGTAGCTGTTCAGCAAGGATACCTTAAGTACAACAGTTGTTGATCCAATCATATATATTTCTGTTTGAGTGTGAATGGCATAGGGTTGAACCGTGGTGATGGTATTGTTGTTGGTGCAAATAGACATGTAATTTTGTTCTTTGTTAATATGTAGATTAATCTAAACTATTAAAAAAAAAGATATTAAACGACCATCAGTTGCCATGGCAACAGTAAACCTTCATATTGCAGACTGAAGGGAAAGAAAGCAGGGTGCAGGGTTTTATACATTATAAATGTAACGTGGCTTTTGCCCACCTAAAATAATAAATGAAAAACTTAGCTACGGGCTGGCCCTGATTGGATAACTGCCAACTGAAGAAGCAGCTCAAGCCACACCGCTTATAAAGGGACCTGAATGTTCCCCTCATTGTTGTGCTTTTCATACTCAAACAGAAGTGTAACGGAATAGGCGGTAGTGATGTTATGGTATTAAGGTATACCAGGTTATTTAGAGATCCTGAAGGCATGATTGTCAATACTGTCATAAATAAAGAAGCTCTGCTTTCTATGATGCTGTATTGATCTGATGTTTTATAGTTCACAAAGAGAGCCACCAGGTCGGAAGGCTGAGCTGAGAAAGGTGGTGACGAAATGTTTTGGCTTTAGTCTTCTTCCAACTACAAAAAAAAAATGCTGGCCACATGATTTTATTCATCCGCCTGAGGGACAGACAGACAGACAGACAGACAGACAGGGAGGGAGGGAGGGAGGGGACAAGCAAGTATGACGTTATCATATGTGAACGTGCAGTGTGTGTACAGTTTAGGCTATTTGTCAGTGAATAAGTCTTCCAACTACCAGGATTTGCTTGCCACATGCAGATTAAAGTGACAAGCCGATATTCATTGAAGTTATGTATTTGCCAATCTTTTTAGCAGCAAAATATTTTGTAAGAGTTTCCAAATCTTTCTTGGTGTTTTTATATTCACAGATTACGCATTTGCACGTGGATAATCGATCTGTTCACACAACTGACACTGAAATGAATCTGTTTCCATAAGACTACAACCGATCCGCTGGCTGTAATGCCTTCCCCGTGCTCCCAAATGACCACCGAACATGAGAATCTCCATGGAGAGCAGATACGTATTCTGCGTCAACAGTGCAGCCACAGTTTGAAGGGCTTGCAGATGTGTTGGAGGGACTGCAGGCCAGATTTGCTTTCGTGGTTGGCCCTCTGTTTCTATCTGGCTTTCTGTATCAGCTGAGGAAGTTTCTTGGCATTTTCATCTGTAAATTACTTTTAAACACGAGGGCTCTTGCTCAATGCTTATTTTGTTTACAGGTGCATTCTGGCAGTCAAGTTTTCCAGTTTACATAAACTGTGGTCCCCAAGGGCGAATGTGTAATAATGTGCTGACAGTCGAATTTAAACTGTGTGAAAGCCTTTTCACAAAGTGAGAAATAGATACCGGTTGACCCAAGTGTGGTATGAAATACTTAATTAACGCCTACTGCTCAATATTTTCCCTTTATCCATCAATTTGTTACACAGAAGCTGTATCCAATCCCCAGGATTACAGAAAACGACTTGGAACATTTTCTTCCGTTCCTGCATATGAGCCGTGCCAAACACAATATCCAAAGAAAATGCAGATCCACCATAAACGCTGCTCTGTGTGCAGATACCGTAACATTTTGAGTAGACTGGATAATCGGTGTGTGATTTGGCTGAGTTAAGGTTACATTATGTTAAAAAAAAAAAAACTGAACTCGCTCTATGTGGTGGTGTGTGAATTTATTTTTCTATTTCTCTGTCTCACTCTAGCTGCCTCGGAGGGGAGAGTCAACGGCGGCGAGGATTTCTTTCAGAAGGTGAGTGCGTCGTCCGCACTTGGATAGTGTTTGCTTTAGGGCTGCAGCTATCGATTCTTTTTGTAATCGATTAATTTAGCACTTTATCGATCGATTAATCGAGGAATCGGATAAAAAAAAATTGCGTTTTTTAACAACCAAAACAAATAATGCATAACGAAAATGATGTGGCTGTAAAATGATCAAGCATTTCTAAAAAAAATAAACAGAGGTATTCATTCCAACTCCAAAATTTGGCTCCAAAACTAAGCCCATGTATTAAGTGCCAGTGAGAACTTAACAACAATACAGTTAAATCAACTTGGATAAAACATGGATAACATTTAATTTACGTTTTGTTTTGCCAGCAATGGTCCTTTCCTCTCCCTGCCCTAAATATGTGTGTATATAGTGTACTTCTTCTGTGCCATTTATGTATTTAGCTTTCTCTATCACTACAATAACTCTTTGACCGTCATTTGCTCTGCTGTGAATTCCTCCGTGACTCCCGTTTGAGCAAACACAACAACTCACGGCCAAGCGTAAATCAGGCTTTCCGATTGGCTGTAAAAGCCGCTACGGGAGCCAATACGAGCGTCCGATGCATAAACGTAACTCTATACGTCACTCGCAAGATGGCGGATGAGAAGTGATCGATATACATAAACAAAACGGAGAAATGCGCCACGGAGACGAGGAGACATCTAGTCACACATTTTACTACTTTACGCATTTGTTTTGTTGTCAGAAATAAATCGCTCACATGGGGAAGCAGGGTACCGTTGTTTAGCCCCGATACTCTCTGTCGTTTACGGACATTCTGAGTCTGACTTTCCGCCATCGCGCCAACTAAATTCAGAATGAATGACCGACGCGCTGGTGTGCTTCCTGAACATGGTCTGTGTGGAACAATCAGATCCCTGCACATAGGCGCGTCATAGGAATTTAACAAGGCTTCGAGGCAGATGTTTTGCCTCGAAGATTTTTCATAATCGAGTTAATCGAGTAACTCGATGAATCGTTGCAGTCCTAGTTTGCTTTGTCTTCGGGTTGCGTTCAAGCACACCGAGCCGTTCTCCTCTCTTGGTGAAGGGAGCAGATGTCAGGTGTTCTTCACAACTGTTGTAATTACAGATCAAAACAAACAAAAACAATGGAGCGACGCTGACGTTGAATCGCTCCAGGGCTCTGATTCTATAACACAGCTGACACAACACTGTGTGCCTTTCACACTTGCATAATATACCATAATACACCAGATCATCTCTTCGGTTTAGATTGAGAGGGGACAACTTATTATTTGTCACTGATTTAATTAGTTCATGCTCTGAAGCTTTATTTCATCCGATAAAATAAGGATTTGCCTCAGTGATCTTATCTTTTTTCGTATGTAACTTGCTCACGTTGTGTCACTGTGTGTCAAGTACGTGACCATCCAGGGTGTTAAAGTTTAACAGACATTCATATTAATTAAAGATCTTTTATAAAAGCCCCAACTACAAGGATTACTTTTTTTTTAAAGTACATGTTCTCAAAAAGGCTCCTTATCGTTTACAATGAAATCATTTCTGAATTTTCATTTATGATGCAAGAGTGACTTTCTTTTTGGCTGGACCGTAGAGCCCTATAAGGGGCTCTGTGTAGTAACTGACTGATCAAGTTCTACCATTGGTCAGTCGCATGTACTACGTCACCAAGAGGCCTGCTCACAGTCGTCCAAGGGAATAAGCAGAAACATTCACATTCAAGGCCTGATGTGGACACATGGACATTTGCTGCAGTGTTTGTAATGTGAAATGCAAAACTGGAGAAGTCATGTCTAGAACACACAGAATACAGTGGATCTAAAAGCTAAAGAGTTCACCGTTTATGATAGTCTGAAAAATAAATCCCCCACAGCAGCCATAGCTACTTTTAGCACAGCAGCCGTAGCTAACTTAAGCTACCTTAAGCACAGCAGCCGTAGCTACCTCTTAGCTTCCTTAAGCACAGCAGCCGTAGCTACCTTAAGCACAGCAACCATAACTACCTTTAGCACAGCCGTAGCTACCTTTAGAACATTTGCCATAGCTACCTTTAGCACAACAGCCATAGCTACCTTTTAGAACATTTGCCGTAGCTACCTTTAGCACAGCAGCCGTAGCTACCTTTAGCACAGCCGTAGCTACCTTTTAGAACAGCAGCCGTAGCTACCTTTAGCACAACAGCCATAGCTACCTTTAGCACAGCAGCCGTAGCTACCTTTAGCACAGCAGCCGTAGCTACCTTAAGCACAGCAACCATAACTACCTTTAGCACAGCCGTAGCTACCTTTAGAACATTTGCCATAGCTACCTTTAGCACAACAGCCATAGCTACCTTTTAGAACATTTGCCGTAGCTACCTTTAGCACAGCAGCCGTAGCTACCTTTAGCACAGCCGTAGCTACCTTTTAGAACAGCAGCCGTAGCTACCTTTAGCACAACAGCCATAGCTACCTTTAGCACAGCAGCCGTAGCTACCTTTAGCACCTTTTTCTACAACTGATGCTGATGCTGATGATACAAACGATACAAACACTGATCATGGTGGAAAACTTCCCATATAGGACAGTCTTAAACATTGATACGCTGTTGATCCATTACATTGCTTGACAGAATATTAGCAAGCAATCACAGAAATACTGCTGTTTCTGAATGTTTATATTGTGGTCTTTAATGAAAGCATTTTACAATGATTTGCACAGACACGTTTGAAGATGTTTGGTTATTTTTTTTCATCTAATTACATTTCTTTGAATAGATCATATTGGTTCTTGGTCTTTTTCAGGTTCTAAATCAATGGTAGATGAGGGAATTTTGAGGAATGAAACATTTGGCCTTATTACCCAGTCCTAACCCTGACACGGTTCATTTCTATTTTGATGTATCGTTGTGAGGGAAAGCAACCACTAATAACATTAGATGAGAGACTGAGGGTATGAACTGGCAAACAGATTTCCTCGATCTGCTCCATTTCCATCATTTGAACCTGAAGTATTTGAGTGAAAGTGTGTGTGGTTTATTGAAATTAATCAAGAGGAGACTAATCGAATAGCATTGAAAATGAAAGCAATCACATTTTCAACAATCAAAGCTAACTGCTAATCTAATTTTGACTGCTTGTATCTCATTCATTATGCGGCTCTCTTTAATGGGTTCATTCTTGTTTATAATCCAGTTTCCTGAATGTTTATGCTCCATAGGATGTTAATGGTCTGTAATGAAATAAATGACAGTGGTTTGTTTTTTAGCATTCCTCTTTTGTCTATTTTCCATAATTGGTTTTGGAGGTTAGGAAGCCGAGTTGACTGTCAAAGAAGGAGGCAATTTAACTGTCCCCGAAGCAGTTTTAAAAAACCAAGTAATGCAGACCAGACGCCTTAAGATCCTACTTCTTGGAATCTTAACAAGGAGTTTATATATTCTGTATCTGTCTCCACCTCTTTTTGGTTTGGATATAACTGGAATGTTTAAGATATCCTGTGTAGGTGTCTACCTCATTCGACAAAGCTATTCTGACAAAATCCGGCTGTTGGCGTATTGACGTTGCCAGTCAGGTTTTTTTTTTTTTTTTTTTAAAGGTCTCGGGCTTTAATACTGTGACAGCATGTTCAAAGAAACCGTGGTTACTCGTGGTTAAATTGTCAATAAGAAATTAGTGTGCAGCTGTTTGGGTTGGCAGGCTGGCAAAGCGCACTGAAGGAGTGCTAGAGTCATGTTTTTATTGTAGAATTTCCATTTGTATAACACCGTATAGTTTCCCTCTGATAGCGTGATCGCCACATATGCCCAATTTAAGTCGGGAAAATAAACACAAGTGCGACTGTGGAACAGTATTGTTGAAAGAAAATGGATGAGGTGTGTGAAATACCTTCAAGTTGATGAAAATGGAAACTCTTAGTAGGGCTGCTTCCTTTGCCCGTCCAACACACCCGTCTACCCGCACACACACTCAGTCACACTAATAAACTACATGCGGAGCAACTCCCTCGATCACGCAAGGTAGTTTTTGACACACACTTTAACATTTCAGGCTTCGCAATCGGGATTTCCCCCGTTCCCTCAGCAGCGGAGATTTAGAGTTCAGTCGCTGACGAGAGCAACATAAAATGATCAACCCCCGCACTCCCTCCCGGGTCCGGTGGCTGTGGGTCCCTCTTACTCACCGTCTGCTGGACTTCCTTTGAGTCCAGAGCAACATGTTGAGGGCTAATGGTGCACCCTACTCATGTAGTCAATGAGAAAAAAAGATAGCAAACAACCTGGGACCACAGGGGGGTGCCACAGCTGGGGAATGAGCTCCCATGGGGGGAATCTTGCCAGCCTCTCTCTTCAGTATATTATTCTCCATCTCTGCCTCTTGATTTCCCTCCTCCTTCTTCGCTCCTGCTAACATTTCATCTTTGCCTTTCATGAAACCACGGGTGTATCATCGTTATTAGTCTGGTACAGCGAGGGGAATTTTTCTACGAGTGAATTGTTTGAAGTGTGCGTCAGTGAACGTTTGCATTGAACCGTTGTGCCGTAAAAAATGTTGGGTCCAAGAACTGTTGGAGCGTCAACTCATGGCACCGGACCACTAAGCTGTTTTGGAGCGCTGTGCAGAAGTCGAGTCGTGGGACAGCATCGAGCCGAGAAGCTCAGCTGCTTGAGACGATAACTGTGCGCCGCAGAATTGAGTTGAGAGATGCCTTTGAACCGCTTGCAAGTTCAAAACTGATCCCCCTGCCATCGCTCCTTCCCAGGAGTTGTGGCTCTGTAAATAATGCCAGGCGGGATGTATGAGTGCCAGTGTGCTCAGATGTCAGGCCAAGTGTAATTTATTTTGTTCGCTTTATAGCACTGACGCATCTTGTATTTCAGCGCCCCGACGCAGGGAAAACAGGAAAACCGAACGCTGTTAAGATTAAATATTTGGTTGGCATAAAATTGTGAGAAGTTGGAAAAACCTTGGTCAGAATGAGTGCCATCAAAACGAATAGAGACAAATGTTTGCGTTTCTTAAATGAGTTTATAATGCTTTGTTCTGTGAAGGACGTGTTGTCTTGATGTATTTCAATGGTAGATGTTTATGTACCCTTCCACTAATGTGGGTTGCTCTTTAATAACCATGCCTGTGTTGGTGTTAGCCCCAAGGTGTAACAGGGCTTTAGCACTCGAGTTGTTAACATGAACTCAGTAATGACTGTCGAGTCTCGTGGGGATGGTTCAGTCCATGCTGTTCCCTCAGTCAGTCTCTACACCCCCCCCAACAGGCCTCTGTGTCCCCCTCCCAAACACACACACACACACACACACACACACACATTCCAGCTGAATCAACAGCTGCACCATCGCAGTGCAGGCCAGGAAACATGCCTCTGCCATGCTGATTGCTGCTGTGCTACAGTCTAGGACACACATCCAGACGTACACATCCAGTCACGTGTGTTGAACACATGTGCTACTTTTTTCAGGACATTTCCTTAATGATATCCTGTTTGATTTTGCGGACTGCTCTGCGCACGTCTACGTATACCAGCTGCAGACCTCTAACAACCTATCATCGCGTCAAGGTCGTGCCTTGAAACTGATCAGAACCGTGGTCATTTATGTATTTATGCCTTTCAAGAAAGGGTGGGGTGGCGAAGAAGAAAGGGTGGAGCGCTAAATGTATAGGTAACTTAATTTGTGCAAATATCTTGACCCATTTGAGAGGTATTTGCTCGCCCCTCCATAAAAATAAACGCCATCCACCCTTTAAAATGGTGTGTGGTCTGAAAAAGGGCTAAGAAATCAGTCCCATCTGCACAAGGCTGCCAAGAACAGCAAGGCTGGACAGGAAACGGCGCTCTCTGAACAAGGCCCTTTTTTAGAGAAAAAGTTGATGAGGCATGGGCCATAAAGTTTGATAATTTTAGGAAAGTATAATTGGAGGTACTTGTGATATGTTACTTGTCATTTTTATCACCAGCTTTTACTTTACTGGGTTTTATACGCCGCACGTTTCTATATTCCGCACTTGACATCTTTGTATGGAACTCACTATCACTCGTCTATTTGCCCCCACATTGCCACTTTAAGTTCAATGGCCTGTGGGAGGTTGCGTGCAGTAGTGTCGTATGTCTTTTTATGTGTGGGTTTTGTCAAGAAGGCGTTCCATTTAAAACCAGACACATATGTCATTGTTGCAGGAGAGACCAAGCCAAAATATGGGAAAGGTGGAGGGAAAAGGAAAGGGATTTCTCCTTATCACTGGGGACAGAATGTCCTTTAATTTTGTGATGCATCCATCTGGAGAAAACACTTGCATTTAGCTGCAGTATGTGACCTTTTTGTTCTTCTACCAGATAGGGTCAATAAATAAGTCAGAACTCATCAGACTTTGGTTTGAGGCTGACATTTCAGTGAGTGTAAAACCATTCTGACTGAATAGAATAATCATTTTATTGTGATAATATTGCAGATAGGTCATAGCTCATAAGCAAAAGCTGGGACTATTTTCAGCATAGTCACGGTCAATCACACCACTGAAGAATTCCTTACAAAAATAGTTGAGCAACATCATCTGAAAAAAAAATCTCATTGCACAAAAATATATAAAAACAATCTTTTTTTTGTTTCTACGATCCACTCAATAGAAACTGTGAGTAAATACAGAGCCATCAATCAGCAAGAGAAAACAGGAATGGCTGGAATGGTGTTTTTCTGCTGCTGTATCATAATGATATGCCCCCCAAAAAAATCTCTGTCTAAGAGCTTGAGAGAGAGAGAAGGAAGATGAAAAAAAAACTGTTGTAAAAATGTGTTTTGCAATGATTTTATTGGCGTACAACTATCTGTTTTACAAGCTTTTCTGAGGATTGCAGAATCGTGTTTTTCTAAAGACCGGACCAACTCGAGTTCTTAATTTTCCGCAGTGTTTAGAACATGTAGAGACTTAAAAAATCACTCACAGCTTGCGTTGAATCAAATGGCGCTAAATAAAAGTTAATCCTGATACGTTTCACCTTGGTCTGCCAGTGGCATAATAATCTCATCAGCACCTCATTCTGTTGCTCGACTACGCCGTCCACTTTTATAAGTGATTAGAGGATGTTGTAGAAAATCAGTGAGCCCTGAAAGGGCTTCCAGTCAACCATCATGGACTCTTGAGCGTAGCCGCAAAAGTAAAGAGAGGCACACATCGGTCCTTTCAGAGCTGTCCCTGTGTTTTACAGGTACGTGAGGCTGGCGGTGGATAAGCTGTCGGAATGAGTTGTAAAGGATGCCAAACAGACCAAGCTACTTCCAGGAGAGCATATGGAGGAATTTATGCACTTCCCTTTTCGATCCGTGCACCCCTTCCCCGAGGAGTACAGGCTTTTGTTGTTATTTGGCAAAGAAAAATAGCAGATATCCTTGGAAAGTGTTTGCAAAAAAATGGAATTGAAAGCTGTGCATTTGCTGTGCTTATAAGCCGAACATCCTATCCCCATTGAGAGTGCTGATGGCTGTTAATGTGTCTTGTGGGCATTGCTTAATGCACCGGACCACCAAGGAATATTAAGTGCTGCTCGTGTAGCGGCTTGAAGCAGGTCCTCGGATACGGGGCTGAAGCTTTGAGTAATTCATATCTTCTCCACCCCAAAAACACAAACCCCTGGAAAGTATTAAAACAAACAAAAAGGCCGTCGTGAAAACAAGCATTGAGAACAGAGCCATTAGAGGAGAACTATTTTTTTGGAAGGTTTCAGTGTTTTTTCCCTTGTTTTTTAACATCCACCACTCGTGACGGCAGGCAGTTCTCTTGGGGTTTGTTTGTGGATTTGTAGCCAGGGAGCCACGCAAGGTGAGCTTCCTCTCGGTTGGAAAGAGGAGTTATAGATTTATAGGTGTGTGTGTGTGTGTGTGTGTGTGTGTGTGTGTGTGTGTGTGTGTGTGTGTGTGTGTGTGTGCGCGCATGCTACCAGCAATTTGCAATTTACATTGATCCATATGCTGCTGGTTATGACGACTAGACTTGTCATAGGGCTCTCACACAGATTGTTGTTGGCATTTTTGGCATGTGCCAGAGCCAAGTGCACTCCGTGTTTAGTTTTTTTTGTTTCATATTTTGGCTGGTGTGAGGGCGGGAGATTTGGGTGTTGAGCAGAAAACAAAGCAATGCTTGGAAACGTAAGCTTATATTATCAGATATGTTTAAACTGAACCCACAGCTCCTTTGAATTCTTAGGGGTTTTTCTCTTCAATATGCACATTTTTTTTTTCTTTCTTTTTTTTCTAACTGCCGGATGCTAACACTTGTTTCATGTTGTCTGAAGTCCAGAGAGTGAGTGTTTGCTAGTAGGGAAGAAGCAGTGAGGAGATGTCCACACTTCAAGCTAAGCCAAACCCACATTAAAGCACTAAAAAGAAATCTACAAAGGTCCTATAGAATACTGACTAGAGTGAATGCATATATGTTTAGGCTGATAACTTATTCTTCTCTCTACTTCTTCTCTACTTGTTTTTTGTGTTTGTTTCTGCCCACACTGTGCTAAGCTAATATCATCTTTCCCCTTTTATTCCAGATCATGGATGAGACCCAAACACAGATCGCCTGGCCATCCAAACTGAAAATTGGAGCAAAGTCCAAAAAGGGTAAATATTTCCTTCTTTTTTTCCTTTGTAATCCCATATTAAAATAATTCTTATATATTAGATTAATTTACTGCTTCCACTGCTTTTGCCTTGTGTGATTTACATGTAGTGATTGATGGACCAACATAATGTAATAATCTGATCTTAAAATAAGGAGTCAACTCACCACACATCAAATGCATCCATAAGCTTTTCATGACTTTTCACAAACAAATTACTTCCAATGTCTTTGACTCTATGTAACAAAAATGCAATGCTCTCAAGTAATTGTAATCTATGCTGTATAAGTTTAACTACACCTAATGTGTAAATGTTAGGTAACAATATAGTTTGTTAGTTTTCCACCTTACATAAGTTAATGATTATGAGTCGATGTTGTTTTAACCAGAAACATGTTCTCAGGAAAGTCATTGGACTCAGACGGACAAGAGGGAAGAATTTTAAGGTTGAACTAGCGTTCGTTATTAAAAAGGTTAATCATGAAGTTTGAAAAGATGAAACTTCATCCGCCCTCATCTGCAGTTGTGATCTTGCTGTGGTGGGAGCCGCTTGTTCCCGAGCTCCCTCGTTTATTGGCTGCTTTGTTCTCACACTCTGTTACCAATAAAACATGATCACGGTTATTTAAAGCTCTTCCGGGAGGGGGTGAGGGCGGGTTTCTGAGGAGGTGTAGCTGTGCCCACTTTGTTGTCCTCTGGAGAATTTCCAGTGTGTGTCTTCAAGCCAGATGTGGAATCCAATGACATTATGTAACTTCCTCACTCAGAAAATTGTACAGAAAATAGTTGACAGGTTTACAACAGAATCTTTCACATACCCTTCCCCCCCTGGATACTCAGTCAACTGTAAGCCCTGGCAACCCATTCACACACGACCATCAATTCACCCTGAGTATGAATTCATTCACAAAACCAACACCATCTGGTATGATGCTCCGTATACAAATATTTAAAATTCTGACCCATGACTCGTAGCCTGTCACGATTTCTTCTTCTTCTTCTGTGTTGCGTAAACCGAGAGGAGCAAGAGGAGAAGAATGTTGGCTAATCACTTACAGTTATCTCATTGTGGGAAGACATGTTGAACTGACTTTGTGTTTGACCGACCTGGAAAGAGATTATTCTACTTCTTCTTTCGTTCTTAAATTCTACTGTTAAAATCTCCCAGAAGCCACCAGGAAAAATGACAGGAGACAATGCAATCTGCATTCCTTTCATCCCTTTCATGACCAACGTGGGTTGTTTTGCTCTGCCCTTAAAATAGCTGATGACGTGGTGGTTTTGAGTCATCCTAATCTAAAAAGCATACTCCTCTAAGGGTGTCAGTTTAGCTTCGTCTTCCTGGAGTTTTGCGTCAGTGTTGTCTTCCCTGTGTAGTCTGGAATCCTTTACACTCGGCAGGATAGCGGCAGATGTGAGGGACATTTGTATGTTTATAACCTCTCCCCATACCGAGCCGCACTCCATCAAAATGCCACCTCGTCTGTTTAATTTATCACCTGCGGCTTAGCTGTCTCTCCTACCTGCACAAGTGTGATAAGGCCAGTTGTTAGCCCCTGGGGCGGACCATCATCAGCACACTGTTGGTGATTTATTAAAGTAAGGAGCCGTATCACTCACACACGAGACAGGGCTGCAACTTCAGCACTGTGTGACAGAAGGATCGGTTTATGTGAGATGGATTTTTATGTTTCTTATGTCAAAAACTCCAATTAACATTTTTGTGATAAATACCCCAATACCATTTCTACTTGCCAATTGTCTGTTTCCACATTTCCGCAGATGTTTTGAATGAGAAGCACAAAGCCAAGGACTTAATTCCCTTCATTTGTGTGGTATTTTTGACCGTGGTCTTCAGCTGGAAAAATGCTTAAGCTTTGCCAGTACAGAGCTCTGGGTCAAAAGGTTTCTTCTCTGTCAAGTGGAACACTGCAAAAATCTTTGCGACTGAAAACATTCACTTTTTTTCGTTTTTTGCAGCTGCAAGTCTACTCTTGTTTTTGTTTGCTTTTCCAGCCATTGCCTGTGCCAAATTAAGACTTAAGGTGTTCATATTTTATTCCACAATCAATCATAAAAAAAGAGCATGCAGCACACACTCCATTTAAAAAATGTGGGGGTGTTCTACATCATGACTGCAGCGCTCATTTAAGCCCGGCTAATGTTTGCCAGATGTGCAATGCAGGTTAGTCACTGGAAGAGTCATACTCCCTCTAACGGTCACAGAGGGTGTCACAGGAGGAAATGGAGGGATTTCTATTGTTCACAGTCACAGCTGTATGATGGGAATTTTTTTTTTTTTTTTTTGGAACCAGAACTGTGACTGTTATAGGTCTCTAACCGCTCTTTTCTGCTCTTTTTCGCTTTGTTTCCTTTGCTTTTGTTGTCCCGTCTCAGATTGCAGCTTGGTTTTTGTTTAGTTCCTTCACCTCAAGCCTTTTAAGTGCTATTCTAATGATCCAGCGTCTCTCGTAGTGGTGTGCTGAGGTTGCCTGACCCTCGTGACTCTTTAATAAGACCAGTGCTTGCTGGCACTCTACGGTCCCCACAGTTCCCTGTGCATATTAAACGGAGAGTGGAACCTCCTTTGGATAGCTCCATAAAACGGGACTTCATTCCAGCCAACCCCTGTTCTGCTGCCCTCTCATGTATTTTGCAGCTCCATTGAGATCGTTTTGGTTTGGCTTTTGTGAGTTAGTCATCATCAAAAAACATTCTTTAAATTGGGAACTTCCCTTGCCATCTGACTATTATTATGATAAAAAAATTTTTTTTCGAGGTGTTCTCGTTTCTGCACTGTTAAGGATTTCACTCCCAAGCTCCCTGACAGAACAAATACGCAGCTGTGGAGGTTTTTCTGAGATCCCGACGACTTTGTAACACTAAATCTGATTCAGGCTATACTGTTGATGCTGTAAGTGTGTGTATGGGGAGGGGTATTCCTGGAAGGGGGCTTAGCCGACTTCCTGCTGCTCAGTACAGTTAACACAGGGGTGATGGGCTGTGAGTGTGTAGTACATGCGTGTGCACATTTGAGGGTTTTTTTTGCGCGTGTTCGTGCGTTTGCACATTTACATTCTCCGGGGCTCCGTCATGCGGCAAAGCCAGATGTAGGCTTCCCCATTGCTGCACAGACATGAGCATTAGCTCTGAACGGTCTGCACTGTTTGGTTATTTTAACTGAAGTATTTCGAGGCTCTGGAAGCACAGTTTACTAAAGCTATTAGGACCTTTTTACTTGATGTGTGCCCACTGAGTGTATTTACAGAAGAAACTTTAGGATGTGGTCCTTTCCATTTGCAGGGTTGTATCCAGTCATGTCTTGAGCACTTAGTTCTGGTTGTGGCAAAAAAAAAAAAAAAAAAACTGTCTATTTTTGCAGTTAAAGTGTGAGGTTCAGTAAAACGAGGTGATAAGAACACTTCTCTCCAACTAATAGTGTCCCCTGTCTGCTCTACTGACTGATGGATGGCCTGAACATAATTCCCCACACCGCACAGTGTGGTTGCTTGCTGACTTAAATGAGACTCGGCAGATATCAAAGCAGCAATTAGTGTTGCAGAGCATTTCTCTGACGAGCTCTTAATTTGTTGACACATCCAGACTGCTGTGTCATGTTTGGATAAATGGATTAAACTTCCCAGTCTCTCACATTGTATCGCTTTCCTTTTACCAGCGCAAGACACTCAGTGAATACACACACACATGAAACCATGCTCTCACTTATAACGTCTCCCTTTCTCCCCCCCCCCCACCCATTATTCCCTGCAGATCCACACATCAAGGTGTGCGGGAAGAGGGAGAATGTGAGAGAAGCCAAAGACAGAATTATGTCGGTCCTTGACACAAAGGTACAGTAAACAACTCTATCTCAGTGAAAATGGACTTAATGTGGATGTGTGTAATTTTCTCGCCCTTTCCTGGCGGTAGGTTGGACCAACTGTGTTTCACTTCGGCTCTCCTGCTGATCTAAGTGACAGATTGCTCACAGCAGTGTCGCACAAACTTGGCACTAATCTTGTCAGATACTCGCATGCTGAACCTTGTGTGTGCGTGAGTGTGCGCGTGCAGGCTTTCATTGCCATGGCAACACAAGAAATAATGTACCTGGGTGCCTGCACTGTAGCACCCCCTGGGGGCAGGCAATTACCCATGCACTTTGAACAGTCACACACAAAAGAGCAACACATGATCGGCTCACAGCATCTCATATGGCTTTCTCACGAAAAGGCCATTTTTAGTCTGGCAGACACAGTTATTTGATTTTACAATTCTGCAACATTTCTGTTAATGTGCTGCATGTTTTGTTGGTCATCAAAATGACTGCAGCATATGAAAGTGTTTAAATTCTAGGTTTCTTGTATCTGTTAAAATGGAGTAAAGGCGATGAATGCTGCACTGGCTTTTTGAGTATTTATAATCGGAGGTAAATGGGGATTGCAGTTTGTCTTCTTCATCCTGGTTGATTGTGTTTACACTTGAAAATGTCATCACCATGAACACAAATACATTTAATTGGATGATGATGCACTCTCAGACCTCAGAGATACTATTGACTGCCAACTGCCAATGAATGCAGAGAATGACATTTACTTCATGAAGTTTAATATTTGGTCAGACATTCTGTAATCCTGTCCCTCTTTTTTTACTCACCTTATTATTTTGGTAAAGTCGGGCAGCTCCCTATTGCATCATTTTGTCATCTTCCATTTCAAAGTGGAAGTGTGATCCCTTTGCTTTGCATCGCCAGCTTTATCATCACCTTTAAATAAGCTGTGATTTCCAATACGTGAGCAGTGCAGCTGCTGAATGCTCAATATCATGGATTGCTTTCAAATATATGTATAATTGCATATACCTTTCTCTTGCCAGCGTGCACCTATCACTGAGCTATTGCAAAAAAAAAATCAATCATCATTTCAAATCCTTTTCCCCCTGCTCATTAGAGTAACAGGGTAACCCTGAAGATGGACGTCTCCCACACAGAGCACTCCCACGTTATTGGCAAAGGTGGCAACAACATCAAGAGGGTGATGGAGGAGACGGGTTGCCACATCCATTTCCCAGACTCCAACAGGAACAACCAGGCGGAGAAAAGCAACCAGGTTTGTTGGGCTGCTACATAGATTTATGCTGTGCAGTCTCACTGAGGCATAAGAGAGATGAAGGGCTGTTTACTGCCGGTCGATCAAACCGATCTCTTGAAAAGCAGCATTGCACGATTTAAGATTTGAGTAAGTATATTTCACTCTGCTACCTTGAGTGTTTGGTATTGTCACCCCTCCATGATACATTTTCTTTCATAGTTTTGATCTGTAAATGCCATTCATTAACTGTCACAGGTTCTTGGACTGGGCAGGTTGCAGAGAGTTGGTTTAGTTCTGCTGTTTTTATTGGCCAACCCAGAGGAAGCAGGTGTGTTTTGGTTGGACCCCCTATAGAAGTGCAGCAGGATCCTGTTGTAATTACCATTAAAGTGTAGTATGTGGAGTTCAGCAGAGCGCAGTGCCAGTAAATGCAGCACCTGACAAGTTCATTTATTTTTAAGGGTCTACTTCACTGATTTCAACCTTATCTCCAAGGATTTCACATACTAAGGTCTGTCTTTAGTGTGTAGACCATTAAACGTGCCAGTACTCCGTATCTTATAGATCGTTCAATCCCCTCCAGACTTACTCTGATGATGCAAGTACAGGCTGATGAGTCGTGAGCAACACCTTTTTAGGCCCAAGAGCCCTTAAGCTGTTTTTCTGGTTTATAAGGCTTACTGACTGCAGCAAAGCCTTTGAGACACAGAGCATTTTGATGTGCAGTGGTGTTGATAAGCAAATGTATATAAGCGTGAAAATGACGTAAGTGGCTATTTAGGATCTTACTCGAGCCTGCTCGAGCAGGGGAGATGTTTGCTAACATGAGGCTCAACAATGGGTTTCTTCTTGAGAAGATATAATTGCTGCTCACAGCACTACCCTTCCGTGTGTGCATATGTAATAGTACGTCTGTGCTTTGTTCGTGTGGAAGTCCAGAGATGACCCAGACTGACCGGCTTTATGTTTCATTTCTTTTTTTAAATAACAGCTCCCAGAAACAACTTTTTCTTTGCTCCAAAATGGTGAGCAGTTGGCTATGAAAGAGGGAAAACAATAAGAAAGAAGATTGTTTTTCGGGACGTTACTCAGTAACAAGATACTTTTTCCTTCTTTAAAAAGTCTTATTACTTATGTTATTACTAAGTAATTAGTTACATTACTTGTTATATTACTATGCAGACTTTTTGTTTTACCAGTTATGTGACTGGCTGAAAGAGTATTTAATAATATAATACAATAATTTGCATGTTGCGATGTTGCACATGCTTGAATTCAATTAGAGGGTGCACATTGAGACACCCACACAGTCAGAACCTTGGTATTAATTGTTTGAATTTCAATTGAGGGTGCATGCATTCTGGGTGCTAATTCACATCATCGCAACTTAAGTTTACCTTGCACAAAAAAACAAACCACATTCTGAACTAATAACTGTAATATAATGCTAAACTGACCAACACTGTTAATCACTTTTTAAAATGCCCTGAACAGCATGTAGGGTTGAGGGGGATTTATTAGCAAAATGGAAAATAGTATTCCTAACTACGTTTTCATTGGTGTTTAATGGCCTTAAATTAAGAATAGTTGTATTTTCATTAACATAGAATTTTTATATCCATATACGAAGTGGAGTCCCCCATGTTACACGGCCATGTTTCTACCAAAGCCCAGAACTGACAAAGAAAACTGCCATTCATATTTTTCACATTACCTGAAGGCCACTGTAGATTCTCTGACACACTTGAAAAGGTCAGAGGTTGCAATCAGAAACCACAACACCAATAAATACCACGTGCTGCTCGTGTAATCTGGCCTCTCATTGTGGTGGTTGTTTTAAAAAATAATGATAAAATACATTTAAAAAGCCTTCAATTGTGGAGGCCGTTTTTAATCATAATGTAAGATTTGTGGTAACTGTAATGATGCGGTTCAATAATATAAAACATCAACTGGAAATATGTCACAAAAAGGGATTTGGTTTCAGTTTTGAGGAAGCCTTTAAACTTCGCTGTTTTTCAATATGTTTGTTCTGGATTTCCTCTCCACATTAAAATGAAGTGCAACTGTGTGCGTTCCTCTGAGCCATTGTTTGTTTTGGATTGGGTTTGAACTGATTAAATGATTAACATATGTTACCTTTTTATCGTGAACAGGTGTCCATCGCTGGGCAACCAGGAGGGGTGGAGGCAGCTCGAGTCAAAATAAGGGTAAGTTGAAACCCAGTCGCATTTGTCTTAAAGGGATATTCCTCCCAGATTTTTGAGTGTTAAAAACACTCATTCCCTTTTCACCTTCACACAGGCTGTGGTCGGCTTGGATTTCTGACAGTTGCAGTCGATCAGTTCATCAAAACATCGTATCCAGTGTTTCCCCTAGAATTTTTTTCAGCCCCGGTGGTACCCACCATTTTTCTATTCATTTTATTATAACAGAGTTACATACATTTGACAATGCCTGGGGAAACTAGCCTATTGTCTGTGTTATTTTCATCATTATTGCTTACAAAAAAAGAGAAACTCCTCAATCAGAACAAAAATATACGCTAAACAGCAATTTGTAAACTTACCACGGGGAGTGTGGTACAACCAAAGGCTGTAGTTATGGTTATTAAGCCATTCGGGATCCCAGCCAGATGTTCTGTGTTTAGCTGTATTTTTTTTTTTTTTTTTTCTGGGTCAACGTTACCAGTCAGCAGTGTTGGGAAAGTTCACTTTCTACATGAGCTAGTTCAAAGTTCATTTCACAAATTTTAAAATGAACTAATTCAGTTCATGATTCAAAATGTTGAACTAAGTTCACAGTTCCAAAAATGAACTACTGCATTTCTTTTTTCAATATGTTGCTGCAAGCTATTATTTTTCAAAATTATTGCCACAGATAGAACCACAGACAGCAATTATTTTGTTCAAATCATTCAAATCTAACTTATTGCTTCATCCACACACTCTTGTCATATGAGTGACGCCTTTTATTCGACGTATTCTGTAACAAGTGGGAATGCATTTGATGAAACCCCTGTAATCAATGTATGTGTAAACTGCAGCTGTTAGCCTGCTAGCCACGCTAGCTCCTGCAGTCTATATTCTGAAGTCTTCCCACACTGTTCCTCCTGCATAGCCACACTCGCCTGGCTCATTCTTGATTACAGCTTCAGAGTGCTCTTATACTGAACCGCTCCATCCGTACTCACTCATTAGTTGGCCTGACTAACCCCCTCTAGTGTCACAACCAGACCTATATCCACAGTGCTGCGTCAGCGCTAAAGAAAGGTCTGGCTCCGCACATGGTCATTCTGGTATAGGGGGGGAAAGCACCCTGGCTTGTTTTTTTTCCAATCACAGTCGTCTTTTCCAAGCACACAATGTAGTGACGTTGCCCTTGCGGAGCAGAAACGGCAGAAAAGTCAGTCTCATACCCACAGACTCCATCAAAGCTTGTGTGTTAGTCTGACTTCCTGTTGTAGTTTACTCGTTTGCTCCCAAGTGCATCACTCAAAACTGTTACTTCCTGCATCAACAACACTTCAGAAGCAAGCGACACCCCGAACCTATTTCCAGACCACTTCCATCCAAAATTGTAAAATACAAGCTTGAGCCTCAGCCCTTTTGGCAGGCCCGTCTCCAGACCATTTTCTAGCCTCTTCTCCATCTTCAGTTTCAGTCTGACTGGAAGGCCGACCTCCGGCTTCAGCTCTGTGGGCGGAGAGAACCTCTGTGCTCTTGTGAAGTGCTACATCCTTGAACTTTCGCTGTATTTCAACACCGCAGCAGTCGTCTACAGTGAACACGTTCCTCCACTATGGGTTGACCAAAACTAACAAGTGAAGTGTGTGTGATGGAGAGAGAGAAAGGAGAAGGTCATGCTGGTTAGAGAGAGAGAGAGAGAGAGAGAGAGAGAGAGAGAGTATTGGCAAATGTCTGCATGCACGCATACCCATACCTCTCCGTGCTCAGTGGTTGTTTTTATAAGCAGCAAACCACAACCCAGATCGTCTAGTTATTTTTTTTTTTGCTTTTTTTTTTTGCCACGGGTGAAAGAAAAGGATAATCAAGTCTAACCGTCGCAGTGTTGTACAAAGAGGTTTAAAATATAAGCTTTAGAAAACCACAAAGATTGTTCTGGCCTCCAAAAGACACACAGTCAGCGGATGACGAGGGCGGATCAAAAGACAGGTTTCCCTCTGTGTTAGCTTGACTTCTTACTGATATTCACCTCATCCCATGTTACCCGAATACCTTCCATGCTGTTCCATAAAACACTCAATACTCACCCTTAGACAGCCCTTCCACACGTAGCTTTAATTATGTATGAGCTACACCACTTAACCCTGGAGGCAATTTCCTCAAAAGCAGCAAGGGAAAGTAGTACCAAGGAGAGATGTTCCTTTCATCTCTTTGGTTGCACTTTGTCCACTTTAAACACACGGTAATGTGTCAACAACTACATACTAGCTTGTCCAGAGATGGTTGGTGTCTAACTTGCACCAGGTTTGCTTTTAAATGAATAGTTTTGGGAGCGTTAGATGAGAAGATTGATACCACTCATCTGTGTGCAGCGGTGTGCTAGAGAGTGAATGGAGAGCGGGGCCGGCGTTGGTGAGAACAGAACCGTGAATCGGGAGAATAAAAAGTTATTTTCTGATTGTTTCATGGGTATTACTTTATCAAGCACAAATTAACACATCCTCCCCTCCTCACAGACCTGCAGGAAGGTGCTGGATGGATTTTTAATGACAGGCGAGCGCATGCTTCATCCTGCTGTGGCCTGTCTGCTGTCTCTGTTCCTGTATCAGGTCTGAGGTCTGTGGCCTGTGGTACACTGAGGGGCGGGGCAAAACCCGGGCTGCACAACCTGCTGGGGGTTACACCCTCAAGCGGGGTCCACGTTCTCTTTGCTAACACCTAGAAGAGTCATGCAGGAAAATAGATGTGGCAGTCTCTGTAGAAACAGAGAGGGATTATTTTTTTTAAAGAAATTGTTGCGTATTATACCTTTTTTTTTTTTAAGCTAATTGTCTCCCAGCTCCAGTTTCATATTGAATGGAAAAATACAACCTTCTCATTTAACATCTACAAAGAAATTTGAAAACCTTGGCAAAATATCTATATCTATATAACTATTCCTTTTGATCTTTTTTAAACAAGATCAATTTAATAGACCCTACTATTGAAGTCACCAGTGCATAACAGTTTGCTGTGTGTTTGGTTGGGGATGGCCTTTAGACCACATCCTCCTCCATCTCGACTGGAACCAGAAGTACCTGAGCTTGTTTCCTCTACCCGAGGTGCATTAGCAATGAACATAATGTCCCTTTCACATACTACAGTGGACACGCACGGTCTACTGTACTTCTGAGGCTCTCTTGTGTGGAGGTGTGTTGAGTCTGAAACAAGTCGGTTGTTGAGGTGATGGATCCTCAGGGGATCTCTTGGAGATTTCAGAGGTGGAGCTGACAGGCAGGTGATGAAAGGTCTGGCCAGTTGCTTTAGCTCGAAGATATTTTCATTTTTCTTCATCTCTCACCCTTAAGTCAGGAGAACTGCAGCTTTTTAACAGCGCTCTCAGATTGAATACATGTGAAACTCATACTTGCCAGGTAAACTTTTTTTTTAATATATATATTTATATATATATAAAGCTGAGGTCAGCTCCACCATAAAACCAGTCTATTCTTCATTCAGTGCCTGACTCCCGCTGCTCTGCTTGTCCTCTCTTGCGTTTCCCTCAGCACTGACCTACATTTCTCAAACCCTCTGAGAGCTAGTGCTGAAATGTGATATAAATGTAAGGCCAAGCGCATATGGGACTGATCAGGGATGCATTTCTTTGGTCAGAGCAATTCATGCTGCTTGCCCTTCACTGGCAGCCAAAACCATAGTGGCGCTCTGCCCAAGAGTCAGTGTTTGGATAACACTGTGTGCGAATGTGTATTCATTCTCTTCTTCTCGTGTGTGTGTGTGTGTGTGTGTGTGTGTGTGTGTGTGGACGGACGGACATTCCCTTCAGTTTGTGTGTGTATGGGTGGGTGCCTGTGTGATTTCTCTCCCATGCATGCAAAAGTATGTGTGTGCATGAAGCGAGGCCCTTCCTGTCTGCATCTATTTTGTTTGAATGACTGCTACGATACAAATGACAGGAGCTGATGTCAGTTGCTGCTCCTGTGGTTCCGATGTAATGACTTGGTATGAATGCATGTGAATGAGCAGGTCGGCCCCTCTTGGCCGATTGGTCAGCTAATTGGTCACTTTGTTCATAGTAGACTAGAATTTGTTTAGTTAATTAGTCTCTTTTTTTTTTTTTTTTTTACTTAAATGCTTTTTCATGCCGAATGACTTATTTCTAAGAATCGTATGAGCACATTTCTGGTAAATGCAAGATTTTACAGTGATGTTTCTGTGTGCTTGTCGATTAAATCACCATATCTATTAGTCAACAAAAATCATTCAGGATTTTAAAATCACTGTAGCCTTAATGTTTAAAATTGCAGACCAGAAGAAGTTTTCCCACCTTCTGCTAAAGGAACTGCTGTTATGTCCCATAATTCTACACTTATTAAAGAAATCACCCTTTCACCACGTGTTGCCTGCTGTCTAAATGACCACACAATGTGATAAAAGCCAAAATACAGTGCCTGTTTATGATTTTGTTTAGAAATCTGACACAAAATTTTTTATTTCCCTATTTTTTGGCAGCAGCACTGGCAGCATAATGATAAGCTATCTGACTTAACTGCAGTGTTTCAGCATGGCGGTGGTTTTCTCAGTCATTTAATTTTCTTTTCCATCCTCCTCTCCTCCCATCCCTCCATATTGCAGGAGCTGCTCCCTCTAGTGCTGTCTTTCGAGCTTCCCGCCATCATGCAGTCTGACCCCAGCTCCCCCACCGTGCAGCACATCTCGCAGACCTACAGCCTCACGGTCTCCTTTAAGCCCCCGACTCGCCTCTATAGGGCCACCGGCGTGGTTCGCGGCTCACAGAATAACGCCAGTGCTGTCAAGGTGAGAGGTTGAATGATTGGTGCCAAAAACCCAAAGAAGTTCAATTTAGAAATGAAAAGTGTTCATATATTAGTAGCTGGAATGTGAACTTTTGGCAGGTTTGCTTGATAAGTGAATGAAATGATATGATTTCATCAAAATTCTTGTAAAGTAATTTTCTGCCAGTTGACTTAATTGTCTCAGCTCTAAATGAAATTCCATATAAGCCCACAGCTTCAGTACTAGTTGACCACCTCAGTCACATGATCATGTCATCAGTTAATTTCAGTAATTCCTATTTCCATTTTTCTTTCTTTTTTTCCTGTTGCATTAATGGTAATAATATAAATTTGGTTTCATTTGGATTTTCCCTTCTTAAATTTAATAATGAAGAGACTGAATCATAAAGGTCATAGCTTCAACTCTCCCAGTCCTTTTTAAAGCTGCTTAAATAACTAACCGAACCCTGACCCGTGCACTCCTTGTCAGTCATTTCACTGTAACAACATTTGAGTTGATACCCTCATTCCTCCCCACCCGGTGACATGGTGAACCACAGACCAAGAAAAGGTTTCCAGAGCTGCCCAAAGTCAAGGCCCACCTACGCTGTGGGAGTTCCTTACCTTTCTCACTTCAAGTGCCTCATTACTCTCAGCAACACGGGGGCAAGAGAGTGCTCAAAGGTGATTGGCCACTTGAACTGGATGGGTCGGCCGGTTCAAGCTCTCCGATAGAAGGGAAACACCAAGCAAGTCCAGAAGTCTCTCCTGAGTTCATTATTTCTTGAAATAGATTCTGAAGTTTCTTACGGCGTTTCCTCTCTGCAACTTGTTTAGGCACAAACACACTGTATATTTTATATATGCACACAGATGCACTTCCTGGCATCTGAGTTGTGGCGACTGAAAGCCTGCCAAGGAGTCTTTTCATCATCTCTGGCAAGCCGTACCTACCAAGTCACTTCTTTCCCCACTTATGCGCCTCTGGTAACAATCTGGAGCTCAGTTCTGTTTGCCAGTGAAAATTTGGCATATAAGCATCCCTGCATTTATTTATTCATGTATGCTTGTGCACTTTTATTTGGATTTTTCTGCTAGTGTGAAAATATATATACAGTATATATGGTCTTAATACGGGCACATGAATATGCAGAAGCATGGCCCCTGTGTATGTGGTAGGTCTGTGGGGTCAGTCCGGATTGGGAAGCATGCCAGATGAAGGCTGAAGGATTAGAGGAATATGTGTGTTATGTTATGTGGTGGTTTGAGACACTTGGAGTGCCTCGAGGATTGCCAAAACCGCTGTGGATTGTTGTATTATGCTGGCCGCAGTGAGTGGATTCCCGTCGTACGCTGGAAATGACTTTACTGGGCCAAGTGATGGCTTGCAGAGCCGGCGAGGAATGAGACTGTTAACAGGCCGGCAGATGCAGTTGAAAATATAATAGTTTCCATTGGAGAGAACACTGCTGCTGTCTGTGGGAAATGGGCAACATGGCTCCACTGCTCTCCTCGTTAACTGATTAGTCTATGTGATCTGGCTAGTGCTCTAAATTAAATATTTTTCCAGCTTTCCCATCACGTCTTTATGTGGTTTCATTTGTACTGTTTGATATATTGAGAGGAGTCGGTAAATTATATTCTCTTGTTTTATTTTGGGTAGAAGCATGTGTCCCAGTTTGGATTGGAAAACTTTTATTGTTATATTTACGCTCACTAATGTACACTGTACACTTCATACAAAATGAATGAAGACATTGATGTTTAAAAGATAAGAATATTAATTTATGAAATGACAGTATTTATCTAAAGCAATTTTGACAATAAAATTAATGGTTTTAATCTGTTTGTTCGGTTTAACATCTGTTTTGGACTGTAGGTTGAACAAAACAAGCAATTTGATGACATCATGTTCAGACGAATCAGTAAATCCTTCAGTAAAATAATGAACATATTACTTGACAATGGAAATAATCATTAGTTGCAGTACTAGACCTTGGTGAAAGTGGCATTTAGCTCAAAGTATTGCTGTAAAAGTTTCAAAGAGTCCCTAGAAAGAACCAGATAATTTGTGTATTTTTCTTCTAGTCATTCACATCATTTGTCACATCACCTGCATTACCTGGTCGTCCTTGTTTCCCCAGAGGGGCACAGCTCTGCTGTTGGAGCACCTGGCTGGTAGCCTGGCAAGCGCCATCTCAGTCACCACCCACCTGGACATCGCACCCCAGCACCACCTCTTCATGAAGGGCCGCAACGGCAGCAACATCAAGCACATCACCCAGAGAACGGGAGCCCAGATCCACTTCCCTGACCCCAACAGCCCCCAGAAGAAATCCACAGTCTACATTCAGGGCACCATTGAATCGGTCTGTCTGGCACGGCAGTACCTCATGGTGTGTACTTTGTGTGTTTATTGTTGTCCGCTGGTTATAAAGAATTACTTTTTAACTGCTAAGCTTTGTTTTTTTGGGGTTATGGGATGGCATTGGCAATAAATGCTTTAGATATACAGATTCCACATGCTGTGCGGTCGCTATAATGGATGTCATTGTTTCACTAACATCACCATGGTATGTGTGAATGATGCGTGGGTTTTTGAGATGGGCTTTTAGAAGTAAACCAAGATTGCCTTTTGGGGTTTTGTATAGCCCTGAGAGGGATTTGCTTGGCTCTGCTCCTGTCGCTGAATCGTCCGCTTATACAGCCTTCTGCCGCCGACTCAAGGTTAGCTTGTGTGATTTATAGCCACATACCTGCATGTGAGATGGACACGCATATTTGCGTCAGCTTGGCTCGACTCCTTGCTGTATACAGATTACCCTCCTTGATGTTAAGGTAATGGTTTGGCCTTCGTATACAGTAGATTTTGGCGGATTTAAATTACAGCACGGTCTGTAATTCAGAGGTCAGCACATTACCATTTTTTTGGACTCCCATTTAACTTTAAAAATGCTCCGTGGTCACTCTTGTCTTGTTGCCGGTAACCGCTGAGGCTACGCTTATCCGAATTACTTAGGAATATAATGAGATGTCTTTTTCAAAAATGTGTAAAAGTGATCGCTGTTTAATTACTATTGGCTAAAGTATTCTGCTGAGCTGGTGCGTATGAGGCATCTCGGCTGTAAACAGCTTTGGCTTTCTGTGTGGAGATCCATAATGTGGGGGCAGTAATTCTGCCCAGAGCCTTCTTTGTCTGCGGTCTCTCATTTGGCCCCAAAGACATTCAGCAAATGCCAAAGTTGTTGCAGTGGCTAAACATGACTTTCTCTTGGTCTGGACACACAAGAGGGAGCCTCTCACTGTCCGTCTGTCTGAGCGAGGCCGTAAAAACAATTGATTTATGAGAGAAGAGTGAGAGGCGAGAAGAGAAGCATAGAAAGCAGGGGATGGAGCAGGAGGCTGAGAGAGAAGAGAAGGTGATGAAGAGGGAGGGGGGAGTATCTTTTAAAGTAGAAGAGTGGACAAACAGGAGGAAGAGAGTGCCTGTGCTCAGTTGTGTACTGTGTGATTTGGCCTCTTCCAGCCAGACTGTAGATTACAGCTCCAATCTCAGGCCCTGTCAGAGCCAGCCGGGCCTCTGTACTCTGCTGCTAATTACACCCACTCACAATAGGATGGCTTTCCAGCACTTAGCCCAAAATACAGATGTCTGTGGTGCTTGTGGTGGTGATCATGCTAAACAGATTGCTCTTGGCGGAATTTCCCAAGCTCTGTGTGGGATGAATCCAGCAGTGAATCTTGTATTTATTGGTATGCCTAACATACAACTACAAATTGTATAGTATAAAGGGACATTTACTACTGTTGTGAGAAATGGCCTATAATATAGGAATACAGATGCTATACTAGACGACTAGCGTGTGTTGCTTGATGAACCTTTTTGTTGTTGTTTATTTATTGTATTTTTTTGTTTGCTCCACAGGGCTGTTTGCCTCTGGTATTAATGTTTGACATCAAAGAGGACATTGAGGTGGAGCCCCAGTGTATCACAGCACTAATGGAACAGCTGGATGTCTTCATCAGTATCAAACCAAAGCCAAAACAACCCAGCAAGGTATGACACCGGGCTCACACTCACACGTCACAGAGGGTTGAAGGGGATGTTAAGCCATGTGTGGCTCTAGGGATGGAGAGGTCGCCCAGTCATGTTGATCTGTGAATACCAATGAATTATCTCAACAGCAGCTATAAGATGGATTGCGACATTTTGTTCAGCTATTCATGTTTCCTCGAGAATACATTTTAATAACATTACCGATCCCCTTGCCTTCTTCTTCATCAGTCAAAAATGTAAATATATCCAATATGTACAAAAAAATCCTATAAAGACAAGAATATTGCTTCCATGCCACAAACCACTGCATTATTTTTACAATACGTACATACAAAATGACTTAAAACACCAGTTATACAAGACTTATGGCGATATACCTGCAAAACTAATGACCAGTGACCATCAACCTCCACCTAATTAACAAATGTTAGCATGCTAATTAGGGTTGTGCCAATAGCCGTGGCCTTTGCCTATCCAGACGATATGTGCCTCGTTTTTCAATAAATGAATACTATTATTATTATTAAAATATCAATAGGCTAAATTGAATTTTCCCGTTACTTTCACAAGGGCATGCCTCGCATACTTAAGCACGCACGCCCAAACTTCAGATATAGAAATAGCTCAATAACCGTTCAAAGCATTGGAGCCTGTTTCATTACAATCCCCTCACTCGCTGCGGTGGACGTGGACAAAAAAAATCAATTAATCAATACATCGGCCTGCAAGCACCGTTGTTTTCTTCCCATGGAGCCGACCTGAAAACATTTTGGTTGAGTAAAAAAATGTCCACCGTCAGTCAGCCTGGTGAAGGTTAGTGAGCCGCTGACGTAGTCATAGAGACGGTTACCAAGACGGAGTCTGTGGGTTGGACGGCAGAATGCTCACGACTCACTTTATTTCATTCATGTTATTTATTTAATTGATGTGACAGGGACTGTAGTATAAAAACCAAAACCCATCGGCAACAGTACAACAGCAACATGAAGTTAGCCCAACAAAAATCACAAGATTTCACAACATTCAGACACGTCATGTGTTCATCCATGCATGATGGGCACATGATTTTAACCATGATGTCATCTAGAATGTAAAATCTTCCAGAGGGGATTCCAAGAAACAGAAGTACACATTTATACAACCAGAAAGAGACAAATGTGCCGACTGCTGTTACTACTGGTACTAATGATATGGACAGGCCGTGATGTCAGCGCTAAAGTGTCATAGTCAAAAGCCTTTACAACTTCACATTGATTGACACATACGGAGAAATCCATGTTAGATTCAGACGTGTGATGCATTGTTAGAATGATTTTTTACTGGCTTGTCTATGGGAGTGTATGTACGCTCTGAAAACAAGAATATTTCCATCATTTCAATTGTGGTGAAAACCAGGACATTTTAATGTTTTACAGATATTTGAACTCAGGATTCCCATCTTGAAAGTCCAAGTCAAACCGGATGTCTGGTCAACATTATCCCATATTTTTGAGATGCGATGACAAGATTAATTCAATAAATCAGTTCTACTAAACCTTAAAGTTTAGAAGTAAAATAAATCCTTACTTTTCATCCTGAGAATAAACATAGCTGCTGTCTGACTTGTTGAAATGCTGCGTCAGGCAGAGAGAGAGATACAAAGACAACCGAGAAACAAATAAGCCACATTTCCATTGGACAATAACTAAGTAATGAGTAAATTATAGATCTCCATGTCACATTTCATCACTATTTGATGAGAAAGGAAAAGCATACAGCGAGGGGAAGCATGCCATACCAACACTGAGAAGAGCAAAGCCATTTCGGTCACATCAGTCTGCACTCAATCTTTCTATTATACATAAACTATTACTTTTTTTTTTAAAGGACTGACTGATTTGCAGGTATGCTCATTCACCTTACATTAAACACAATTGAACTTCATGAAATATATCGATCATTAACATGTTAAATTACGATTTCCAAACTCTGGCACGAACTGTGGCGCGCCTGTGTTGCATCCAACGCCAACTGCTGATGTTCCTCAATGTCTACTGTTGTACAACACATAATATTCTTCATCATATTTCAACACTTGGCCCGGTGCTGACTGTCTCCTCGAGGTGCCCACGTCCCATCCCGAGCCAGGGCTCGCTGCCCAAACCCGACAGGCCCCTGTGGGGACTGATGTTGAGTTGCCAGTATAAACACTGACCCAGCCCAGATCCTCTTAAGAACCCCTCACTTAAATATTTTAACGAGGTGACAGCAGTAATCCAAAAGGCTCGTCCAAATGCCGTAGCCCCTGTGCTCCCGGCACTTTGGCAGACCCATAGAGGAGGGCGTGCGTGTGCGTGTCAGGGAGACTGAGCGTGATTGGAATCCATTTTTCAAAAGCTCGACTCTGGCTAACAACGCCAAGAGCCAGGGCAGAATTTCTGCTCACATGGACTTTTTATTTGATGTTTATTAAGGGCAGGATTCCCTGCTGATGTGGAAAATGTAGTTTCTCTCACTGATTCAGAATGTTTCCTGTTTGAAATGTCTTATTGTTGATTCAGTGCCTCATAGTATAATGCTCGTTGAGCGACTGTAATGGCCTTCACTCGTATCAATGAGCGTGACATTGTAAGTTGTGCAATTGATTAAGAAATGCTTTCTCTCAAACGTTGCACCCGTGTCTCCTCTCTCCCACACTGCCTCAATGTTTATCCTTTCAATCTACCCTAATTCCCTCTTCCTTCCTCCCCTTCATGTCTGTCTCCCCCTTGTCCTCCCTTTCACTCCCCATCTCTGGTGCCAACATTCCCTACCATATCTGTCCCTCGCCTCCTCCGCTGCCTTTCCTCCTCTGCCTCTACGTGACACCCTCCTTCCTTTTTTCCTCTTCCTTCCTTGTCCGCCCCACCTGTCTTTTTCTTTACTCCGTTGCCTCTTCCTTCTCCCTCAACTTCCCAGTCGGTGATCGTCAAGAGCGTGGAGAGGAATGCAGTGAACATGTACGAAGCCCGAAAATTCCTCTTGGGTCTAGAGAGCAACGGGGTGTCGTCCTCCCCGCCGTCTGTGGCGTTGAATCCCGCCACCAACATCCCGTCCCCGTCCCTCATCTGTCCTGTTGGCCTGGACATCCTGGCCTCAGCTGGCCTGGGGCTGAGCAATCTGGGTAATGAGACTGTTTTTTTTAAGTTTTTAGATTCTGAGGAAACGCAAGAAATGACCTCTTTTCCCTTGCAAGAAAATGCATTAAAGATGAAATGTCTTTGTAGAGGAACTAATGTTCCCATACATCAATGTCGTCTGTACTAGTCACACACAGAGCATCCATTGAAGCTTTCCCTGAGCCAGATCCCCTTATCCCAGTTATCACCTGGTTAACTGAATCACTGAGTGCAAGTGATTTTTTTATTTTTTTTTAAATCAGATAAAAAGATCCTCTCAACGTCCACATAAATCACAGCCAGTGAGTCATGGCACCATCATCTGTATCCGCTTTACAGTAGGAGTTGTTGGTCTGAAGGACTGACCTCACCACAATGGTGTGAATTTCATGCCAAGAAATGAGTCCCGCATGTACAAATCTTTGATCAGCCAACCATCAGAAAATAACCTCAATCTGAATTGAGTTACTCCGCCGTGATTGAATCGTGAGCTTATGAATTATGAGTCTGGAAGAGGATTTTTTGTTTGGTTTCCAAGGGCGACTTTTAAATTGATTTAATATAAGTTGTATCGTAGAATGAATATTTAATACAAGTGGTCTGCTGTTCGCTTTCATGTGATTTACATTTACATTTAGGTCATTTATGTGATGTTATGTGTTTGGGTTCAGACTATGAAACATGAAAATGGGGACATGAGTAATACATCAATGATAGAAGGAAAAACACAGTGGAATAAGCTGACAGGAAGTAGCTCGTGGTTATGAGCATTTTTATCTTTATCATCAAATGCTTCCCACAACACATCGAACGTATCTGCTTAGAAATGACCTCCCCATGTTTGATAGGGGGAGGAATATGGCAATAATGGAATGATATCCATAATGTGTTTGCTTATTGCACTTATTTGTTGATTTTCATTATTGGGGGAAATTGCACATTTTAGACACTTTTTCACATTTTGTCTGATTTTGATTAGAATGAATGCTCAAATAACCTTTTATTTTAATTCCTTGATTCCTTGATTGGTCACACACACAAAAAACAATGTGCCATGAAGTCCCAGTGCGGTTAAAAACGGTCTCTTGCTGTCTCGTTTAAACCCAGGGGCCCGGGGGTGAAGCTGTGGATGGCCACATCCTGGCCTTTAGTAATTGCTACATGCTTCTTTTCCTCAGATTACAGGCCAGTCTGCCAGAAGAAGCCCGGGCCTTATTCCTGGAGCCAAACTAGCCCCTTGTTAAAGCCACAAACCTGCTTCTTTCTGTTTTCATACACTGTGTTTGGATTAAGACACCAAGCACCACATTGTTGCTGCTCTCAAAAACATGGTTTTATTGGGTATGAGGACACACGAGACGTGTACTTTTGCATCCACGACCTTGTAGAAATTGAAGAAATTCTTCCCCTTGTTTTCTGTCTGGTTGATGACAGTTTTATGGAATTCCACTCAAACAGCTCGGTGACCAAGATTATTTTTTGAAGGCTGCAGTGCAACGTGTGATTAGTTGGCCGTGAGCTTCGACAGAGCCGCCCCTGATCTGTTCGTCTCCCGTGCTCCGCTTCCTTTCTCTTCTGCTCAGGTTTCCTGGGTGCGACTGCGGCCCACTCCCTCGCCAACTCCGCTGCACCAAACGCTGTCCTCAACAGCTTAAATTCCTCCATGAGCCCGCTGCAGACCCCGAGCCCCAGCACCCCCACACCCCCTCCATCCCTGTGGCCCAGCTCACTCACCAGCACCCAAGGTTTGTTTGTTTATCGGCCGATATCTTCTTTTGTAATGGTACGACGTTCTCTAACATCCCTTTCATCATATACATATTTCATTAAAAAATAATCGTAATAAAGAAATAACAGAAAGCATAATTCTGTTTCTGCCACATACATTTTTATCCTTTTTTAAACTGTCTACTTTTAGTCCATTTTTTTTTTATCTTGTTTGAATTCATCTTAATATAAGTAATATAAATACACATATCCCTTATGAAGTCAAAATTGTTGTTACGTTGTTCACCACTTGTGCTTTCAGGTTTCTCATCTCAGCTATTGCTGCACCCCGCCGCCCAGGCCACACTGAGTAGCATCCTGCTGTCAGGCGTTCAGGGTTACACACAGAGTACACCATCACCTCCGCCCGGCCTCGCCCCCATAGACAAGCAGCCCAATGGGGTTCCTGACTGCGCCAAGGGCACCTGCACTCTGAATGGACATGTCAAGGTTTGGCCCATTTATACACCGTGTGCTGCATTATTTTGAGTTCACGTCGACTGTTTTGTTTTCATAATTTGTCTGGTATGTATTTTGCATGTATAGCATCCCGGCTCAGTCTATGGGAGGATAGCATCAGCGTCACTTGCAGAAACAGTCCCATGTGACTCTGTCCAGGAGGCCAGCGGACACAATCCTTCAGAGCCTCTGTCCAGCAAGTCCAGCCCAGATGAAGGTATTCCTCTGAATAACTCAAAAGAACCGCAATCAGCCTAAAACTGTATGTGGTGTTTTCAGTGGCATGACTACAGTAATTAAACTAAACTACAGCTCTTATTTTACAACATACATATCGTTTTTTTGTCGGAGACCTTCAAGGTACTTTATCACATTTAGTTATAAGTGTGCAGTTTTTTTTTTTTTTTCATTAATTAGATATTTTATGGCTCCAGCACCTCAGCTAAGTTAGCGTTAGCGTATTTTAGAATAAAAAAGTTATTTTTTTTGTGTCAGGTCAAACCATACTTCATCCGGCTACATAACCGCAAATGGTTTTGCATAATTTGTCCATGTTGTGCAGCCCGAACTTTATCACTGTGCAGGCTGTACAAACCAAGATGTCAGTGTATGCAGACATCCAATGTAGTATCCAGAATCATGTCAGCATCTGTTTTGAGTGTAGTCGGAGACTATATTCAGCACTAAAGAATGCAGATGCTAGTGAAAGCACATGCGTGTTCTCTTATTTGTTAATCGCCTCCCATCCAAGATATCAAACCTGTCCTGTTCTACATGCCTATCATCTCTAATATCTACCTGATCTAGTTACCAGCAATATATTGAATTCAAAATAATCTCTCATCTCAGATTAAATCTTTTTCTCTCAATCTTTTTCTTTGGCTGTGTATTTTTTGGAGGAATTTAATGGTCAATCTTCTTATAAAAGACTCACTGAAGAAGTTTATTGTAAAAAGTCTGCAGGAGTCTTTCCTAATTGTGGGTGAGTTATGTGGAAGACACACACTCCTAGTCATTTATGTGTGATTTTAACCTTGGGTAGACCGAAATTTTTGAGCTGTCAACATTTTAGACCGTGCCGCACTTTGCAGACTTAACATAAATGTCTAATTTAAGCTTTTCCACTTGAGATTTATGTAACCCTTAAACCCACTTCGAGGAAAAATGCCTTGAATGAACTTATTTCTGTTTCGCTGTAGTGTCCTCCTAACCTCACACTCCCTCTGACTCCATTTATTGAGTTGGAACGGAGACAGGTTAACTGCTGGTCTCCCAGCGGTTCAGAAAGGCTTTCATTTCCTCCGTCTTACACTCACGTTTTTTTTTTCCCCCTCAAACTTTCACTCTCACGCGTCTTGTTTTTCCCCGCTGTTTTCTAAGCCGGTCCTCCTCCAATGCGGTGCATCCCGGTAAAGTTTCCTCTCCCTCCCTCACCTCCTCCTGTGTCCCAGAATGTGTTTGGACTGGCTCACCCAGTCCAACTCGACTCTCTTCTGTGGAATGAGGGTGTGCAGAGGGATTGTTCAAACATTAAACCTCCGAGAGCTTCATTAGATTGACTGACATCATATTATTTTATGCTACACAGTAAGCCATGGACATTCAGCATGCACTCACAGACATGCACATCCTGTTACAGAGAGCCGGTTCCTATCAGGCTGAAAGTGGAGACTCTGAGGGGGAAACCACTGTAATTACTGCTGCTGTGTTATTAATTAATCCAGGATCCAACAGAGACTTGTCACACTTAAAACGCCTACATGCAAACACATGCCCAACGAGGTATACACACTCCGAGTACAGCTGTAAACTCTCTCTCTTTCTGCGTCTTCACGTTTGGACCGATTTCATAGAAACAAAAATAAAAAGGTAATTCTGTTTTTGTACGGTTCTTTCAGGCTCCGACACGTTTGTGGAAGTGGGCATGCCCAGAAGCCCATCTCACTCAGCCAATGGGAATGAGCTGAAACAGATGCTGGCTTCATGCAAGACGTCGTCAGGGAAGCGACAGGCTGTGGAGCTGCTGCAGGGCACCAAGAACTCCCATCTACAGTATGTTTGAGTCGAGATCTTTTAAAGCGTGTCTCTAACACCTCATGCTGTTAAAGAAAGACTGGGATGATATTGCATTCTGTTGAATCACAGCCAAGCTTTTTTATAAATTTGACAACACACAGAGTAATAGAGATTATAGAGGTTATTTTGTCCCACAGTTTAGCACTGGGCTCTCATATTGACTGGGTTACACACACTCACCCTGGACAGTATGGTTATTAGAAATAACTAGTACGCAGTCAAACTTATGACAATGTGAGAGGACGATGATATGAAGGACTAACACGTTTTCACTATATTTCTGTGTTATCCCAACAGCTCTGATTGTCTGCTCTCCGACGCCGAGTCCAGCTCCTCAGACAGCCCCGTGGCTGATAAGAGGGCACCCGGCAGCGAGCGGGCGGCTGAGAGGGCGGCGCAGCAGAACGAGAGGGAGAGGATCCGACTGGTACCACAGACCTCCTTCGCCAACATACAGGTACACACACACACACACACCGAGAGAGAGAGAGAGAAATACATAGTTGGGGTCATTCTTAAGTTGCAAAGGAATAAAATGGTCTTCTCTTTTCAGGCATTTGACTATGAACAGAAAAAGCTGTTAGCAACCAAAGGTAAGCTGACATTTGTGTCTCGTATTAAAATGTAGTTAAACTACAAAGGCTTGCAAAGCTACTATGTGAAAAATATACCGATATTCGGAAATGCTAATACAAGTAGATACTGTACATAATATAAAGTATGTAAGATCTTTAACTTGAACACTATGTAATAGCAACATGGACAACACTGTTATTAAAAATCAACATACATGTTTACAAAAACAGGTTTTTGTATTGTCCGTGTGTGACTGTGTCTGTATTCTCACAGCTATGTTAAAGAAGCCTGTGGTGACTGAGGTGCGGACCCCGACCAACACCTGGAGCGGTCTGGGCTTCTCCAAGTCCATGCCAGCTGAGACCATCAAGGAGCTACGGAGAGCCAATCATGTTTCATACAAGCCCAGCATGAGCACCACCTTCGAGGTTAGACATACAGGGCCTTTTTTGTTTGCCTTTCTCCTCGTCTTGGATAAATACCTTTTACTGTCTTCCTGCGTATATTAGAGGAGATTTTATTTGTCTTACCTTATACTATATATATATATATTGAAGTGCAGTGCAGTCACTCAACCTCTTGATAAATATTTGGATTGTCTTTCTTTCTTCGTCTTCTCTCAGGATTCCCCGCTGTCCTTGTCTCGATCCAGCAGCCGGGAAGGCCTCGGAAACGGCAGCGACTCTGACAACTGGCGGGAGAGGAACGGCAACGGCCTGCCAAGTCACGCCGAGTTCCCTTCAGTTGTCGGCAGCCCAAAGAGGAAGCAGAACAAATCTGGTCAGTTTAATCTTATTTATGTCAAACCTAGCACTGATGAACTTTAAGCATCGCATTGGCAAACTATGATATCAAGGCATATTGTCATCCGTCTGATATCATAGTTTTCCAATAATACATCACTTGTCCTTTTACTTTTTAAACCAACTTTTTGCTTATTTCAAAATGATCATTGTCAATCAACATTTTTTTAATTTTTTCATTTCGCCTCCATCCTTTGACGGACAGCTGCAGAGCATTATCTCAGCAGCAGCAACTACATGGACTGCATCTCCTCGATAACCGGCAGCAACGGCTGCAGTCTGAACTCGTCCCTGAAAGGCTCAGACCTGCCTGAGCTGTTCAGCAAGCTGGGCTTGGGGAAGTACACCGATGTCTTCCAGCAACAAGAGGTAGCGTACCGAGCCACCCACTGAACCGGAGTTGGGAAGGCAACTTTTGAAATGTAATAGATTACAGATTTCGAGTTACCCTGTTAGCTGCATGAAGCTGAAAAGTCTTAAAAGCAACCTTACAACAGTACTCAATGCTGATTACTGTCAAGCAAGTTCTCAATATAACTTGAATTATAATTGGAACAGAGCAACAGGATGAATGTGATTATTATAAGATGTTTACCAAAGAGAATATATTAAAATGTAACCCCTTTGTAACCACCAACACTTTGATGAGTGATGGAAGGAAGTCTTGGCCCCCATATCTGCCGGTCTACACCGGACCCCCCATAGCTGCCGGTCTACACTGGACCCCCTGAAATCCTGGCTCAGAGATTGATTTATGGTTGAAGGTCTCCTATAAGTAGAAGCTGCTGAATCGTATTAATAGTCTTGTTAAATGTTTTGTCCTTGCTTCTAGATTGACCTCCAGACATTCCTGACTCTAACAGACCAGGACTTGAAGGAACTGGGCATCACCACATTTGGAGCCCGCAGGAAAATGCTGCTCGCCATCTCAGGTAAAAATGAGGAAGAGCACGTGTTTATTACATTTTTGGCTTTCATGTCATCCCTTGTCTCGGCCTTTCTCTGCTATCAGCTGTCTTCTCTTGTGTTGAAACCTGATGACAAAGAGGAGACACTGTACAGAGCTGCCTCCAGATGACCTCCTCTGTCTCAAGTTGGTCCTGTTGTGCTCTGATAATCACTGATACCAGCTGGAGCCTCGTTCTGCCAGCTCCCACTGACGGCAGCTCACACAAATTGGACTGTGCGCTTCATTAATGTTCCCCTTTTGGGTGTTGAGTGGAGCTTTTTGGTGCACTCCAACTGACAGAGGTCGACACTGCCAACCTCTGACTTTACAGCTTCACTGTGGTGGCCCTTATTGTTGGCGGGCTAGAACAAGAGAGTAATTTTGCAACTAATTTATCTTGTCAAAATACAAGAAAACTCATAATTTGCACCAGCCGGAGGAACTGGGCTTAGGGCACATTCTTCTCAGATGACAGTGTTGGTATTTCTCCAGTTGCTCCAGCTGCCTCCCCACTGCTGTTGTAGACCCCGTCCTGTTTTTGCACTGGATCTAATGTGAATGTTGAGGGTGTCGCACCTCATTACTGATGTCATATTTTGGACATTGTAATAACTGGAGTCGTCGGCTGCATAAGTTAATCACGCTCATGTTGGGATCATGAACTTCCTGTCGTGGATATTCAGTAAATCTCCAAAAACCTCAGACCACAGCCAGGGATTGACAGTAAGAGCAGGGGAAATGGTGAGACCAGTGCTGTGATTATTATTATGATTATTAAGAAAGCAGAGCGGTCCAAAACCAGAGTTTTGTTTTATCGTCCAACGCCTCAGCCAAATGCAGGTCAACTTTCATCTCCATTGACGGACTCTCAGGCTCCAAACCAGGAACATGCATGTCTCTTGTCTCTTGTTTTACAGTGTTTTTGCCTCTCATTATAAAGAGATAGAACGCAAGTCAATCCTGGCTTTAATTTGCTGCCAGTGTGCCAGTAAAAAGAGCTGCTGGAGCGAGCTGCCTGTCTCCAGGAATCAAGCTGAAGGTTTATACTGGCAGAGAACGTAGTTATCATATGAATAACTCAAGAGATGACATGACATGACATTTCTATGGAAGCATTTAGTCCAAGCTGCTGTGTAAGACCCAGATGGGTACAAAGAGGGCTTTTGTAGATCTGCGTCAATCCTGTAGTGATTTAAATGACATTTTCTTGTCATTGTTGATCAATGGAGGCTAAGCAGAAACATTAAGGGGAGCTAGAGATTTTTTGTTTTGTTTTTACCAATAGACGTCAGCATGAAACTTCACCAATTGATTTAATGCATGAAGACTTTAATTTTTTGGGCTACAAGTTGTTGTTTTTATGTATGTAACTATGCAAATGAGGACTTTTCTGATGACATTTGTCATCATTTTCATACATTTCCAGAACGGAAATCTGGATTAAGCCAGGTTCAAAATTATTGTTTAATTTTGTTGACATATTTGGGTCAAAAGGAACTTTGGATATCTCTGTATCAACCATTAAAAAAAAAATATGAATAACATATTTTTTAAATAAATAGGTATTCCATGTTTTCTGGTATAGTGGGTTTAATTATACAAATTAAGCATCATCTAATGCTAACTATTGAATTTAAGAGAAATCTACAGATACAAATAGAAAATGTGTAGAAATATAAACACCAAAGTATGTATATTTGATGTTTTATATTCAGTGCTCCAAAAGAAGACATGGAAGTAAAATTGCACAAAATCTCAAAATTGACCATTTTTTCCTGGTGCGTCTCCCCTTAACCTTCTTCCGTTGTGTTTATTTCTTCACTTTGATTTACTCCAGCTGCCAAAGCGACACTAGAAGCAGCTGAATCACCTTTGCTACTGCTGATGTTTCACGCTGCCATTTGTTTCCACGCAGAACTAAACAAGAACCGGAGGAAACTATTTGAGCCACCCATCAGGTCCTCATTCCTGGAAGGGGGAGCGAGCGGCCGCCTCTCCCGTCCGTTTCACGCAGACATGGCCAGCGTCAGCGGGCGATGGTAGGTGCCTCCAGACCTCCAGCCCATCCAAGAACCGTCCATGATGGAGACCATCCTCCAGTGTCATTCTTTGCCTCAGCAGCCCAGGTTTCAGCTGAAATAAGACTGTTTAAATTCTTTTCATTGCCATGTAGTATAAATATATAAAATAAAAAAAAGCCATAGTTTTACCTGAAATGCCAACAAGGAAAAAAAAGGGATTTCTCAGATACATGAGGTTCAGTGTTCACTCCTTATAGAGCCATTCAGTCTATCTGGAGCATTTCTATGTGGGGGTTTGTTGTAATGGTTCTGATGAAGGGTACTGTCCAGTATTTCTGTCAAAATTTGTGTTCAAGGGAACAGGCGGAATGATTAGTACAATCGTTTTACACATTGATACTACCTGCATTCGTATTATGCTGTTGTATCAGTGACATGCACTTTAATAATACTAGACTTTTGCCTGTGAGAGCCTAATTCCTTATATCGAAATAATAACTATGCATTTTTTATTGACTTAAAGCACAGATGCATTTTGTACCAAACCAAATGTAAGCACTTAACAGTGAGTTTAGGCACCACCAAAGGAAAGTGGAAAACACGTCAGCATGCCAGTGTGGTGACCTGATCAACTTTAACACATGTATACCAAAGGAAATTATCATTGTGGCCTTTGACCTTTGGCTGCCTTAAGTGTTTTGATTGGTGGACATTCCTCTAAGGTCAGCGTTTGTGTCCAACCGCAGTCTGTTTGTGTGTCTGTCTGTTTTCTAGACAAAAAATCTTAATATTTTGTACCCACTATGCATTATGATTTTATTTTTAGTTTTTATTACCATTGTAGGGGAATGGGTGGGATGTTTATCGGTAATCAGTTTACATTTGTATTTTTTTTATACATTCATGAATGAGTTTCTATGATTTTGTAATTAGATTATTAATATCTTTTACCTTTTTTTTTCTCCCTGGCTTTTAATCTGTGGAGCCGTAATGTGGCTGTGCCATGAGGCAGCAGCAGAGACATGAGGCGAAGCCTTAAAGGCCTCTCTCTGCTTGTGTCAACAGGCATCTTTCTGTGGTTCTCCATCTCTGTTTGTGTATTGTACATGGTCTTTTGTCTCATCTGTTATTTGTCAGTGTTGGCCTCTCCGTAGCCCCTTCTGTGTGCCGAAAATCTCCCAAAGCACTCCTGTATCCGGCCCATGATTCGCTATGCCAGAACCGTGTGCTCTTTTCTTGTCTTCCTACAACTACAACTGGCTGTTCCAGTCAGAGCAAGGCCGTGCCTTCTGTAGTGAAACGTGCCAATGTACATATCTCGTTTTTCAGCAGGGAGATATTTCGTTAGGAACACTAATATTTTGGTCTGACTTTACTCTCCAGGAAGGAGGTGCATCACACAAAGAACCAGTTTATTCACAGCCAAATTGGTCTATAAGAATTTCTTCAAGAGACATGAATCAGGAACCAAAGTCATCAGAAGGACTGAGATTTACGATGAAAACAAATACAAATCTGGAATTTTCTACTATCAGTCATGCGATCTAATATCCAGGAAACCTGGTTAAGCAGTATTTAATGAAGTAACGGGATAATGTGTGCAGCAGCAGTGTTTATCACCAAAGCGGATAAGTTCTGGGCTCCGATATCATGTTCAGTCATGTGTTATGAAAAGGAAAACATCCCTTTCAAACAGTTCATTAACTCTGGATGACACGTCTTTGCCTACAAACCGATCCATCTTGCGAGGTCTTCAGCAGGTCTTTGTATCAAGTGCAATTAAGTGCCTCTTTGTAATTTTTCTGACGTGATTACTTCCATGATCTCATACAGATCAAAGTCGATAAGTTGTCCCCTCTCTTCCATTCGCAATCATTCCCTTTTAAGGTGATTTGCTGTTTACTTTTAACCACTTTCCATCCTCCCTCGCATCTGATTTGAGCCATTCTCGATGTGGTTGTCAAGTAAATAACACTATACTAAATAATATTCTGACACGGTTGCCAATGCCAACCAGGTAATTGTCTTACCCCCCCTCCCTTTGGACGTCTTCAGAAAAGATATGAAGAGGGAAAAAGCTAATATAGAAAGGTATTCTTTATCCTAAGAGGAAACCTGGGGCCAGTTGGCCCCCACTCATCATGGTACTACATTAAAACTGTTGAGCACTGATTCTCCCAGTGTTGTGACTCGTGTTCCTGCCTAGCAGACATTTGTTTTCATCCTTCACCTTGTTCGGATGTGTTTGCTCGGAGGGCAGTAGAGGTTCTTGTCTTATCAAGTGAATGTTGTTTTGAGAATTTTAAGATTGATGCATGTTATTGCAGAATTATAACGGATCAGTGAAGGGACGCATCAAGTCGAAACGTTTACTGCCAGCTTGTCTAGTCTTTACCCTTGATAGAGTAGTTTCACAATTATGTCTTTGATTTGTTACATTAGTCATATTGTTGTCCCCAAAGGATTTTATTTGAAGGAGTCTTTGTACTGCAATTAAATGATACATTTATAATAAATGTAAACCACTAAGGATGATACATAACTTTTGTACAACTTTTTCATCTAATGCAACATGTTTTTGTGAGAAAGGTACAATTCTGCACAAAGTTCCAGAGAAGACTTTGTGTATAAACATTGCCATGTGGCCAAAGCTCTGTTCACTGTGGCATCTGTTGATGCTCTTGTTATTCCAATTATATTTTAGTACAGATATAAACAGGACTTTTTTGGAGAAACTGTCAAGCAGGCAAAGAAAGTTTGTTCAAATATTTTGAAAGTAATAAATGTATGCAAACAAAGTCTGCTAAGTTTTTTTTTTCTGCACATCACAGAAATGTCAACATCGGTGTCCATAATCTTTAAATGCCTTTAATTGTCGAAAAGGAAGGTAGATTATACACTGCAGACAGCATTTTTTACTCTGCAGGTTGAGACACAATCCAGTCCCACGCCATGTGTTTACGGTGCCATGTATGCAACATGAAGCCTAATCCGTATAGCCGGGATCTGCTTAATCCAACAGAATTGATCTGCAGCGACTAATAGACATTCTGGCAGAGACAATATTATAATGCATGAGAACTAATTCATTTTAAACTCCGTCTCATGTCCAAGGTCTTAACTTAATGCCCATCTGTCCTGTCCACCAGGCTACTGGTCCATCAAAGAAATAGAATTTATGTTTGCCTGCTTTTTGCACAATTGGTGTGTTCAGTTTCAAAGCGAGGAAAAGTTTTTTTTTTTTTTTTTTCAGGCACTATCCGGGTCATGTAATCAATTTCCTCTGTGATGAACAGACAGATACGTGAAGAGTCCAGATTGGAAAATCATCTGTTTGAGTGAGGTCACAAACTGCACTGTCACCTGGCTGTACCATGTCATATCTCTAATCTGACATGAGCAGCTCAGCAAAATTGTAAAATGGGTCCATCAACTGTTAATAATCAACTTGTACGTTTAATACATAGTTGTCTTGTTAAATTCTGTATCCAGGCAGTATAGTTTAAAACCTCAAGGTGGCAGTGTTGTCTCTTAAAATCAGAATCAGATGTATTGGCCAGATATCGGTATGCATACCAGGAATCTCACTCCGTTCTTTGTTTCTGTGGCTGCACATACACAAGGCAATACAGCTTATAAAGGCAACAAATGACAACTATTTCTCAGTTCTCTCATAAACTATGGTTCAGGGTTATTCAGCAACACATTTAAAACATGTTTAGAAATTATTAAATTATATTCTTAAACTGCTGGTGATTTATTAAGGATTCATAATACATGTTTCAAAAATAAAATGGCATTTAATTACTGCAAATATAAATTATTTTGAATATACACTACACCACTAATATGTTTTTTTTTTTATCATATAGTTTTGTATATCAGAATTTAGAGACTACATGCACAAACACCATTCCACTGGCCTCTCTGCATATGGCAGTAAATTAAAGTTCAAATGGGGAAGCGAGAGGGAGGGCCTCTCATCCAGCACAAATGAGCCCAATACAGAAACAGGTGGTGGCACTGAACTATGTTCTGTGGCAGCTTGCGGGTGACTCACTTTCTCTCTCTCCCCCATCCTCATGTCATTATTACCCACAAAGAAAACAGTCTGCTACGCCTTGATGTTAACACCACAACACTGAAGGATAAATAGTGGTATGTTTTCCTGAGGTGAATGTTATGAAAACATTAATTATAGTGTCTGCTGCCAAATCCGCGTATGACAAATAGACCAGAGCTGTAATGAAATTTTTATCTTACTCAAAAATAGTTTCATCTGAAAGTAGGACTAGCTTCCACAGGAACAAACACACTTTACCCTATATTTACCCCATAAACAATCCCACACACTTCAAGCATAATGGCTCTGGATTGAAGCTATTAAATCATGAACATCAAAGTCTCTCACGTTGGGCTATTATGTGTACGGCACAGCTGGCAATCATTCTCGGTGCCCGGCATGACTAATTTGAATTTCATGTTCTATTGTGAGAGACGGACAGAGTCAAAGACGGCTAAATAGCAGAGAAAAGAATCTATGGGCTTTTTTATGACTAACCAACCATGCATTTATTCTGCATCCTGGCGGGCCTTCCTACTTAAAGCCCAGCAGAGTCCACACAGCATCACATATTGTTCTCATGAGCAGCTTGTCTTTGCAGGAAAGGTGTGAATGAGGAGAGCTGTGCCCTGCTATCTCTGGCTCTTAACCAATAGACAATATGTTCACAGTGTCTAATAAGTCTGGCTCGTTGTGTCTATCATATTTTTCTCCTTGTTCATGCACAATGGCTCAAATCTTACAGACAGATCATTGTTAGCACATTTGCAGCTCTTAGGGCAATAACATTGTTTTGGTATAATGCAATTGGTGTAGTGTGCATTTTCTTTTTCAGGATAACCCAGACCATTGATGGACTATTGTTATTTTGGTGTCAGCTTTAGGAAGCAGAATGGTGGTCCAGCCCCAAATGAAGTCCGATCAGGAATTCATAACCTTCCTCACTCTTGTTTACGCTTTTTTCTTTTTCCACCTTGAAATCAATCAGTTGGTAGAGAGGAGCTGTCTCGTATACAACTGTCGCGAGAGTTTGTACGCGTCTGCGAGAGTTCGTGTTCACGCGTTAACGTTCCGCAGGCGGCTCAATGTTAAGGTTAATGGTATTGTGTTTCATTTACAATGGGAAACTTGTGGTTTAACGCGTGACATAAAACATCATCGGTTGCAGATGTTATCTATTTAGCATTTGTATAAAATGTGAGGTGAGTGGTTCCCCGTTAACCGGATGTAGGGAAGCCTCGCTTCCGGTTATCAGTCGTCGTAGCTCGTTGGTGAAATAGTCAAGAAACCGTTGGGCATGTATCTTGCCTTTTTAAATAAAAAATAAAATAAACAGCCGTTGTTGTCCTTCCACTGCTTTCCCTAATCACGAGCACTTAAAATCATATCAGTACTATTTTGTGTGAGCCTTGCACTTAAAGGAGAATGGCGTCCTTGTCCACTCGGAGGCCATGTTTGAAACCACAGGCTGAACCTTGCAGATTCACTGGGAATAACTTGGGAGAACATATACTACGGCAGACTCGAACACAACTGAAACAAGTGATGTGGAAGCAAGCAGCGGCTGGTGAAGTGGAGTGAGTTGCCGAGGAAACGTGATGAGGACGGCCTTCATTCTTCGGGTAAGTGTAGCATGTTGCTAACGAATATCTGGATAAATACAGTAACGTTAACCGTTAAGAAAACAATACTGTTTACATGTTGTTATCCAAGACAACGTTAACAGTACACAAACCTGACAACCTACCTGTTTTACAATATGAAGCCACGCCCACCATGCTGGCATTTAACATTACACTATCGCTCACTAATTGCTATGTCAGTCAAGCTAACAAACGGATAACAAATGTCAAAGACAACGCAAATGTTAGTGTGTGTTTACTGCATTTAAAGGTTCTATTGCATTGATAAGAGAATTGGAAATACAGTGTTTCAGTCAGTGAATTTTCTCTTGAATTTCAGTGAATTTGCTGTAGTTTTAACTAAATAAATCTTAATAATCTTTTCGCCACTGTTGGTATGCCACTGTTTTCTGTTTTTCTCCCTAGTAAAACATGAATGTATGAGCCAAAGTAGAAGTTCATCGAAGTTATATATTTTGCACTAGATGATCTGTTTTGCAACTGTCATGCACTGTTTAATAATGATCATATTTTTTTCTGGGTGCCAGGCATGCTGTTTGCTTGGCAAGCAAGTGCAGTTGGAACATATTTGGTTCCCAGTGCACTAAAATGATATTAAGTAAAAGTTACGAAACCAAATGGTTGCACAAATCTCTCCCAGCACCGCAAGAGCATACCACATGCCAACTGGGAAATGTTTTGATTTTGCATCTGTCCAAAGCAGTTGTTGTTCCACCATTTTTTCTCTACATAACACCCACCCTATTAGACATCCTGTACCAATTAGATTGTACCTTTACCTCTGTTAACCAATCATTTTGTTGCCATCAGAATGTGAAACTTGACCTCCTTGGGTTGCTGTCATTTCAGTGTCTGACTCCAGTTTTCATGAGAACCAGTGTGTCACAGCAGTGAGTCCAACATGAGACCTGGAGGTATTCCCCTCTTATCTTATCCTTCAAGAACTGCCTAGACTTCATCGAAGGAACATGACGTCGATACAACAATTTCACTGTGAGGTATAATTGGTAAGTACTTCTCATATTTGACATCTCTTAAAGAAAAAGTTGGAGATTTTTGGAGTGCATTTATTTGCTTTGTTGCCAAGAGATGGATGTGAAGATGATACCATTTAATGTCTGTATGCTTAATATGAAGTAAGGGCCAGAAGCCAGTTAGTTTAGCTTAGCATAAATTCCAGAAAAAAAGCTATCCCTTTTCTGTCCAAATCTAACAAAAATCACGTATCAGAATCTTTAAAGCTCATGCATTAACATATATATCTAATTTGTTTAATCTGTACAAAACTTGAAGCGTAAACAACAAGTTTGGGTCTTACGAGGGGGTTATGAGTCCACTATTTCTTGGCCAGGCAACCAGTAGAAACGTAAGGATGTTATTGTTCCCAGCAAATAACTAATCCAGCACATAAACTCCAGAAAAATAGAAAAATGTTGTTTTAAATTATTAGATTTTGCACCTAGTAAATAAATAAGATATAGCATTAGTGAGCTTTAGAGGTGCTGGTCGATGGAATGTTTTTTTAAGATATTGTCAGGCTAACTGTTTGCCCGTAGCTATATTTAAACATGCAATCATACAAAGCAAATAAGCATATTTTCCAAAATGTCAAAGTTTTACTTGTAAGCTTTACCTATATTGTGCAACCTCCTATCAATTAAATAGATTTTTTTAATAAGGACTTTTAATTAGTCTCTCATGATTAAACGCGTGGGCTTGGTGTTGTGGCAAACAATTCATTTCATTATTCATTCAATGTTACTGTAACAACATGTATGGTGAGGGTGTTTAATTCTTGGAAAGCTCAGATAAACTGGGATTTAATTTGGAGACCCGTAGACACACATGGCTCTTATCAATCAAACCGCAGCTATAAACTAAGGCCAGAGCTCACACTGCAAATCAATGACACGCTTCATTTGCTTCCCTTCGACAAATGCATTTGTGGTACTCTGACTCACCCACACACACTGAACACTGGAGAATCGGTAGTGTAGTCTTTGAATGTATATACTGGCTCATCGCTGGTCTCTTGGACGAGAAGGGATGTGTTGTGGCCTCAGGGTCAGTGTGTGAGCGGAAGATGTAGAAAGCGCGGAGTGAATCTAATGAGAATGGATATTTGGATTTTTCTTCATCCTTCTACTTTTCAAACCTATTTGGCCTGATTTCTCTGACTACACCTCTCTCCCTGCTATTTCCCCATCTGTCAGTGTGTGTTCACATGGCATCTGAGCTCTGACTACAGCAGAGTGAGCAAACCAGAGTGGACTGCCAATACAGGGCACACTGTCACATACAGTGTACACAACACACAAATGCACACTGAGTAATACTCGCCTCATGAGATCTAGCGTAACAGCAGAGTAACGTAGGAAAAGTGAAGAATGATGTGGGTGAAGGTGGAAAAGGGGGGATGGGATGAACTTGGCTGGGTGTGTTTTATAGGGGATACGGAGTCGCTCTCCCTCGTCCTCCTGCAGCTTGACTGGAAACAGTGATACTAACGCATGATGACTGCTCCTGGAGGGGATACGGGTGGGTGGAGAGAGGGATGGCAAAGAGGATGGATGCATGGACGGTAGAACGAGAAGGAACTGTTGAGAATCGGTCGGCCTCATTCTCCACCACCTCATCTCCTCCAGCAGATAAACGCAGCAGGCAGAGCAGGGAAATAAGGAGTGGAAGGGAGACGGAGCAACAAAGAGAAATGGATGATGCCGTACACAACAATGAGCTTTTTATTAAATTTGGTGTACCGTTAGATGAGCTCTAGTTGTTTTGGTTTAAGATTTTCATCGACTTTTGATGAGCTTTCTCACTATATTCTGCAATTATATTGGAGACAGTCATTTAACAGATGTTGTGTCAATCTGGATATCAGTGCAAATCTCTTTAGTATAGGCTAATGAAGCCATCATAGCAGTTGGTAAGACGTGCATATGGTAAATATAGAAAAGCATAATGCTATATACTCTAGATGCTTTCATCTGTTGACACTGAGTCTGGCAGCAGCTTCTCCTCAGACACAGATGACTCTGTTTGCAGGGACTGATCTGCATGCTGACCTTCACGTTTAATGAGTTGCATTTTCCAAGCAGGAAATTTGAGCCAGATGCAGCGTCGCCCTCATGATATCCGAGTGTGGAATAAATTCAGGCACTTCAGTGGTGCGTCTAATATGTTTCCCACTGAATGTGAATGCCATAGTGATTATGAGCTTACCAGGATTTTAATTTGCTTGCCAGCTATAACCCCATTTTTTAAATCCTCCAATGTGCGTGAGGATGCTTAAAAAACAATGTTACTGTATAGGCTATCTAAAAAATGAGAAATTAGAACATGAAAATGGTCACGTTGCTCTTTTCTGTTGGGTAATGCTCACTCTCCATCCTTCCCTGTACCAAACGTTGGAGCTGAGGATGATCACTATGCTGTGTCAGTGTGCCTCACACAGATATGCGTCTCCCTTCCTTTAATTCACAGTGTTTCCTACAGTGCGGCAGTTTTGAACAGCATGACTCAGGGGTCCCATAGGCGCAGCTGCAGAATTGGTTGTCCGCTGAATACATAAACACTCCTGTCTCCTCAGGGCACCTTAACACCGAGAGAGACGAAAAGCAAATAGAAAGTGACATCGCCTCACTGTGATGCTGCCGTCAATGGAGTAGAAACACTGATGCTGTAGGAAATCTGAGCTTGAACGTGACTCCAAGGGTGATCAGAAATTATTTGGGTATGGACCGTTGTTATCAAAAGATGCCTGCAGCCTTCAGTTTGTGTTTAGCCCGGTTTAGCTACCGTTTGCCTGTGCACTTGACCTTTTTATGCTTTGGCAATCCTGTTCCTGGGAGCCACTGATAAACAGGGTGTAGTAGGGGAGATAATTATGAACACACACACACAGCCAAGTATGAGTTATGACCGTGAACTGAAGGGTTTTTACATTTTATTATGCGTCATTACAATAGGGGGGGATGGGGTCGTCTATAAAATGGAAAAGCAGATGTATTCGTTACGCCGCACAATATGTCAGTCCCCCAGCTCATTTTCGTCTGGTTCATTTGCACCTGCGCTCCTTCGAGAGAGAGGGCTACACCTCACCAAATAAGGGCATGCCAGAGACCCACGATGGGGTGACGTTGACCGTGAAATCGGGTAAAAACGGGACTGTTTAGACTGGTTATACGGAGACCTAAACCGGAGCCATCTAATCTGGTTATATAAGAAGTCATTACATTTGCACTAATCCGCTGAACTATTCATGTTCAGCTGTCCGGCGGCGGAGTGACACACAGGGCACACGCACGCGCACACTTGTGGCTCCGAAGGCACAGGCGCGCTTGCATGCACGTGGGGCGTGCGCGATAAGATAAAACGCAGATATCTTTGAGCTCCACGCGTTCAAACGCAGGAACCGCAAGATATCTTTTGAGCTTCACGCGTCCAAAACGCAGGGACCGAGATGCATCACGTTGCGAGTCCGAGCTGGCGGCTTGTGTTCGCGCCCGTGACGATTCCGCTGACGCGCCACTAGCCGCACCACCCAGGAGTAGACGAGAGGAGAGCTGCGAGCGACGGAACGAGCCACTGGAAACCGGTTTCTATTCCTCTTTCTTTGCTCCTTCCTTGACGGCCGTGGACAGAAGCCTGCCGTTGACGATATCCAACTAGCGACAGTAGAATCATCCAGGCTGTTCTGCAGAGATGGAGGTACCAGGTTTGGCGCACAACATCACCAGCCCATTAAGTCCCTGCGAAGGGATGATCAAGGACCTGAGCTTGGACGCCTTACAATTATGCGAGCGAGATGGTAAGGAAGAGGGTTCGTGTGCTTTTCACTGGGGTGTTTGCGCATGAAATCGGTGCATTGTTAAAATTCAGATCCGCTGCAACGCGGACAGCCGTGTTTTGTGATTGGTTTTACCTGCATGCTGTACCCTTATTGTGGGTTTGAAAGGGGAAGCTGGGGGCCGGTCGCTCCGCTGGTTCCATGGATGGAGGGATGGAGCGCTTGTGTGCGCATGTGTTTGTGTAGAATAGCTTTTTACAGGGGAAACACGGTTTTGTTCATTCATAACAGAGGGGACTCTGCAAACTGAACATGCACAGGCGAGTAAACCGTGCTGAGTGATGTGTCTTTATTTCAGCACCACAGACATGGACAGAGACTGGCAGCAAACCGCCTAGAACCGCTGCTGCTTGTCTGTATTTTGGGGAGTTACCATAATGAGGCAAGCTACCCTGTACATTTTTATGATATCAAAAATGAAACCATAAAAATCTTTTTAACCATCCTAAACTTACTAAAAACCCCACACCTGCGTTTACATTTATAATTCAAGTCATTTAGCTGCATCTGTGCTGGAAAGGTTAGTTGACTTGAATTCAGAAGTTCTCTAGATAAATGCCATCACACAAAGAGTCAATATAAATTGTCTCATATATTACAATACACCTATTTGCCAGTTTTATAAAAACATTTTTTACATGAGCTGGATGAACCATTCAGTGAATTTAATGGTGGGCAGGGGGAAAAAAGCAAGTCATCATCAGGAGCGAATGAGAGGCTCAAACATGGCTGCACCCACGTGTGTGCAGGCGGAACAGCCCTACACACCCATCAGTGCAATTACAGACAACTGATTACACATCTGATGCATGGTCACAGAGATGCCCTTTTAAATTAAGATTGTAGATTAAGTCACCTATACCGATGAAATGATATTCAACATTTTCACAGCTGAATGGACTCAATTGTCTTTTTTTTTTATCAGATTTTTAAATCTACAATTGGATTGGCCGGGTAGTGCACTGGTGGAATCAATGGTGCGTCTTCATTGAACCTGCGAAGGACCCCCAGCGTCTGACCACAGTGCAGTCATTGTACCACAGCGCCTCAGTTTCTCATCTGCTACAGCTGCTCCTCAAAATGTAATACAGCAGGACGCAGTTTATATCCTCTTAGTGCTTTGTTGGCCTCATTCTAGAGCTATAATTTTAATAATGGTATATGTAGGCTGGGGCTGGACTTCTCTGATGGATCCCGTGCCAGCTTTGTGCTTCCTACCTATCAAGTGGATTACCCAGTGTAAATAGTGTCCGTGTCCTTGAGACACCCACATGCACTCTGTTTATGGAGCAACACAGTTACAATGTCCACCTTCGCAGATCATGCATGACAGTCCGTGGTTGTCGTGTATCAGAGTAGTTTCTAGAATTGTCAGTTCAGATTATTCACATACTGCAGATGGTGCTCTTAAAACACTGATTGTCATTTGTGCATTTTAAGTGTTGTAACTACGCAATACAGTGCCATTATAATCTGCCTATATTGCCTATTAGATACGAAAGGATTCCCTCATTATGACACCATATTTGAGCTTCATATGTAGAATGCAAGCCTTGCTATGCAGATGATCTCTGCTTTTCTGTCTGATCACTTTTGATTTTGACGGACACACAGTGGACACATTAATATGTGCTATATACAATGCACTGCAGCACTCTGAGAGTTGAGAGTGCTTTGCAGTGTTTGGATTATATTTGTTGTTTAGACCAACCCTGACATCATTATGTAGCAGTTTCTCTTAAAATGACCTCCAGAAGTACTTTTATAGTTTACAATTGACCTCCTATGACTGCATTCCTGGAAATAGAATGTTTATTATCTGGTCAATACATACGTTTCCCCAAGGACAGTATTCATTTCAGTTCCACGCAGCTTCTATATTTATCTACTAAATCCATTAATATTTAATTGTCAGCATGAGAGGCTTATGTGCCTATGCTGACCTAGCAAATGGAAATGCATGCTGCTTCAGTAGGCCTACTGTCTGAAGAAAAGAGCTCTCTCACACACGAGGACTGTTGGAGCATTTCAATGCACAAAAGAACTAGCGGGAGACAAGTTGTTCCTGTGTGTCCTCTGTGTTAGAGGGGGTGTTGCCGCCTTAATGCTTTAGAATAACTGTAGGGTAGGGAATGTTTTGCTGAGAGTAATGAGAAGTGGGAAAGTTACAGATAGATGTCTCTGCTGGTGGTGTGCGTAGGTCTAGGAACACAGAAGTGCCACCATGATGTTGTACTGGTTACAGATTTGCCACCAACCTCTGCCAAACTGATGAAGACCACCTTTTAGATTTTATGTCCACAGTTAATGCGTACACACAATGTAGTGTATTGTAAAATACATGTTGCAGGGCCTTTGTGCCGTGGTTGCTGACACAATGAAGTTGTCATGATGAATGGTTGCCATTTATGCAACCAAGTACTGTGTCTGCACTGTTATCTTTTTGCCTGAAATACTGCATTTCAACCTGTGACATCCTCAGTCTGGAAGTGTATGTGCCCGTGATAGGCAGAAATATAGACAGGTTGCTTGGAAACCATCTGCTACAAGTACCTTAACTTCACAACTATCTTTGTCAAGTTGACAAAAAGCTCCCTCAGTTTAAAGCCTGCCAATTACTTGACAGTGGCATTGTTTCCTCCAATGCAGTGCTGCAACACTTTAACAAAAGCCTTTATTTTACATCATAAGAAGAACTTTTGCGAGATTAGACAGTGTGGGAAATGATTGCGAAGAAAATGGTCTTCAAACATTATCAAAATATTTTTTATTAGCCACAGCTGGATGGCAATGTTGGTCTGTCTGTCAGTCTACTGCTTTTGTCTGGACTGAAATATCTAACTATTGAGTGGATTGCCATGATTTTTGGTATACATGGTCCCCAGAGGATGAAGTTGACTGATTTCAGTGATCCCCTGACTTTTCCTAGACACATCACTGTGTCTGAGTACAGTCTTGTAGAGCTGCTAGAATGGCTGTAGACTCTTGTCTTGTATAGAATGATTACTTGTATTCCAGCATGATACAACAGCATGCTGGCTTTATGATGTACAGCGTTTTCAGAGTAAGCTTGCATTTTAGTTTGGCCAGTGTTCAGCGTGAGCAGTCATGTACTATGACTGTGCTGGCAAGAGTTACATGTACATATTATGCAGCCACTTATTGGCTGCATAATATGTTTACTTGCAACTGACTTGCAAACTTAAAAGCTCTTTCAAATATTCATGCAGTTTTTTTTAAGGATTTTACCACAGCCTGTTGTGTAGGAATTCAAATGATATTCAAATGAGAAATTATAGCTCATTCGCTTTTTTAAATTTTTTTTAGGAAAACAATGTTATGGGGATTGGTTGATTCTGACTTTTAAGAGTCCACTTTATCACCAAAGGTCTTGTTATTAAAGTGTCTTTTACTGGGTCTTTTCTTAGCACCTTGGTTGCTTATTGATGTGTGAAAGGTGGACCACAGACTTTGTAAGCAGACATTGTTTTTGCTCTGCCACTGTCGAGTCTGTGCATTGAGAGGAACAAAGATGTGATTTCAAAGGCCTGTGAACATTGATGCTTAGTGAGTGTGTTGCACTCTACGGTTCAATTTTAGACTTAACACGGCAACTTAAAAAGTAGGAGGCTCGTCTGTCTGAAGTGCCCAATTGTACAGTCAAAAACATTCAGTACTACCATCATTCAGCAGGGTTACTCTCCAGAATCATTTTACAACGTTGACCCTGTCCAAAAATGTCCCACCATAGTCTCAGACAGTGGACACTTCTGATCGCCAACCACCACAGAGAGAGAGAGAGTACATTTACATTTTGCAGGTGGCCTGAATGGAAATCAAATCACTTTCCTCTCACCAGTAAAGAGTGCTAACAAGTAATTCACAGTATCGAGCCAGGTGTGCCTGGAACAAATCCAACCACAGAGAGACATTAGGATGGCGCTGTGTATGCATGTTACCAAGATGTGTATTGATTCTTCTGCATCTATTGCTATTCCTCACTGTGCATCGTACTACATGCAGAGGCCACTACCCAATAAGGGCCGTTTGATAGTGCTGAGCAGATCCATCATTGTAGGCTTTTGAAATTCATCATTTTGATAGGATTGCGGTGCTCTGCTCGAGCATATACCTATGTCATCTTGACCCACCTGTACATTTGTGCACAGCATGTGTAATCTGCTTCCAAGCTTCTAAATAAGGGTGCTTATTTTGCTTGGTCATGATGAGGCAACCACCCGCCTCCTGCTTAGCATTGTAATACAGTGCAATAAATAGTAAGACAAGTTCCTCGTAGTAGATTGACCTACATGGTTAAATTATGACTCAACCAAATTAATATTAGCTACAGTAGCAAGGCGGGTGCATGTAGTGAGAGCTGATTTACAATATTGGCATATATATTTGAGTCAGGTTTGACTCCCTTACTGCCTGACCTTCATCCTGCTTTGCTTTCGCTCTGAGTCCCAGAGGATTCATAGCTGAGCGTTCCCGGTGTATTTACATGCAGGCACCTGGTACACATTGTATTCATAAGTGTGTTGACATTCATATTTAGAGCCAAGTAGTCATAAAGTATTTATATTTATTCATTTTGTTGGCTCAAGTTAATCCCTTAATCAATATATTAAGTTTGTTGATGAAATTCATGTTTTATATTTTAAATATTTCATATGAGTTGCCTTTTAAACAGACAAAAAAAACCCAGTGATTTCTGTTCATATGTCATGAGCACTTCCTTTTTTTGCTTTACCCCTCAGTAAACCTTCAAGCTTTCAGAACTGGTTTTCCCTGATGACATCACTTTTAGCTTGACTGCATAGCCTTAAGAGGATTATGTAAGAAATGACTGCATTTGAAAGCTCCCCTGTGTCAGTGCAATGCCTCCATTTTTAATTAGGAGAGCATTGGAGTAAACAGGAGCTAAATCAGCACTGTGCAGTTACAATGAACTGGGAGGGTAAAGGCCTGCATGCGGGCGCCTTTCAGATGATTTAAGTGAAAAATCAGTGACATTAACATTTTAGGGACAAGGAAGTTACTATTGTAACTGAGATATAGGTTTTACTTTGATGTTTGTTTGGGATGCATGCGTGGATACCGGGCCGATGCTGACTGAAATAGCTGGTTCAGGTATAAATGACAATGGGGCCGATTCAGTTCAATTCTATGGTTACATTCCATATGCATTATATACAGGAATTTAAATTCCTACCAATGTGTTGCTGCATTAAAAGGTTTATATTTGAATTGTAATTACTGTTAAATTTGAAGATTTTTCACCAAGTTGCTGTTGCACTACTAATTTAACACTGGATCAGGTCTCTGTATTGGCCAATACCCAAAGCCCATGTATCCATATTGTGTCTGATAAGTTGGATGTTTGTTTCGGTTAATGGTTTGATGGTGTCCTGAAGTAGTGAGAATTTAAAATAGAATCAGTAATCTTTTTAAAGATTCATCAAGTAGTGGTTATAATACTGTAAAATATTTCATTTATTAATGTTAACATTTGACATAACTTGTTAAAAAATGCCATAGCAATATTTCACATCCCTTGAGTATATATTTATACTCTGTTTATTTATATATTTGTAACTAAATATAAATAAATATATGCATAAATATTTGAGTATTTTATCTGCCCTGGTCTGTTCTGACTTGCTGGAGCCAACAGTGGACTCCTCCATTGTGTCTGCTCTCTGTCTGAGCCAAACGTATCTGCTCAGTGGGGTTTATGTGAGATGGTCTTTAATTGAGGACCAGTTTTCACTAAACATGTTGGTGTAGAAGTGCCCACATTCGGTGTGGGAAACAAGCATAGTGCAGCTGAGGATGTAACAGCCAGCCTGTTTACATTTTCATACACTCTGGTATCCCCTACCCACAGTGCCACTAAAATCTAGTGTAATCAGCTAGTAGGGACTAGGAACTAGGGATTAGAAAAAAGTATGCGGGGGGTCTGGTCTGATCTGGTGGTACACAACATACATTTATCTCTTTTAGATGTTTTTAGACAGTCAAGTCATGATTTGTAAGAAAGAGCCAAGCTAGGATAAAACTGCCAGGCTGCCTTAGCTTGATCTCAACGCTCATGGACAAGATATACAGTCGGTGTCGGAATTACCTTCTGGTTTTCTAAAATTAATCGTACACCTACTCCTACAAATGGTCAGTGATGTGTGTAGGCCAGACAGGCAAGTCCACACAGTCCAATTATAGGATAACTCTTTTATGCCGCCCTCTCTCTGCTGATGAGTAGAGATGGATGTTCCATGCTCCGCTGCTTCTGCTTTTGTTTCTTTTCTTTGGAGTCCAGTCGTGTTGTGGATTACTCTCAGATTCTTGTGTTTTACTCATTCTCGTGGTTGGACCCAAGAGTGCACACTGAAAACCCATTGTTGCCATGCCAAGTGGGCGTCCCCGAGTGTGTCGCAAAGTCTGTATTCATCCTAATTCTACAAAGCTCTCATTCAACCCTGTTTTGACATTTTCACTGGCCTTAGTGTGCACTTTGGGTTGTACGCTTTTGATACATGTTGTTACTACTGTAGAGGATCTGACTAAAGCATGAGATCTCTGCAGCTCAATTCAATTCAATTTTATTTATAGTGTCATATCACAACAGAAGTTATCTCAGGACACTTCAAACATTGAGCAGAACTAGAATACACACAGGATTTTCAGAGTCAGTACATTTTTAAGAAATCTCAGGCAGACCACGCCCTTGGGTTCCAACTGTAATTGGTTTTGGTAGTAGTAGTATTTGTATTATCAGTATTAACAGTAATAGTGGTATTAACAGTAGCAGTAGTATCAACAGTAGTAATCCATGGCGGCAGGCTCAGATGAATGTAAGAGTTATCAATTTAATTCATGGAAAATTATGTTGCAACGGGATTATTTTTCATCCAACTAGGTTAGAATTTATCCAATTTAAATGAATGGCTGATGGTCTATGATATTCCGCAGCATTTTTAATAGTCTTGCTACAGGCTCGTGTATTTCCTGCAGTGTGGATATATATATCTTACTGCTGATTGTAAATGGATTCTTCTCTTCTAAGAACATTCAGCCAGTGTTTAAAATATTTAATACCACGTATGTTCTGGAAAAGTGTGTTTGTGTGCATGTGTTTCCATAGCAGGCAGATGTGTTTCCATGGCAACATATATGCTTGTCAGCAAAGCTGGCAATCAGGAAGATAGATTTTTGAGGGCTGAATCAAGCTCTGAAATATGTATAGGGTGTGTAGTATTGATTTAATATGGCCTAAAGTCTCTCTGATAAGAATAATGTGATTCACAGTCATGAATAATTCTCACAACGCTTGAGTTATTATTACTTATAATACCAAATTGAATCTGTCTTTCCAGACCAGAACATGTGAACAGCAAGATATGAACCATGTCATTTTATTTTGATATGCACATTTTTTTGTTTTTAACTTAACAGGAACTAAATCCCAGGACAGCAGCATCTCTGAGATGGAGGAGCTCCCTGTTCCTCAGAACATCAAGATCAGCAATATCACCTGCGACTCCTTCAAGATCTGCTGGGACATGGAGCCACGCAGCAAGGAGCGCATCACACACTACTTCATCGACCTGAACAAGAAGGAGAATAAAAACTCAAACAAGTTTAAACACAAGGTAACGCTTGAGTAAGCGCAGATAAACCCCTTTTAAAGGTAACAGCGTAGAGAAATGACTCAACAAAAGACCTCTTGTTTTTGTCCCACGAAATATAATTTGCTGCATTTCATAAATACAGAATAAATATGTGAAGAATAGGTGGTTTGGTGTTTGTAACATGTAACACAGATGCACCATATTTGACCTCAAGATGACTTTGAATTTCCTGCTTGAGGCAAAAAGACTCATCTAAGTGGTTTTGTCCGAAGACTCCACAGTGAGCCGTTGCTCTAAGCTCTCATAAGCTAATGTCACTCAGACAGCTCAAAGTAATTTCACCTGCAGCTCTTTCAGCAGACAGACAGCCAATCTTATAGACTCATTTCATCAGCCGTCTTCCGTTTTCTCCTGCAGTCACTTCTGAGTGCTTCCCCTCTTAAAGAGGCAATCCAGTAGTAGTATTTTGATTTTGGTGTACAGCAACAGTGTTGGTGGCTGGATGGGCTGACTCTGTTGCTAGGCAGGGGCTCCTGGTCCAATCAATGAGCTGCAAAGACCCACTGAGTCATGGAGGGACAAATAGTTTACAGAATAATGTACGAACATACATGAACAAAAAGGCAGCTACAGGTATAAACTGTGTTCTGACACTTTCCCTGCTTGTGGCTGAAATATACTCAAAACGGGGGTGTCTCTTTTTGACTTATGCATTCCTGTCATTTCACCTCTTTTTTCCATCCCGCCCTCCAGGATGTTCCTACCAAGTTGGTAGCCAAGGCAGTGCCCCTGCCCATGACAGTTAGGGGTCACTGGTTCCTGAGCCCACGCACAGAGTACACTGTGGCTGTCCAGACCGCGTCCAAACAGACTGACGGGGATTACACCATCTCCGAGTGGAGCGAGATCATTGAGTTCTGCACTGCCGGTGAGTAATATGCGGCTTACACTACCATAATGCATTTTAGGTGTGACAGCAGTGCTGCTTTTTGTTTTTGCTTGTATTTGAGCTGCACCACAGGGGAACATAGGATGGTGCACAATATGAGGGAGTGGAGGGAAAGATGGATGGAGGGGGGGAGGGGGAGGTAAAAGAAGGATTAAAGGAAGGTGGGGAGCTGTGCTGTATGTCTGCTGATGCAGAGGTCACCAAGTTCAAAATGACTGGCTAGTAGCTTAGAGTGGGGGAGGGGAGTAGGGGGAGGTGTGTGTGTGTGTGTGTGTGTGTGTGTGTGTGTGTGTGGTGTGTGTGTGTGTGTGTATGCATGCATGCATGCGTGTGTGAGACGAAGGTACATTGATGAAGGAGGATGCTTAATGATGTTGTTCATCCTCTACATGTTGAGCAGCTGCCAAGACCAATCCTTCATAAAATCCTCGGTTTCCCATTGGAATTGTTTAAACACCGTTTATTAAATTCTATCTCCCTGTCAGCAGCACAAGCCCTGTCTTAAAAATAGCCTGAAAGACTTACAAATAAGAGAAAGGGATTGCTGTGTGGATGCAGAGACTTCTGAGAGATCTACTTGACAATAATAATCTTCTTAATAGTCTCCTTTCACTTTTGTCAAGGTTCTTTATTGTTGCATGAAAGAGAAGGCGATTTCCCCCAAATCATCCTAGTCGAGGTGTCGAAGTGCTTATAGGAAAATTAGAATGGAGGAAAAGAGTCCTTTTTGTTCTGTGCTTTGGTGTAAATCCACATCCGTTTGGCAGACCTGTTTGAAAGGAGTCTGTACTCCTGGACTAAAATGATAAGTCATTTCAATGAATATGAAGAGGAAAGATCTCAGGGTCACAGAGTTCACAGTTCATGCTCCGTGCTAGCTAGAGCACACAGTCACTTTGTTCTCTATAATTAACTAATTTAAGTTCTACTCATGATATCTGTACACTGGCTCCCAATACACTACAATGACAACATATTAATCTGCACTTCTGTTTTCCAGATTATTCCACAGTGCATCTAAACCAGTTGATGGAAAAGGCAGAGGTCATCGCCGGCCGGATGCTGCGTTTCTCCGTCTTCTACAGGAACCAGAACAAAGAGTACTTTGACAACGCCAGGTAGGCAGCCCACCCTCGTTATTACTGACATGTGGTGTATAAAATACTTTAATGTGGTATTTTCCTATTAAAACAAAGTTTCTCATTAACTAGTATATAAAAAAGTGTCTCAGTGCCCTTAATGACCTTTTGCTATTATAATGTTGTGATAAGAATGCGATGTTTACAATAAATATTGACAATAAATACATAGCATGACTTTTTACAACAGATATACTATGCCACTTTTATGACACATTATGGCATTCATATGTACACTATAACCTATTTTTTAATTATATTTTGATGACATATTATACCATGGTATATTAGGACATTTTCGTGGCAAACCATACTATGATGGTTTGTGGCATAATCTTGAATTCTTTAGTGACATTTTTCATATGGTAATATGCTATGCATTTTTTTTATGCCACACTATAGTATTACTTCTTTTGTGATATTTTTAATGAAAGACATATTGCTATTATAGCACAATATACTATGTCTTCTTATGACATATTTGTCATGCTACACTATGACTTTTTATATTTTATGACATACAATACTATGACTTTTTAATCGCATTTTTATGACATACTTTACTCTATTACTATGAAAGCACACTTTACTACTACTTTACTTTTTATGACATACTATAGTCTATCCCTATTATAGCACAATACATGGTCACTTGCTGATTTATGTTGCATTTATTTATTTTTTATGTTGATAATCAATGTAGTGTAAGTGAAGTTAAAGTAAAGTGCTTTTTTATTCTCATTATAATGTAAGCGATGTAAGAGTTTCACTGGTGTAACTAAAGTGGCAAGGCTGACGTCTTATAATGTCTTATAATGTATGGAAAGGGTTCAAAAAGGTCTTAAATGTAACTTCAGGTTTTGCACATATACCCCAGGGAAAGAAAAAAATATGTTGTAGGAATAACTATTTGCTTTGATGTCGACCAACGTGACGGATGGAGGGAGAAGGAATATCTCCGGAGTACGCTTTTATCATATTTGTTTACTGAAGCATTGTACAGTAGATGTGAGTGCTTTTTCACCAACTTCTTGTGAAGTCCTGCTTCTGTAGCAGTCTTGTCTTTTCTCCTTGTAGCGTCTCTCCGTGCTCTATGCCTGACAGAGCACATCGTTTCTGTACTAAATCCACAGCTTGAGAGCACTCTTTCATGGAGCTTAACAAAATGACATCATGCCGTATAGACTCCTCCCTTTTGCTGAGTGGCATCTTCTACAATTTCCTGAAAAGGGCTTCTGTTAAACTGCACCATCATGTGGGTAAAACCAGTACTGACATTACCACTTAATGAGGCCTCTTCTCCAGTGACCTGGGTGGGAGCTGACTAATTCTATAATGCCCACACAAAGCATCAATTATGGATATAATGACAACTGCTGGAGTGATAGCAGTTAATTCATAATGTGTGCTTTAGAGCTCAGATTTACTCTGTAAGGAAGCAACTGCTGCAGAATCATCACTTTTAGTCATCATGTGTTTATTTGTTTTCTCTAATCTGCTTTTGTTTTCTAGCAGTTTGTCATAATGATACATTATTGTTTAATTGTTCAGTGGAGCAATATTCTCTCACTAGGTTTTTGTGAGACAAACTGGACTACACTGATGACTTTACTGTTCTAGAAATAGTGAAACTAGATATGTATTCCACTCAGTTTATTGTGTCAGGCTCTGGAGAAAAGCTGATTAAATGTGCAAGATGCAGCCAATGTGGCACAATGTCTTAAAAGCGGATGATATTTTCATGTAACTTGATAAAGTGATGCTTTCTGGCATTCCCAAAAAGACTTTGTTTGGCTGAGGGGGAACACAAAGACTGCAGATCAAAACAATGTGCTGCTTTGTTACTTATTGTGTGCTGTTTGTTCACAGCCCATTTTCTTCTCTTTCCAAACTCCAGGGAGGCGCAGGAGAACCGGATGCTGCAGTCTGTCAAAGACAATAGTGGCAGCCACGGCTCGCCCATCAGTGGCAAGCTGGAGGGCATTTACTTCAGCTGCAACACAGAGTTCAACACCGGCAAGCCTCCGCAGGACTCCCCTTACGGCCGCCAACGCTTTGAGGTTCTGGCTGAAAGGCTCTTCAACCCCGATACCAACCTGTACTTTGGAGACTTCTACTGCATGTATACAGCCTACCACTATGTTATTCTGGTCCTGGCACCAAAGGGCTCCACCGGAGACGAGTTCTGTAAACAGAGGCTTCCTGCGCTGGACATCACCAACAACCGTTTCCTTACCTGCAAGCAGGATGAAGGGGGTGACGGCAGTCTGGTGTTTCACCACGCCCAGGATGTCATCCTGGAGGTGATCTACACGGAGCCCGTAGACCTGGCGTTAGGCACGGTGGCTGAGATCAGCGGGCACCAGCTGATGAGTATGTCAACAGTAAATGCCAAGAAGGACCCCAGCTGCAAGACCTGCAACATCAGTGTGGGACGCTAAGAAAAGGCAGAATGTAGGAGATGAAGGGAAGGACTCGAGGTGACTGACCACTAAACACACACAGGAAGTCCACTTGTACTGAAGAAGCAGACCGATACATGCATGAAGCAGCAGATTAGGCTCCCAGACGTGCACACCAACATATCTGTGACACCGCTCTGTCCTCTGAAGTGACCATCATTCCCAAAGAAGAGTAGGGGGGGGAGATAGGTACACACACTGACACCTGCACCCTTGTCTCCTCATCTGAAAAGGGTTACCATCAATCTTGAAAACATACATAAAGATATCCCTCATAAGGGACCACCAACAACACAGACCCAACCATCCTGCAAGTCAACACTGGCGAACTGGCTTAACCCTTTAACTGTACTAACAAACGTAGGCTGCTTCTATTCAATTTCCTGTTGATTACTTAAAACACTTGCCCCATATTTTGTTCATGACCTCTGCTTTGTTATCACTGATATCCTGAGGATTGAATGTCCATTGTCTACGTGGACAACCATTTTGTTGATTCCTATAACGTTGAATTTTTCATTGTTTCAGACATGTTTTCTTCTCATTTCCACAGTAGATGATTTCAGACTTCTTTTACCTCCTACTAGTGGCACAGATTGGTACTACAATTTTCTAGGGCTGCAGCACCGATAGTCGTCTTTCTTTATACCAAAGGTATTAAAAACCAGACGTGGAATCTGAACAGTGCTAATGCAACAACCTCTAAAATATGTATTCACCAAGTCTTTAGTGACCGAGTGTGAACTACTTGTAAACCTTTATAAAAAAAAAATTAAAAAAAAGCATGAGGCAGCTCTGTGCAGCATGAGTATGGAAGCTGTCAGTACCTCTACCATAGCAAACGGTCGCTCTTATTTTATAATAATCTGTGGAAAGAAAGAAAGTAGAACCATAAACTGTGTTTAGCAGAATAAATGTGGAAAAAATATTTATTTTTTATTGATACATTATATAAAAACCAGAAGTGCACAATGTCAACAGCTCTATCAACAACTGTATTTAGAGGGAAATTAACTTCACACAGTCAAAAAGGGGGGATTAACACTAATTTGACAGCAGATAGAACTTGCACTACAATGCCAATGTAAATGTATTTTCCAAGGTGAACATGTAAATTGTCACAATTTAGATCAACTTTAAAATTGTTAATGCATATCATAGCACAATGTAGGACAAAAAAAAAAAACCTGACATGCACAAACACAACATGATTGTCTCATTCGTTGCATTTAAGCTTACGGCAATGTTTGTGCCAACATAGCACTTTTATTTTGAAAAAAAAATGCAGTTTCCACAATAACGATGGACAATGCTGTCATAAAATATTGTTTTGGCAAAGACAAAAAAAAGCAAAAAAGTGCCATAAATATGCATACAGTAATCTTAAAATTACTAATATGTAAGTAACATGTAACATTTTCAGGCTTGTTATCCTTGGCATAAATAAGTGCTACATGACATACACTTGCTACATTAGGTTTGTCATTAACTGGGTCATACATGACAATGGATGTGTTATTGAGGGGGGGTAGTTACGCAGCATTCCATTAAGACTGTCACCACTTTCCATCAGTTTAATTAATGTAAAGTGCATCAACATCGAGCATGGCATGAAACATCCAGACTTCTCTGAAATGATCGAGTCGTTAGATCGTTAGTCCCACTGTGAATTCTCTCAACTGGTCTTGGTTGAGTCCTGTTGTTTACTGAGCAGGGCCTCAAGTAGACGGAGCTTCGCTTTGAGGTTCTTATACTGGCAGTACTCCTCGGCCATCGGCCCACGGTCCTCCTTCTGACAAGCCCTGTTAATACATGGAAGGAAAAAAAAGATGCAAACCTTCAGTAGTTTCAAAGAACCTGCAGCAGCTTCCATAACTGGTTGATAGTCCCTATGTTGCCTTACTCAGATAGCTTTGTACAGTGTGTATTGTAATCAGAAACTTACTGTATTTACTTTGGAGGACTAACAGTACAGTACAAAGGATGTGTACAGTTCAGAGCAAACGTCTTATTCTTCATCTCTTTTCCTGAGCTCTCTGTGCTGTATTAACGTTAAGTGAGCGTGCATTACACTGTCGTACTACGATGGAAGTTCTTTCTGTGGATGTTTTTTTCTTTCTTTGTTTTTCACAATGCATTGTTGAAAACCAAATGTTCCAAGTTTATTAAAACACATAATTAAAAGCAAAAGCCAAGTAGTTTGTGTGTGTGTGTGAGAGACACCTTTACCTGCCAGTCTGCATGTAGAAATGGTCCTCGAACTCTCGGAGAACATGGTGAAGTCTGCGCTTCTCTAGTCGTGCTGTCCTGAGGTGATCCAATAATTCTGGTCTGTCAAGAAAGAATAAAAAAAAAATCTCTAGATCGTTTTAATTGTCCATAAACATCTATACCTAAATTAAACAACAAAGAGTTGCAAAGGAGAGCTATTTGAAGAAAAAAAATGTAATTGTCATCAAATAAATCACACAGTACCTGGAAGCTTCATGTAGTGTTGCCATGGTGATGATCTGTGGCTGGAAAGCCTTCACCTCCTCCAGCGGAGACACCAGAGGTGTTTCAGACATTTCTAGGGAAAGTGGATGCAGCGACTCATCTGCAGACGCACGCCTGGAAGATATCAGTCGGAGTGGCTGCAGCCTGGGGCTTCGCTGATTGGGACGCTCTTAATCAGAGCCCTCCTCTTCCTCCTGGAGACACAGACAGACACAGGGCTCACTAATCTGTCATTCATAGCTCTCATATCTGGACACTAGAGGGCAACCGAGTGACACATCAGTATGCCACGTTTTATACAGTGGGTCTGTGCAGGACTAGAGATCTCATTGTTTTATTTAAAGTCAATGGTAAAAGATGTGACTCACTATGGTTGTAATGGCTGTTGCAGCAGTGGTAGAAAGCAGCAGCTGCTTGAGAAGACGGTACCGATCGTAGAAGGGCTTCATCAGACACCGCTCCTGCCTGGTGCTCTGAAGACACAATAGAAACCACCATGTTATTGTTGGTAATAAAGGAATAAAAAAGAAAAGAAACCAACAATGTAAGAATGAGATGGTCTCACCGGTCGTCCATGCAGACTCTCAAAGTAGAGCAGACACTTCTGTAAACTGGCCTTCTCCATAGCCATCTGGAAATGAGACATCTCCTGCACATACAGGCAAAGTGAAAACTGTTGACAGGAAATTTCATACATGCTTAGTTTCAGCCTTTAGTCTTTTTCCTCTTTGCTTATCCAGGGAATCAGACCACTAAACCCGTATTACAATATGTGTTTGTGTGTAAAGAAAGCATTACTGGAATAGCAACCTTAACAGTGTCAGGAAGGCCCAGCTCTCGTCGTCGTTCCTTCAGTCTGTTGGCTATCACGTTGACAGTTTCTTCCACATTTGGCTTGCTATTGCAGTTGTTGTTAAGTTGCTGCAGCTCAGTCGCTGTTAGTGCTGCCTCCTTCTGGTCTATGTTAGTCCTGCATGTTTTAGCTGATGGGTTGAAGTCTCCTTGCCCTCTCAGTCCCCTTTCTCCTGACTGCCTCAGCTTCAGCTCTAAAAGTGGACAACAATTCAGAAACAATTTAGTTATTGATAATTTTTTTTTTTACAACATTCTATGAATTTTGTCAACATAACTTTTTTGTGAAATTTTAACATACTATAGTTTTTCTTAAAAAAAAAAAAAAAAAAACTTGGCTAAAGCTTTTTAGACATACGATGCTCGGACTTTGTTTGACATATGATACCATGGCTTTTAATGACTTTTTAATGATTTTCTACAACATTCTATTATTTTTGTCAACTACTATACTATGAGGTTTTTGTGAAATTTTTACATACTAAACTGACGTTTTTGTGAAATTTTAACATAGTATAGTATGACTTTTTTTTAAAAATCAGACGATGGCTCTTTATGACTCATCTCATCTTCGACTGCTTATCCGGTGTCAGCTCTTTATGACTGTTTTGGACATATTTTACAAAGGAAACGAAGGGTTTTATGTTTTACAACTTTCTATGATTTTTGTTGACATAATATTCTATTACTTTTTTTTATTTTAACATACTATAGTATGAACTTCTTTAAAAAAGAATAGTCGATGGCTCTTTATGACTGTTTTTGGACATATACTCCGAATTAGTTTGACACGCGATATGATGGGTTTTGATGACATTTTACAACATTCTTTTTTTTTTGTGAAATGTTAACAATATACTATGCCTTTTTTTTTCGAAAATATTTGACAATGGGTTTCATGACTGTATTTAGAATACTATATTTAGACTTTGTTTGACATGCGGTACCATGGCTTTTTATGACTTTTTAAAGATTATTTACAACAGTCTATGATTTTTGTCGGCATGTTATACTAGGATTTTTTGTAATATTTTAACATACTATACTATGACTTTTTTCAAAAAATTATAAGATGGCTCTTTTGTGAAATTTTAACATACTATAGTATACATTTTTGTGACATGAATATGAGCGTTAAATAACATTGTATGACATTTTTTGTGACAGCTCTGTTAAATATTCTATTATGTTTTATATTTTTGGTGACATACTATACTATGTTATTTTATGAAATCCTATACTATATGTGTTCATAGTTATGAAAATGACCTTTCAGCTGCTTGCGAGTCTTGATGAGCTCCTTCATTAGTTTGGCCACCTCTGGATGTGCCGTCTTGTCATTGTGGGCTGGCTGGATAAAACAAACAAACTCACATCATTAAAAAGACAAGGTCTATTGTATAAAGTACAAGTAACTTCTTATCTACTTTGTCCCCTGGCCAGGGTGAGTTCTAATTTCATCAACATTATGTTCTTTAGCAGCCTTCTCAATCAGAAGTACAAGGACCCATTGTATAACAAAATGTAATGTTTCCAATGTACCAGTAGAGGGAGTAATTCACTCTAGTGTGATGTTTGTGGTATGTAGCCACAGCATCATTTTAGAACTTGAGCATCACTTATTCACACCCAGTCAGACACGCATACACTCAAAAAAAACAGAGAAAAACAATAACCCATCCATGGAACAGTGAGACTTGATTATTGGCTTTGAAAAAAAAAAAAGGAAAAACTGAGCTTCACACTCTGAGGCAATAACCAATAATCCAATCATTAGCGGGGACTCTGGGATCCCTTCCCTCACCTTATAGTGCTTTTCCTGTTCAAACTGCTCTTCAAAACGCCTGATCCTCTTCTTCAGGGAGTGAATATGTCTGTTGAGCACCGAGATGGAGCCCTCGTCTCGCTCTGTGTGGACACTGCTGCGAGCCCTGGAGACAGAAAGACACGTACGCTTTCATGATATCAGGACTGATAAAGTGCATTTAACTATCATCTATATCAGCATATATCATCAACACGGTAGCCAGGCAGAAAGCCTTTCAGATGCTCTGCATCTGTATGGTGTTAGCACTGTGATAGTTTTAAACCACTTCTCTTTTGAGGTCCAGGAGTAAAGCAGCTTGACTTACATGCATATGTGTTGTGAGCACGGTGGAGAAGGGGCTGCGTCGGGGTCTAGATTGTAGCGCAGGCTGTGACTGAGGTTGGGACAGCGTGGCGAAGGAACAGGGCAGTCGCCCGTCGTAAAACGAGAGAGGAGTGGGCTGGTTTTAGGGTCTGGTGGACTCGGCGCCGTGTCGCTTCCTGAAATCTCCTCAGAAAGAATAGCGGTGGAGAAGACAGGACTGTACTCTGGTGAGTAAGGTGATGGGGTGTGCACTGTAATAGAGAGAGGGAGGAGGTGGGAAGAAAACAAGAAGGAGTAAGGAAGGCATCAAAAAAAAGAAAGAGGATGAAAGAGGGACAAATAACTCTGATAACTTTCTTTTTTCTTTCCTACTCTACAAAAATACATACATACAAAAAACACATTGTTGCAACAAAGACATGAACATTAAGGACAGCAAGACAAAAAATGTAAAACAAAACTGCTACATTACACACTACGTTAGTGTCTAGATCATAAACATATTACATATCATTGAATACATATAGCATGTCATCACGCCACAGACGGCTGTGCAGGGATGCAACGGTAACAGCATTGCACCTTGTTATTTAACAAACACCAAGGGAATAACAGCAGCTAGGAAGATGCTCTGAATGAAAGCAGATGATGGATTAGACTATACTATACATAATGGTTATAGGTTTAAATCCCAATGTGACCCCAAAGGCTGAAAGTACTGATCTGTGAGGTGCTTTGGACATCATGTGTCTAAATACATTCAAGACAAAAGTAGATTAATTGGGTATTGAACATTGGAAGTTTGGAAATCAGTATATCGCTTCATTGTCATTGTCTTACCAGACTGTGACGGGTTGACCTGATCCTGAGCAGGTGATGATGACGGCGAGTGAAGAAGCAGCTTGTGGATCTGCTCTTCAGTACAAAGAGGCTGTTGCTGCGCAGGTAGGCTATCCTGAGCTTGGGGGTCTACCGGTGCGGGCACAGATCCCAAGTCAGCCTCCAGGGCTTGTAGCTTGAGGGAGGGGCTCTGGAAACAGAAGCAGAACATGGCTTCAGGGATGCAGACGGGCAGCAGCTGGAGAAGTCAGGAAGATGTGTCGTAGTTTGCGTGGAAGGGATCTTCAGCATTTCACATGCTGCTCAGGAATCGCCTGAAGTCCTGCAAAACCATTTTACTCTCCTATGAGAAAAAATATTTTGGCTGCAGCGTGGTTCGGAAGAGTTGCAGGATGAGGTGAGATGACTGGTTGCCTTGTCCGCCTGAGAAAGGAATGAGTCAGAACCCAGTGAACAGAGCTCTATGAGCAGGCTGCTTTCGCCTGTGGTGGAAGTACGAGGAACAAACTTCTCAAAAAGCAAAAGCAAAAGCAAATCTTTGATCATCCAAGGGTCCGAGTCAGTTACAAAAACAGACAGAAATTGCCATTACAAGCAGCCCATGTGAAGCGGTGCGCATTTTCAGTGAATGGACTTTCCTCTGCTGTAGCTCCCCAAACAGAATCCCTAAATCCACATGGTTTCCTTTTTGAGCGGCATTCCCGGCATTCTGCTGCTGAGCTGCCTCCACATGGATTATTCAACGCGCACGGAAGAAGGGGGCGGTGGGAATACCGCTCATGTCAGTGCATGTGGTGTGGGTGTGCGCATAAGGGAGGAGAGAGGTACTGTATATGACGAGGCGTTTCCACGGCAACGTTGTCAGACCGAGCTAAGAAGCTGCTGGGAGTCACGTAACTGGTGTACGCGTGTGTGTGTGTGTGTGTGTGTGTGTGTGTGTGTGTGTGTGTGCTATTGGATCTATATGCCATGAATTCTGATGCACAGTTAAATTGTGATTGAAGTGTACCAAAAACGTTCTGAGCCCAGAAAGATGATTTCATTCCAGGCTCTTTTTTTGTTTGTTCATTTAGGTGCTCTGACATCATTCTTTGCATCAGCAGCAGCAGCAGCAGCAGCAGCAGCAGCAGCAGATAAGGGCTTGGCTTCTCCTTCCTCACCCTCCTCGGCTGTTCATTCATAAAATAAAATAAAAACACTGCTTTGTGCGTCACACAGAGGAGGTGGAAGAATGGAAGGGAGGGGAAGGAGGGGAGGAGGCTGTTATTACTGAAGCAAAACACCCACAGGCACGCAAGCTCACACCTAGCGATACGCAAATACACAAAATCGCTGGAGGTATCAGCTGTCCTGTTGTCATAGATACCCTCATCCTAAACAAAGTGTTGATTTGTAGATCTAAAAGACTGTGGGGAAGGAGAACTTACGTCATGGCTGTTGTTCCTGCCTCTGCAATCATTGTGTCTGTCACGAGAAGCACTACCTCCTCCTCCTCCTCCTCCGTCTCCACGTCTCCCCTGAAGAAACCGACAGCATACTAACTGATGAAGTCTCATTCCTGGAGCCCACTTACTGACACACCAGTGTAGGCACACACCCCCATGTACACGCAAAATGTAGGTTGCAATGACACAGAGGGATAATGATTTTTTTTTTCAGAAACTTTTTCAATCTACCTGGTCAATTTTTAATAGACATTAAAAAAAAATTCTAGCAGTCATAGTTAAGACTTGTTTTATGTGTATTATGGTTTAATCTTAATTTTTCTATATCAGTCCTGGTGTCGATGAAGCAACACTACAGTTTAACACCTTCCCTTTTTACTCTGGTTGTGCTGAGAATCTAATCATGAATTAGATGACATCACTTTGAAACTATTTCTCATCTAAAACCTTATTTGAACCGAATAGATGTAAGGCTCTTTCAGTGGTCGGTCAGTCTTTATGTGCATTAGTGCATTACATTTTGCTAGCTCGGAAGCCTAAGGCTGCACACTCTCAGACCTGGCTATCACTGAATGAATGCATTCTAATGTGAGCCAGTGGAAATTATTTGGAGACGGCAGCAGATGACAATGTCCGCTTACCTTCTCAGATACTCTGGTTTTGGCTTCCGTCTTGTACTTCATGCAGCACAGCATGCTGAAAAACAAAAGGTTGTTAACAACAGACAAACACAAGAAAATGTCATTGCATTTTTTTTATATATATATAGTTAATAGTGGAACAACTGTGGTTCACAATCCATGTGTTTTTAAATCACATTGTGCTCTGTCTGCATTAATAATCATTACTGTATGAAATCTGCTCAAAGGCAGGTCTGCCCAGCGTTGTCTGTAGAGGCCAGACAGTCATTAAGGTTACAGCTTATTCATGTCGGACACTAATGAGGCATAACCGAGAAGACCTGTCCTGTTGCCCTGTAGAGGCAGCGCAAACAAAAACTCACCATGCTAGGGTCGACCTAATTCAGCTAGTCGGTCGGCTCCACGTGAGCGCCTGCGGCAAGTCAGTGTTATTTGGACTGGAATCATATCAAAACCATGACTGTGAGCAGCACACTGCTCTGATAACCTATTTCTCAACTGACTGCAGGGCTCAGAGATGAGCTAAACGAAGATGAAACATGGGGCATCCAAAGGTTTTCACATTTTAAATGCTTCAAAATTGCTAATATTAAAACTGTTGTTATTACTTCTTCTCTTTGACTTGAAACTGTCATTAAATCTCAGTTAAATTCTAAATAGCTAATTTAAGAAAATGTGAAATGAGGGATTTTTTTTATTCTACTTAGATGTTATCTGTCAGGACCAACGGACAAAAGGTTGCTGCTGTAATCTTGTGTCGTCTTCTTGCAGGAATCATCCTCTCACCTCTCTGCGTGCTGAGTCTGAGTTTGGGTGTTGCTCTGTGATTCCTTAGTTATGCAGCTCTCTGAAACAGATGATTTCGGGCCCGCATCTATGAAAACCTGAAAAACAATTCAGTCCATGATATATAACCTTCCACTCACCTGTTGACCTAAAAGATAATCCTCTTTAAACATTAAAAGCATGATGTGTGCTTTGTTACACACAAACATATTTTTGCAGCATGGGCAGCAGGTGACAGCCGTTTTTTTTTAATGTTTCACATCTTTATAGATGTAGTTATCTATGAGTTAATGTGAAAGATCATAACACTGTCACTGAATGATATTCACAGCAGGAAATGGTGAGTGCTGGAGACAGTTTAATAAGCTGCAGAAAGGGAGAGAAAAAAAGAAGAATGAAAAATGTGAAAGAAAAATAATAAACAAAGAATAGAGGGCTAAAATAAAATAAGAGAACGCACACTGTTGAACAGTGGTCATTGATGGGTCATTCTCTACCTCTTCCTCCTGTGATATAGGGGTGTGTGGTGTCATCTTGTACTGGGAGAAGGTCCTGTTGATAAAGAAACACATTTAACTCTACAGGAGTTCTACAATTCCTGTTGAATGAATGAAAATGTATTATATGTTTGAGTCTTAAGCAGCTGTCACCATGTCAAATCATTTAAGGTGAAACCCCATCACCTGTGTGTGGAAAAAAACAAAGCTCACCATTGTGTGGTACACTCCAACTGCAGTGGCCCTCCCTGGAGGCTTCTGGGTGGCCTGTTCTGGTGTGGGTGTTGTTCTGGCCTGGGGTCAGTAGAGCTGGAGATCACACTGCCTGCCTCTGTTGCGTCACTTCTCTCCTCCAGAGCCTCCTGGTCTGGAATCGGCTTTTGAATGTCAGCGATGACGTCTGCGCCGGTTTCCAATGTGTCAGGACTACGGAGAGTCACAAAGAGTAGCAATAAGGCATTGACAAGAACTACTGTTCTGCAGCTTCAAATGTTCACACAAGCCTTTATTGGGTTCTGACATGAATTAATTAAATGTTAAGATAAGTTGATCAATTCTTAATAAATCGTTTTTGGTCCAGATGGCACTACAATGAAACTAAGATAGATCCATGTTGTGTTAGCAGGAATAAGATATGTGTAAAATCTAAAACAACAGATTTAAAGTGCATCAATCTGCATAGCACAAGACTAACATTTAAGTCTGGAATGTCCAGCAATGAAACTCTGAGAAAACTGCTGGCCTTGGCTCCAGGTAGCATCAAGCAGGTCATGAATCAGCAGTGCTTAATCTAATGCTGCACTATGATATGACTCATGAAGCTCTAATGAGCAGTTTCAAGCCAAAACGAGCACGAAGAAGCCCATCGGTCACTTGCTTAAAGGGGAGTATGACATCAGAGCTGTAAGCTAGCAGCAAGGAATTAATGTCAGCTGTTTAAGCTATTGTCACAGAAAGGGCCGAGCATTATGGATATACTTTCTACAAGTATTCCTTCCTTAAAAAATCTTAACAGAGTCTAATCATACAAGAAAAAAGACTCTTGGCATTGATAATTAAGAAATATAGAAAAAAAGTGCATTCAGCAGTGAGCGTGACATAAATACTGACTTGATATACAAGATGCACACGTTCACTCATTTCTTTACATGGAGATGACAGCATGCTAAGAATAGTTTTATGCATTATTGACTGCTCTAAAGCAGCTTACTCTTTTCTTCTGTGCCTAAGACCACCTTGTATTATCTCACTCACAGTTTTATATGCGATGGAGAAGCTCACAACTTCGGAGCGACGGAAAAAGTCAAAGACATCACACTCAAACACAACAATAAAAATGACAGATGAGTAGTTTGATACTGTTTTTTTTATTATAAAAATCTGGCTTCATAGGGATGATTAATCATATGTATCGACCAAGAAAACCCCATCATATTATATAATATAATATTATATTATATTTCTTCCTATTCAGACTTGACCTGAAAATGGATAATTTTTAGTATAAATGCAATTACTTAAGTTCAAAGAGACACTGAAAAATATGATGGAAAATAACTAGCTTACTGAAAACCCTCAGTCCTTTTTCTTAGAATCAACATTGACACTAAAATCAAACCCTTTGTAGGTAAAATTAGACTAGAATCAATATGGACTGTGACGTTACTGGGAAGTAAAGAGGTCCAGACATTTCCAGACAGAACAGCATGCAAATGCTGCACATTTTTGGAGAAAGAACAACATCCCAGTAACAAATCCCAATTGGACATGTGCAGAAGAAGTTAACAAGAAAGGACACCATTCTTATATGTTTAGGTCCAAATTAACTTAATGCTAACATTCTTCTCATTCTCACAAAGGACACATGTGATAAATTGTGAATCCTGTGCTGCTCTTGCCATGAACCTCAAATAATTAAATAAAGAAATTCATGAACAAAATAGATTTTCACACCCCCACATTTGTTGTAGGAATTTCATTTGGACACCCTCCGCTTGGATTAATAGATCCAGGATATATCAGATCCAGAAAGATACACAGTTGATGATGCAGGATCTTAGGCCTGCTAAAACAGATGAGAGTGGGAAGTGGTTGGTATTTGTTTGCCCTATGAGTGCTAAAAAAAAAAACACTTGAAGTGGTGAAAACACATAAAACTGGCATGGTATAGCTTCTTCTTGAAGCTTGGCACTCAGCATGACTGATATAAAAATAACAATCATGTAGGAGTGCCCACATATGTCCATGTTGGATGTAATTATCTGAGATAATGCGCCTACAGAGGGCACCTGAATAAGAAGCCCACATTCTGCACACAGTTTTCTTTGTAAGTATGACGTTGTTGGTGTAAGACCTGGACTCAGCTGGGACACACACGCCATGCCACCTGTTGGACCTGTGCAGCGACATCTAGCAGTGACTCTTCTTTAAACGGACACGTGAGAGTAGATACATTACAGTCTGGTCAGTCTGACCTTGGCAGCCAATGTGCTGCATTTCTGTGACCTCCATATCAAATGTTGTTGAGAGTTCAAATAGCACTTTATAGCCACCAAGTTCAGACTGGGAAAAGTTGCCCACAAGCAGATGTACATTCTGTCTGGGGGACCAATTTGACATGGTTCCACTTTTCTTCTTCAGGCAGCAAAGCTACTCTGCTATTTTTACTTGCTATTAGGACTGAAATCCAGCTGTACAAAAATGTTCTGTTGCATACAGAAACTGCATGTCATGGTTTCTGTAGGGTGGTTTTCTGACATAATTTGACAACTTTTGCTAACTTCCATGAACATGAGTGAAAAAGACCTCCAGAGGTTGGCCGTAATTCACTGTGAATGACATCTCAGCCTTATCACCAATGATACAACCACCAACCTGACAACTGACTTGCTCAATACAGAGTCAATACAGAGCTACAGGGTTAAAGGTCAGGTCCCAATTATTCCCCTTGTGGTTCAGGCAGAAAAAAAATCGTATGTAAGTAATATCCATCCATCCATCCATCCATCCACCAGTGTAGGTACAAAGTTAGCAATGCTAAGGTGATTACAGTACCTGTTGAGTTGGGTCCGTATCGTTTGGGTAAAAGCACTGGTCACCGAAACTGAAGTGGTCTCTCCCTCCAACCTCTCCATACTACTCTGCCATGAGTGACAACTGCTAGATCCGACCTACCAAGGACAACACGGGTAAATAATACACATACACATAAGAAAACCTCAAAGCATTCTTTACGCTTCATCTTCATGCGTTTACTATAAACATGGTTTCTGGATATAGAGGGTAAGGGGTTTCCATGGGAACAAATGACAATAAGCCTCCAGGGACAAAAAGGCCGAAATCATTTATTGACATTTGTATGACATTTTTTGTCAGCACTTCCCAGCTTTATATATCAAGAATACCCAGTGATAAAATGAATCATTTAACACAACCTGGAACCAGATAAGTGGCTTAGCTCCATAGCTACTGTCGCTAGCAGTGTTTGCTACAGGTCTGCTGGCGATGACTCAAATTCTACAAAAAAGGAGCAGCAATCCCACTAACAGGTGTGTAATCTTCAGCCCACAACCGCATACAAAAAATATCTATAAATAATAAATACATTAAAAAAAGAAAAAAAAATGAAGACAAAATATAAATTAAATCAATTATTTTTCACAGCTTGCATATACCCTCTACATAGTACATGGAGTTCAAAGATCAAACTGTATGGAGATAGAATTGTCTCAAAAGATTAATACAGCGCTGTGATTATATCACAGAGAAAGAGAAAAGAAAAAACAGACCATGTAATTAAATCAATAACGCAACAATTTCTGACAACGGGAAGAAAAAAAACATGGTTCACCTCAAAGTGTGAAAGAGCAGAGAGAGTAGGAGGAGGTGACGAGGAGGTGATTGAGGAGGCCACTATGTCCTCGGCGGGGGTTGGAAAGAGAACCTCCTGATGCCTCAGAAGATGGAGCAACAGGGCATTGCACACGTACTGCTCCTCCAGCATCCTGGGTCCTGAAGGAACACTGCACAAAGAGAAGATGGGGAACACAACAATACATGTCACAGATTCTATGTAGCATGCATTCAAAACTGTCCTCCTTTAAGTGTTCAAACAACCATAATGGAAAAGGGTTCCATCTAGTGGAAGGAGGCATGTACAGCAGTGAACCGGCAAAAGGTGAATCAAAATCCAACACTGAGGAAAATAACATTCCCACTGTCCAAAATAAACAGCTAGGCAGGGAAACAACGTGTAGAGTTTCACTTTGAAAATGGTGATGGTTCTAAATTGTTATACATGTGCAGCTTCTAGTTATAGCAGTCACAATATAGCTGTGAGGGCCACCTCAGACCAAAATAGTCTTCAGATGTTTTCCTGGAAGCAGCTATTTGTTTATATATACCATGTTGTGTTTGACATCATCGATTATGTTTTTTGTAAGGCTTATCCTCAAGGTTAAGGTTAATACTATTTGGGATGAGAATGCAAATAATTTGAGTATTAATAGATCTGTGTTTACATGGAGGGCAGGTCGACTGGTAGGACATGACAGGAGAAGCCCGACACATGGATTACATAACGAGGACGACAAGCTGTTAAGAGGCTTGGATGACAAATATGCACGTTATTGGGCAGAGGCCAAATAAGCTGTCACACATGCTGCATGGCAAGAGCATGTGCTCCAATGTCATACAAAGTATATGAATTGTAGAGTAATAGTGAACACACAAAATAATGCAGCTTCAAAGCTATTCTGTGCTAAATAGTTGCTTTGTTCTGCTGGACATTGCCTTCCAGCATGTATCTCTCATTCACTCTCTAATCATTTTCATTCAAACCATTATACCATCCGACTCTTCCTCCACTATATTTCTAATGCCGGCAGGACCAGAAACAAACCTCCAACTGTCTACAGTTAGCGCAACACAAACCCACCCCAACTTTTTCCAAGTCTCTGCCCCAAGCTATAATCATCTGACGTTTTCCTGTCACATGGAGAACTTTACAGTGTGAGTGACACCACATTCCACTCACAAGCTGTTAACTTTCAGAGAAAACAGAGCTGGCATAGACGAGACTGGGAGATCAAAGGATGGGGGAAGAGTTGAAAGGATGTTGACCGAATAGAATCCGCCCTCTCCACTGTGGCAACGACTGAAACAGTCTAATTGTAAGTGTCTCTCTAGAGATTGGGTTTTTTTACAGGGATGCCTGCCTTCTGTAAACAGGAGGGGAAAAGTGTGCACCATCCTTTGGCGTTATCAACCATGAGCCACACCCATTTCCTTTAGGGGACAAATCTGACTCCACCCCAACTTAGTAGTGAAGTTGTGAAAAAATGTAACAGAAATGTTGCCCTTGTGACACTAAACTGTCTGCTCAAGCTGAATGTCAGATTGTACCCAGACTGTACTGACATTGGAGGAACCGTGTGTCCCAGTACAAGTCTGGACAACAGCAACTTACTGAAATAAACAAGGTCCAAAGATGGATGCCAGACTATTCGCAGGCATGTGATTTGATTGATTGTGAGCGGCCACTCTGGACAGGAAGTGGATGAGGTAAGACAAAACAATGTGGTTGTCATCGGGGAGGTGACAAAGCTTTTCTCTCAGAGACTGGTTGATCTCTGCCTCATCCGCATATCCTAAAAATAAGCACAAACATCAAAAGAGCATTGATTAAAATGCACTTCAATCACTAAATGTTGGCATCTATGAATGTTATAACCAGCATCAGATGCACATTAGTTTTACACCACTTTTCAGCCTTAAACGTATGAAATTGAAGAATATAAGCAGCCAAATACAAGAGAACCACCCATTTATAAACAACCATCATACACACATAAAATATACAATCATTTATCACTTTAAAGACACAACTTTGGAGTCCAGTCATTTCAGATGGGTATTTGTCAATAGTATACCGAGTAAATAGTTAATTGGTCACTCAAAGCATTATCATTACATTAAGTAATAGTTGATGCCCTGGTGTTGTCTACTGTTACTGTAAGAGGGGACGACATCGAGACCACCACTCCACAATCTACAACACACTGTAGACCTCTCAACTTTAAGTTTGTTTACACCTTTTTACGTGTTCCCCACTGAAGAGATGGAAGCATCCCAGTGACATTTTGATTGAGCTCTGTAGTGCCTTCTTCAAATCTAAAGACCAATAGCGGCATTCATTGTACCACGCCCACAACGGAAGATCAAAGACCATTGTGCCCACATCTGGCAGAGATCTGGCTCCAAAGTGGTATCCTGGTTCAACTGCGATTACAGGCGGACCAAAGGACAGAGCCCAGGACTCCAGTGTGATGAGAGGAGGCGGACTCTGTGTCTACATCAATGATGCTTGGAGTTCAATCATAGTCAAATTTGATCAACAATGTTTCCCATTTATAGTGGCTTTCCTAGAAGTCCCAGACGCATCAGTGGCTGCACAAACAAGGTCCAGGCGTGTACTTAAATTTATATTCGCTGTTACATTTATCGTTTCCACATACACGTTCTTGGATCCAGGTACATCATGATAACACGTTAGGTAAGTTAACCTAGTTACTGCTACCTGCAGACACCGTGATCAGGGTTTGCTTTCCTCCAGAAATAGAGTCACATTGTAGGTGACCGCCACCCAGAGTACAAACAAATGAATTACAATCCAAATAAAGACAAAGGCAAACAAGGGAGAACAGGCTCTTACAGCATGTTTAATGTTAAGATGCTGTCCTTATTTACTGCCAAGTGAATTCACCAGTGTTTTTGTTGCATCTTTTAACATTCCCCCTGATGCAAATTTGAAAAAGGAATGTACTACTGTTTTTGTTTTGTCATGTTTTTCTTGTAACGCATCAATGCACTAGGTTAACACTGCTTTTCGTTGTCCAACCCTGTGTTGCAGAATGACAATAAATTATCCTTGAACCCTTTAATTCACCCAACAATGCCAGTCCAACATGTTTGCCTAGTACCTGTCAGGCTCAGAACCAGTTGTTTGCGGTGTGATTCGGGTACTATGGGGGTGGGCATTTCTCGAAGGAAGAGTTTGAGTACTGAAGCCACAGTGCAGACATCTTCCTCATGCTCCAGGTCCACCATCTCTCCGTGATCCCACCGCTGCCTCAGCTTTCTGGTTCGCACCACAGAACCACACAGGCGAAACAGGCCCCTGTAGTGCATTCCTGTGACAACAACCAAGTAGATTCCATTAGTATGATGTTTGAATATTGTTTTGCATTGAGAGTGCGAGATAAATATAGAGGGTAGTAAGGGGAAGGGAGGGAGGGATGTGATAAGAGTTGATGAAAGACGAGCAGTGGAGTCACAGAACAAGTAGGATGTGTCTCAATTACCATTTTTATCCAGGAACTCCACCATGTCTCTTAGCACAAGAGGTATCCCACAAAGCATCTGCCCATGCTCTCTCAGTGTTTCAAAGGCAACACCAAACACACACCTGGCAGACAGTTCAGGCTCAGACACCTGGGTGGGAGCAGTGGGCTCCGGGCTGACCTTAGCACTGTGTTTCAGGATGCTCACAGAGGACGGGTCACTCTGCGTGGAAACAAGAGGACAACAACTGACTCTCATCCTATAGTCCCATAGCCATAACCCCGCCTGCATTTGAATAGCACCTTCAATAGCAATCTAGTGTGTCGGTCCATGTCATGATGTGGAAACGTTAGCTGATTAGCAATACACATTATATGCTAGGTGAGGACACAGTGCTGTTTCCTCGATAAACATTTAACTAACTAATAAAGACACCAGCATATAGCCAACGCCATGTCACCAAATACCGTTTTTTTCCGGATAATAAAATTGTGAAATATGTGCTCTGACCTTTATAACTTATATTAATAGGTCAAATTTCCCTCCACAAGATAAACATCGATTGGGTAATCAACTCGACAATACCGAAGAATGTAATAAGATAACCTTCCGCAGCTAAACTTACGCAGAGTGACACCGAAGCGCTCGCCCCCATGTTTCAGCTCACGGGAAAACTCTCCATGTTTTCAGCTGTAGACGTATTTGTTTCCCTCCACGACATGATGAAGCCGTTCTCAGAAACTCTCGGAAAGTTCGACGCGCGACCAACTATGTCCGCCGTCTCCCCTCACATCTCCACGCCGGGCTCACACTGCTGTTGTTGTGGAGAGGGTTTGGCTAGCTTCTCACTTCCCCACCGTTAGCTACCCTGAAAATTGTTTCTATTGCTTGTCACGTGACACATGTGTAACCATGGTGAACTGTGACGGGGTCGCCAGGAGAAGGAGAAGGAGAAGGAGACTGCCTCTGAATGCAATGTGTAGGGAAATGGACCCCGGAGAGCAATTGATAGTTTTCTTGTTCAATGAGCTTAAACGGACAAAATAACAGGGTCGAGTCGAAGATGTTTTCGTGTTATGGCTTTGCCGACAGTGTGCCAGTGTTTCCAGGAGGGGGGAAGTCTACTTTAATGAACGTTTTGTGGGGTTCTGAACGTAGTGTGAAGATGATATTACCAAATAAGCTGTTATTTTATGATCAAAAACCCAGATAACATCGAGCAAACTTAACTTGTCCACTCAAATATTATTTACCCATCAAAAAATATTTGATTGACATGACTTGTTAGTGATAACGAAGGACCTACTTTATGCATTTGGTTGCCATTGCATATTTATTGAACAGTCTATGGTCATTTAATAAAGATGGAGCTTTGTGTGCCTAAATGGTATTTGTTTTACATGGGTTTCTGGCAAGGTTCTGAGTTGGGCTGTTTTTATTGAATTGGATGGGTTTTGAGTTGTGATTCGGCAATCTGATCTGGCAACATTGCAGTGTATCTGTTTACTGCTAACAAATATTGCCACGGGTATTTACTGTATTTACTTGGGACTCAAAATGTAGTTCAATCTCCATGATATATACGTGACAAAGCGTGGCACTCATGATCATTAATCTAAATATCTTTTATTGGCACTTTTTAAATAAAATGATATAATAAAACAATAACATCCATAAATATCGTAATACTGGCATAGAAAATAAGAGTGGCTAAAGGTGACAGCCAAACAGTTTCTCTTCTAGTTCAGTACTAATTGTACTTCATCTGCACCTTGTAAATACCCTCTACAAACACAGAAAGCAAATGCTATTGTCCCAGATATACCCTTATGCCTGAAACTGGAACTATCAAAAATACATTATTTGTAGTGGTGTACTTAACAACATTCAAGTGATTCTAAAAGCCTACTGCAATGCATTCATTACAAGTATGATCACGATAATCAACTTCCAACTTAAACAAGAACAGTTTTTACAGCTCTATGGCCGGTTTTGTGCATATAAAAATCACTAGTACGTAGGACTTTACAAACTAGTGCTAATACAAAATGTTATCAAACAATGCACACCCACACAATCCGATGCACGTTTGTGAACATGCACGTGTAGACACATACACGCACAACATACACATAAACATATACCACACACAGTGATGGAAAATGACCAGCATGGTCACAATCCATGCCAGCAGAGGTCATGATAATCATGCCACAAAGAGGACCAACATGCTGTTATGATTGGAGATACATTAGGAGCTCTTCGGTGTTTTACATGTTTTTGAATCAGCATAACTTCCAAAAGTCTGTCTGATGTAGAAACCGGAGGTATGTGGAAGTCAAAAATGATTTATAAAGCAAGGCTTTTGTATTGTTCCAACAGGCATTATGTGTTGACAGGCATTGACTATCATTGATGCTTTGGAAAGATACATAGCAGTATAATTCAAATATATAATAAAACCAAAATACAAAATAAAAATGTGTTGCTAAAATTAAGATTATCAAAAAGCACTCCCTCCCTCATTCTGATCCCTGTATTTACTGTTCCAGTGAGATTCCTGGGAGAATAATTTTGTGCATTTGCAGAATGGTTCCAAATGTTTGAAATAACCACGCAACAATGTTTTCCTCCCGGACACTATGAACAGCACCATTTCTTTTTTTTTTTCCAGAGCTACAGCAAAGTGAAAACCAGTGTTTACATTAACACAATTTAGAATTTGGGAGATGAACAATATTGTTCAGTAGACCTCGAAAAATGAGGCAATAACAATTTTAATCAACACAGTCCAACCTTTAAAAAGATCTGCAGTGTGTGGTTTGAACCTGAGAAATGCAGGCAAAGTACAGAGGAAAGGCCTGTATTTCAAAAACCTCTGGCAAGTATTTTGGTATATTAGAACCTGGCAGCAGAATTAAGGAGGAAACTTCTGTAAAGACGAAGAAAGGAAATTCCTCCAAGAGGTGGTTGGGGCATAGTTTATCAGCGGACAGTTGCTGGGCAATAGGGGTTTGAGTCCTCATGAAAGGTGCTTATTATCAGGCTACAGAGGCAACTTTTTCACAGTTGCTGGTGTAATGGACGTCTGGTCTGTCATTCTCAGAGGGCTTCTTGTTCCAGCAGGGAAGGTTGAGCAGAAAGAGAATGACTGCTCCCAGCTCCACGCAGCCCCCGCTGAAGTAGAACGCCAAGTCATATGACTGAGTCCAGTCGAAAAACCACCCTGGAAAGTGATGATAAAAACAGTGTGAGCACAGTCAGCAGGAACTCCTTGAACTCCTACAGCAGTCAGCAAAATAATGACAGACTGGTTCCTCATTGGTGTCGACACGCCTTTTCCTTTGCTCTGCCTGCCTGATTTAACATTTAGACTTTTTTTTTTAAACGTCTCTGAAATATGATCTTACAACAGGGTTTATCTCTGCACACATAATATCTGCACCTATTCTAACCAATAATGTAGCACAGCTAATAAATTTAGATGAAGGAAAGCCCTCTTACCGACAACAGGGGGTCCAAGCATGATCCCAAAACCCCCGAAGAACATGAGGATGCCGTGGGCTTGCGTCAGTCTTTCTAAGCCGACGATGTTGGTGGTAATGTAGGAGGTGAGAGACCAGTTTCCAGAGAAGAAACCCAGGATGGCAGACAGGATCTGCAGTCCCAGATAAGTCTTCGTGATGGGGATAAGGAGCAGAGCCACACCTCCAGCAAACATGGTGAAGGCATACAGGTAGATGCCATTAATCCACCTAATGTCCACCAGCGTACCCAGCACTAGTTTACCCACGCCAGTGGCAATGGCCCCTATTGACACCAGAGGAATGACACTAACTTCTTCAATGAGTCCCTCACTCTGCGCGACATCCTCTATAAAGAGCACAGGAGGGAATGCCCCTAGACTGAACAGGAAGACAGCAATACAGAAGGACACCATGGATTGGTCCTGCAGGATCTCATACATGGAGTGCATGTACTTGCGGTAAGCCTGCTGCTTCTTCTTGACGACCTTCATGATGGTGAACCCAGCCAGGAAGCCGCCTTTCTTCTTCTCAGTCTGAACGGCAGAGTCTTTGGCATCAATGATGATCAGCAACTCCTTGACCATTAGAGTCTTATCTGTGGTGGTTGACGTGGAACCTGCTGTCAGCTTCAGGTCATCCAACGGGGGCTTCTCGAAAAGCTGCTCCTCCGTGTTGCGTTCCAGCGCAGCCTTCTGTTTGAGGTAGTACCCCGGCATGTTGAGGGGCCTCATGAAGCCCGCGCAGGCCATGAGGTTTAGCGCTACAGCTCCGACGATCAGCAGGCAGCCATGCAGGCCATACAACACGATCAGCTCGTTCTGAGCGGAGGCATAGATGAACGCTCCAACACTTGTGCCTGGGGGAGCACAGGTAGACAGACATTGGCACTTTTCAAATTAGGCTGATGGGATGTTTTTATTTGTAGAAAAATTTGACTATCTTGATAAAAACAAAAAAACTGTCATCTCTGTGTTCCCAGGTTGCATTCATCTATGTTATACTGATGTGTAAAAAAACTCAAATTCTTCATAATGGGCTTAGTAACACCAGGATGAAAGGCTCAAGTCTGTTTAACAATGATGGGTGTGTTCAGAAGTGGGTTTCTTCACCTGTAAGCACACCCAACAATGATGTCAGAGTGTACTGACACACAGTGGAATACACTTCTACACCACGACAGTCAGGTTAAACCACTGGAGGTCAGCAGTTAAATTACCCATAAATATTCAGACTGTGAGGTGGCTCAGTAGTTCTGAATTAATAATATACTTTATATTTTAAAGATTAACTTTAAGTGCTTCTAATAACCCTCAGTGATAATTAGACTATTCTGTCTAATACAGCTCAAAACTATTAACTATCCCAAACCGTTGCCAATGAAGTTTTGATTCTGAGCCAAACCAGATCTAGTCACTAGTGGGTCCACATCCCTACCTAAGAGACTACTCTGCCTTTGCTACACTACAGATGTTGATCTCGCATGCATGAAAGTAGTGAGCATGGAGAACTGGTGTGCACCCAGTGAGTGCCGGGCAGAGAGAGGGGGTGGCAGTACCTGTGGTGACAAGTCCGAGGGCCAGGCCACGTCTCTTGTCAAAATACTGACAGGTGATCGTCAACGTGGCTGCAAAGACCAGACCACAACCCAGGCCTATGGTAGGAGAGAGGACACGGACACACCCAGGTAGGATTTGCATTAGGGAGAAAGCTTTTCACTTGCACAACAAATACACCACAATAGAAATTCAATTGCACAGTGCAAATCAAGAAAATGTTCTGTATAAAGACCACGTATATTTCTGCCAAATCAAAGAATGTATATTAATCTTTTACATTGGTCTGCTCTGTGTGTTTCAGTGAATTCACTCACTATGAAGATGCATTTACATCAATCTGTCAGTTTAGAGGGTACTGTGCAATGCAAACATAAAAGAAAGCATGTCATGAGCAGTAAACAAGCCGCACGTGGACATACAGCCACCGCAATCGTCTAAGGACATCTCTAAAAATAAATAACCGCCTTCAAATATGCATGGCCTCCCCTCTCCAGTCGCGCCTGTGTGAAAGACAGTGTTGACCGTGAGGGGTGCACGAGGATTAAGCACGGCTGAGCTGTCACTTAACGCACCACAACAGGTGGTGTTGGGCTCACGCAGGCACACCGGTGAGGCTGCAGAGGCAATAAAGGGTCACATGGGGTGCAGGCTAAGCCATAATGTAATTTTTCTGTCAACATCCCGAGAAAATACAAACATGAATGTCAAACGAATGGTGCGATGCTGAAACTTGTATCTTGTCTCAAGATTCCACGTACTTTTAGTGGCGGTGGGTTTCATTCAATGTGTAATTTAGGATCCAGCCAGTCTCTCATGTTGCATAATAGTTGGACTTAGCATGCACCACTGCTTCTATCAAATTATTATATAATTCTTTTTACGAGATACGAGATGTTAGAGGGATATGGAGCTTAGTTAACTCCCTTGAACAAAGTGACATCAAACACTTTTTTTCTTCTCGCACTGAAAAGACACAAGCCTCTACCAGACGGGATGTTAGCATTAACTTGTCTCTGGGAGGGCGTCTCGCTGAGAAAACACACAGGACAATGGCCACCAAGGTTATCATCAAGTGGTTTCTTACCGACCACGATCCCGTAGGAAAAGATTAGGAACTGGACATTTGGAGCAAAGGCACTGAGCATCAGGCCACCCGCCACCATTACGCCACTGAAGATGGTCACGGGACGAGCCCCAAAGTTGTCCACACAGGCACTGCAGATAGGACCTGAGGGAGGAGAGGCAGATACAAGAGGAAGCAAAGTCAGTGATGGACGAAGGAAAATATCAGAACAAAGGAAGTTGTTGTGAAGAAACTGTGCTCCTTGTTGTTTTCTGGATAAAAAAATATATTTTTTGAGACAATCAACGCTGACTCTTGTTGAAACCTTTATCATTTCCTTCCATGTGACCAGTGTTAGGACAGCAGAAACTGCAGTGTTGCAGCTGTCTGGCAGATGGGACACATGTCGAGGACTTGACTGGGCCTGAGGCCAAATCTGTCTAGTCTAGATTTTCGCCTCACCACATTGAGGAAGAGGACAGCAAGAAAACAGGCTGAGCTGGGTGAGCTCTGCCTGATCTATCAATCTGATCCAGTTTCTTAACACTGAAAGGCTTTGTTTGTTCAAATGCCAGCTTTTACCATGGAGTTACATTTGATCTTCTCTTATTGTCTTGTCCTTTCTGTATCAAATAAGCAAAATTGTAAACACAAGCTTGTCTCTGTGTTCCATCCCTATCTGTTTCTCAATCTGTCTTTCTTCCCCTCCCTCTATGGTCACATTACGAGCTTAGTCCTCCTACATTCATAGCATGGATGACTTGCACTTGCTTTGCTCTCCGACAAAATCAATAACAGCAACTCTGCTCAGGGAGCCACAAAGTGCCAATCTCTGTCACCGCAGTGCTGTTTCTTCCCATCCCGTCGAAACATTACCGCGAGGAGACTTCTTGAACACCTGACGCCATAGTAAACATATTCCTTGGCGGGGATTGCCCCATGACGTGGTAGTCATCCATGGGTTATGATGATTGGGCATGATGTGGTAAGATGATAGGTGTAAAGGTGAGTGCTCTACTTTGGGCACTAAGCAGATTGTATCTCCCTAAATCACACTTTAGCTGATCTATTACCCATAATGGCATGCAGTGCCAAAACATCAATTAACTACTCAGCATATACTTATCAGATCGTCTAGGGGGGGGGGGGTGGGGGGATAGCTGAACACACAGTTTTCTCCATTTGCATATACACTCTAAAAAACTTGACAGCACCCAATAATTCAACTGCGATCACGTTGGCCTCTTTCACCCCCGCGTGGACCCATGTCGAGGACTATTACACTGTAACAGCGTGTGCTACTCACTGGCTATTAATCCCACTCCAGCAACGAGGGAGCCCACCCAGGCCGTCATGCCTTTGCCCTCCTGGAAGGCGTGCAGCCACTCAGGGTACAGGACGCCCACTGACTGGGGAGATCCGTAGGCCAGGAGCTGGGCCATGAAGGAGGCCACAACAATCGCCCATCCCCAGCCGCCGTCCAGCACTTGGGTAGATGGAGCCATGGTGCTGATGTTACTGCGGCCCTCTGGGATCTGCTACAGCTTCGACGGAGGAGGGGTTCCTGGGAAAGACAAAACAATAAAAAGTTGTAAGTTTGACAGAAAAAAATAAATAAACGACCAGCGGAGGAAAGTATTTTTTCTTTAAGGGGATCCATGACAGCTTCCAAAACATACACTTACGTGGTGCCTTGATGTAGTGAAGGCTGCTCGGCCTGGGCAAACAGGCAGGTCACCTGTGGTAGGTCCTGAAGAACACACTGACTGCAACTTACCCGTAGGCAACAGCCCTTTTTGTCCCTGTCTCCATATAAACCACACCTTGGAGGAGGGGAAAGTAAAGACAACTGCACTGCTTTGTGCTCCCCAGGGGGGGGGGCTGCACTTTTAACCCGCCTCCTCCTCCGTGATTCAGCTCTGATCCTCAAACTCAAGGAGACACATGTCTCCTGCGCTGATTCTGACTTTCCCACACCTCTTTCATAAATAATGTAGCGCAGAGCAACTTTATCCATCACTGCGGCAGCATGAACTCCCTTTGTTTACAATGCGGCTTCTGATGGAGAGGTTCGACGGAGTTGGTGCAAAAAATCTCCCCCCGTTTCAGGTGTTTGCTAAAAGGTCTACATTACGTTTGAAGCGACTTTTCTTTAAAATTCCAATTAAAATGCAATCATATCCAGAGGAAAAGCCGCTGTAGGATTCAAATGACATCATCTCCTTTCACCAGCTGCAACAAGCGCGTCTCCTCCTCATATTATATCGCATTACTCACATACAAACAAATCCACGTTTTGCTTGATATTTGTTGTTGTGAGAAAGACATTCTACACTCACCTCAGCATCTACAGATACAGCAGCAGGACCCTGCAGAGCTGCGCGCTCTACGGGAACTGTCCATGGAGGATGGTCCGCCTGTTAAAATCCCGTCTTACTAAATCACAACAATGACATACAGAGAGAGAGAGCGTCGGACGCTGGCGAGCTGCTCCTGTCTGTTATGGCCGGGAGTCAAGGGGAGCGCTCCGCTTCAACAATGCGCATTTCCATCCGTTTCACACTGCTTTGTAGCCGGCGACAAAACCGGTTCAAAGCTGTTCTTGCTGGTCCAGGAGCAGCTTGAGCGCAGCTACTCCTCTTGCGCGCGCGGAGCGCACCGCAGACAGATGAGCCACAGACAGAGGAGCCACAGACAGGCTTCCTCTTCAGAGATGTGCCGGCCGTGTCTTCATGGTTCATTCTATACTTCTTGTTTACATTTTTAAGTTATCTAACAGTAAATAAGAAAACAGACGCAGTCTACAGGCTCATGCACACACACAAAACTAGTTTTACCTGATAGCTTCCCAGGTCAAATCAGGTAATAAATAAATACATACATAAAAAAATAAATAAAAGGCCAATTGAAAAAGTTAATAATAATAATTAACTACTACTACTACTATATAAATAATAATAAATAATACTTAATAACAATCATACAAATGAAAAGAATGATGTAAATAGACTTGTGTCTGGTCTAGGGGGAAGTTGGGGGTTCGTGTGCTGACTGTGGGGGCAGGGAGCAGGCTACTTCTCTCCAGGAACATATTGCCATCATTCCAGTCTAAACCGGTTGATGGATGGTAATAATACTAACACCACCATGCACCAGTAGGGTGCACTGCCTGGAGTCGTCTCCCTGGGGAGCACTGATTAAAGCAACAGGCTACACAGCACAAAAGAGACTCCTGAATAATGACTAAAACATAGCAAGAGATTCATTTAAGCTCAAGTAATATAAGAGTGACATATAAAAAGACTAGGCATTGACAGAGTGGTAAAATAAAATAGGTGTAGCCAAGGAAACACAAGTGGCACACCTAGACAGGTTGGCTTGTATTTATGTGGCTCAAATGTAAGAACAATCCTCTTTCTACCCAGAGAATCACACCAGCAGCCTGATAGATATAGTTTGAATCACATTTAAATGAACACAAACACAAAAGTGGACGTCTCGGGTTTTAGTAATTTCATGTAGTCACGATGTGAAAGAAGAAAGAAGAGCTGCTCTCGGTCACATTGCCACTGCATCATAAAGTTATATAATCATGTGATTGCACCCAATTTCATAACCTCCGGTCAGAAACACAGTGGAACTAAGTCAGAAGAGAAAAAAAAGGCAGAGTAGACGAGTGGAGAAAAGGTACGGACACGGAGCAGTCAAAGAGGAGACGTGAAAGATGAAAGGAAGGGGGCTGGCTAAGAACAGGGGAGGGATGAAGAGAACAGATCAGAGGTCAGACTGCTTTTCACACTGAATGCAACTAGAATTCTTTGGGAACTTTGATGCTTTTTCCCATAGCTGAAGTCTGCTGCCAGGAAGGGTCTTACAGAAAAGATTTAGGCTCCATAATCCCCTTCTGCCTGAAACATTAAGTGGAAAAAGAACAAATGAGGCACAGTTAATTGTACTCCACACTAGCATTACATTGACACGTTGTCCCAGACCAGTTCCAACCAGATATAGTGCATGTGGGGGACAGTGTGTCGGAATCTGAGGGAGGGTGGGGAGTGGATTACAGAGCGCTGATGGTACACTGCTAACACAATCAATGATGGTGCTGCACACACACACACACACACACACACACACACAGAAATCTCATCTACATTTAGTGACTGGCTTACAAACAAAATCAAATCAATTCACCATCTCCAGACTGAGATGGTAGAGAGCGAGTTCAGGCCTAAAGACTCATAATTTGGATCCGCGCCCTCTTTGTCATCCTGAGATTACAACATCGAGCAAGGGTGAGAGACACTATTGACCTAAATCATTATTGGCCAATATCTAAGCTGGCTAAAATCCCAGACTTAAGAGTAAACTCACAACTTTATTCCTTCCTGGAGGTCAATGATGTTCTCCTTTCAACTTCAAGACCCAGAAGGACAGATACACTTCCCCTAATATTCCCACATATAATATCTATATACATATTTTAAAAAAAAGCATAATTGTTACATGATGTTTTTTAGAATAAGGCTGCTTGTTAATATTACACTTTTCTTTATTGTATGTCAATCAGAGTTGTCATAATGGGGGGGGGGGGGGGGGGGGGCTGACATTAGGCGAAGGCAGGGTTCACCCTGGATGGGTCGCTGGACGTTGGGGATTTTGGTACCCTAAGACCTAAGAAGATAAGCTTTTTTGCACATTTTCCCCTCATGTTTTTGGAAAGTATTTTTTTTTTCTATCAAAATGTAAGTGATTCGTGTTTCCAATAAGATAAATGTTAAATTACAACCTGAATGAGAACTAGTGTTTCTATTGAAATAAATATGAGTTATAGCATGCTGGCAAACATGTTGCATCACTAGAGTACCTGCTTTACGGTGACGGCTGCACCAGAACAATTTGTCTAATATCAAATGCCCACAGAGATGGACAAGACAGATTAAGGGTAAACTCCATTATATTTTAATTTGACATTTAAAAATGTCTGTCATATGACTCATCTGCGGTCCATTGATAAACCCATAAACACACATTTCCCACCACTTTCATATAAGCTGACCTGATATTCTTTTCTCTTTCTCCAGCACTTTTCTGACACCTGAGAGGCAGCAGCCTGCTGTTCTGTTCCGTAAGAGGCTTGGCAGCTGTAATAATACAGAGCAACCCTGCAGTCTGGATAAATGTTGGTTTCGGCCGCCCAGCTCCATAGAGCTGCAGAGGTCAGAGGTCACCTTAGCACCCAGCAAGGCCTCCCTGAGCCTCCAGTGCAGATTCCTGCTTGGATTAGTTCGGGTTGCCGAATTCAGCAGCAAGAGAGAGCACCTCAACATGGTAGAAAAACACAAAATACACTGAAGTTGTATCAGAGCGCTCAGCAAGTCTTTGGACAAAGATTCATGTGACACTGATGACGGGGTGTGTATTTTGATTCTGGCGAGTTTGAACCGACCGTATGTGTGAATGAGCTACAGTTACCTGCAGAGACATAATGGAAGCCTAATGCGTTGCGTGTTGCTGTCATCTTTGCCCCGTTCTCCTCCCACCACAGGTTATTGCACCCACATCACAAAAGGTTTACCTTGTTAAATGATCCTGGAATGATTGATACGGAAAACACTCCTCTGGTCTTCGGCCAGTTAGATCTGGTTAAAGCTCACTAGGAAAGGGAAGTTACTTACTGGCAGTGAGTGGAGCAGCTGTGTCTCATCACATGATGCCGCGGTGCAGAAGATCAACACCAGGAGAGAACCGATGCCGTTTCAGTTGTGTTTTTCAGAGTGTCTGTCTTGATCAGCCCAGACTGAAATACAGGATTGTTTTACATAAACTAGCACAGATGACAGGCAGGTTTTTGTTCAGCATGTCTAGTGAATTATACATTTCATTTGAATGTTGCATCGTCGTTGCAGCATCCTGAAAAGCACCGTCACTGTGCCCAGCATGGTGGTGGTGTAGAATCCAATTATAAAACATGTTGCTAACCAGATATTTACTCAAAGTGCTTCTTTGAGCTAAATGCTGATGATTAGAAGGCATAAAGTTTATTATTTAATCATTTTATTTTTAAGAATCAGCATCAAGAAACAAACTGATGGGAATGTAATTAGCCAATGTTTTTTTTTATACAGTTCATCCTCCTGGGACCATTTAATAATTTTCAAACATGTCATTTCAATGAAGCAGTCATTCAATGTCAACCTGAGGGTGGCACGAGGATAAAACGTCAGGGGTGACTAAGGTAATGTCAGTTTATTCTCACGGGGTTTTGAAAATTGTTAACAGATTTTATGGCAATCTATAATTTCAGTCTGAAAATGAGGTCAAAAACATAAGTAAGACGACAAAACAAAAATCTGACCAGTGTTTAGGCCGTTACAATCTGCCAAATGCAGTGTGTGCATCAAACCACAGTTTCCCTTCTGGGAAAAAATCATGATTAAGAACAGACCGATTGTTATTTGCTCTCAGTTCTCACATTACACTTGAGTAGCAAATACTAGCGATAAAACGGACAATGAGAAACAGGTCGTCATCTCAAGAGCTTTAATCATACATAGAAATTTAGTTCAACAGTACCATTCCTTTAGAATGTTTTAGCAGTATGTATATTTAGTGTAAAGAGCATTGTTTTTTTTCCTTTTTCTGATGAGATATATCCACACAGATGATAGAAGCTTTCAGAAATACACCAGAGAGAGAGAGAGAGAGAGAGAGAGAGAGAGAGAGAGAGAGAGAGAGAGAGAGAGAGAGAGAGAGAGAGAGAGAGAGAGAGAGAGAGAGAGAGAGAGGGAGGGAGAGAGAGAAAGAGAGAGAGAGAGAGACTGAGTACATGACTAAGTGGTAACACCTCAGACTACATTTTTAAACACCTCATAAGGCGACATTTATCCGTGGTTTATGTACCAGTGTCCTTCCTCCTTGATGCTTTTTTTCCTTTTTCATTTTAACCAAAGAGCAGCAAAGCCTTGAATGCTTCCAGAAACTAAAATAACTGTGGCACAAGCTCGGTTTGATCAATGCCCTATAATGGAGAATGTCCAAGCAGTCTTCTATGACACCTCTCGCTGACCTAATCGAAGCTGCGTTAAGCTTGGGGTCGGGGTGACTCGTTCACACTGCTGCAGAGACAAAGGGGGGTGGGGGTGAGCCGAGTGGAGTACATTACTGCAATCAAGTGTCATATTATAGGCATGATAAGAATCGACCACATCCACCTATCAGTTCGTCCATTTCTCTAGCCATACATCCCTCCATTGATCCAAACATCCAACCTATCGGAAAACACACCACCATGAAACATACTTTATGTGCTGTTTGTGCTATCTCAGAAGCGCCACAACATCAAATTCCAACCAGCTAAAGTCCCAAGCAAAGGAAAAAAAAAAAAAAAAATACATGTACAAGACAGAATGTGGAACAGATAATAGGCCTACAAATCCCAGAAGTGATTATTTTTCAGTCCTTCCATTCCTTTTAAGAGTAGTTAAGTAACGCCACGTGTTGATTTGGCAGGCGGTGAGCTTCACTGAGCCGCCATCTTGTTTCTTTTTCCCTCTAAGACTTTTGAAGCTGCTTCTTTTGTGGAGTTGGTAAGGAGTTAGAAACTTGACTTCCAGAGCTGGTAATGATGGAAGCTGCTGTTGCGGTAGCGTCGTGGCATTCAGTGGGCGCGCTCACGCATAAAGACAGAGACTGTGTGTTGCGTTAAGGCTGGGAAGGAGGCGGCTGTGCTGCGTGCTGCGACATAGCTGCCGGGGAGGACATGGACTGGACCATGGGCTGAGCTGGTGGGGGTAGCGGAGGCTGAGCCTGCATGGCCCCTGAGTGCGTGTTGGGGGAGGGTGGGGGTGTTGGACGTTTGAATTTGTCAGGGCTGTTGCTTCTTCTCGGAGAGGGCCTCTGTTTAAGAGATGGAGAGAAAGGAAATAATACATAAATAAGCCTCATCTTGTAATACAACAACACTGCAGAATTAAGAAGCAAGTTTAGCAATTTGTGGCAAACCGAGGTGTTTTGAGGAAGTCAGTCCAACCATTAATGTGAACATATTTTTCAATCAACGTTTTTATTTTGTTTTCGGAAGATAAAGCAAGAAGGTATGCTTGAATAACAGAGTATAAAGCAGTTATTTTTGTTTCCAGGGCTACAAACCACTGAAACTGAGGTTATGAGTGGCCACTTGTCTCAGTCATGGTTCCCCCAGTGAGCTATTGGTCATGACCAGACAGTTGCAATTCCAGTCAGAGAAATTAAGTTTGGTGGGGGGGTCCGGGGTTCTGATCTCCCACGGACTCCTGCCTCCTGGGCGGGCTAAGTGGTGTGTACCATCCACATAGATCAAGACAAGGAAAAGAATAAAAATGAATGCAAATGCAAAATAGCAAAGCAGAAGAAAACAAGAGTTGGAGTCACACTGCATGGGACAATGGTTAGGTATGGTAAGATATGGAAGGAATAGACTGCAAATGAAAGGGATTAAAGCATATAACATAATTATTTAATCAGTGAATACATTCTTTCAGCAGCCTGCATATGAATATCACCATTGTTAACATTATGAATGCTGCTACCAACCTGACCAGCACTTAATTGTAATGTTTAATTGCATCTTTTAAGTGGTCGAAACCAACAACTCTCAGACTAACAGCAGCTAGCTCCTTTAAGTTTTATTTTATGATAACTGAAATCAAAACACCTTATCTCATATATTTATTCATTCACATATCTTTTATATTTTTATAACCCGGGGTTATTGTCCATTAACCCAATGTGACACAGTTGATGTAGGTGTCAGTCATAACTGAAAATGAAAACGTTGGCCATGAACAAAGACTTGAACAGACAATAACCCCAGTATATAATAAAAATATAAAAGATATGTGAATGAAGAGATATATGAGATAAGGTGTGTTTATTCAGTTATCACGGTGCTATTGAAAAGATAATTGCATAACCGACTGGACCTTGGGACAGGTATGCTCTACTAGTATCAATGTAAGGGGGCTATTTTGTGTGACATATCTGTGCCTGAGTTTACTGACATACATAAAAAGGACAACAATAGGCACAGGGTCCATCTGATGTGAATGTAAACACATTTGTGTTACAGCTCAAAGACAATTAACAGTTAATCTCATGGCAAATGCCTTCAAATCCAATGTGTGGTGAGAGACCACACATTTAATCAGGGAAAAAGGAGAAGTCAGTGCGTGTGCTCTGTTTGATGTTCCCAATTACTGCGAGATCATTGTGTCCCAAGTTTAAGGTTATCTTATCAAACATAAACCAAAAGTCTCACTAAGATCACATGTAAGTTTAGAGCAAAGATTACATTTTTATGAATGTAATTTTATGTATGTATTGTTGCTGATAATTTACCTGTATTTTAACATTTCAAATGAATCAACTAACATTTTGTTGGACTGGCGGATGGATTTGACTCACCGCTACGGCGTGAGAGGAGCTTCCGTGAACGTGCAGGGCGGGGGTGTTGTAGTGGGAGATGGCAGCTCTGGACAGCGTAGCTGGAGGAGTGAAGCCAACTGTGTGGCTGCCATATGAGAGACCTGTGACGGCGACAGGAAGACAGACATGAGAGGAAAGATGCACAAAATGCATGTACTTCTGTTCCAAGTCATTGTATTTATATTACTATAAATCCGACTCTGGTTGTTGAAACTTAAGTTCTACTATTCCTCTGTTCTACACCAGGTATCTGGAATAAGAGATGCATGTAATTTGTATTTGGCTGGCAGAACAGAGAAACAGCAGTGCTCTGGTCCCTGAGGTATGTCTTATCATTGTGCAAACATTTACATCGTCTGATATCCCGCTGAATCACACCAAACATTGACCGGAGCTGGAGCGGCTAGATTTTAGTCTGCACGAGGACTCTGGTATTCTCGGGGTAAGCCTAAATACTAGATCCGACAGTGTGTCCCTGCTGGATCTAAGCATAAATAAATGTGTTAGACAAGTAGCAAACTCCTTTAAGGTGTAACTCATAATGTTAGGGAGTGTGCAGACTCATGAGAAACACAGAGACCATGTGTATGATTGATTATGAAGGTAGCAGCAGCATTTAGCTGTGAACATAGCAGTGTGTACAGTATAGTTGATTTGTCGGTATAAAAGACTCAAGCCAAGTTCTCATGTCCTGCTTGCCACCTGCTGTTTCATGTGAAATTAATTAGTCACAAAGGTAGCAGCAACAACAAGGTGGACTGACCTTTAAATGGGACGGGGATATCCGTTTGAGTGGCTGCTTTGTTTACACTATATTAAGAATATTTTCACTGTTTTATCTTGCCATCAGACGGCCCTTTCTGACAGGAACTGAATTAAAAGTCAAACTTATCTATGCTATCTTCAAAAGCACCAGACTTCATTTGTAAAAACAGTATAGATTTTTCGTTTCAGTTTAGTTCTCCCTTATAATCTGAGAATAGCATAATATCAAACTGATGCATTGGTTTTTTTTGGTGGGCCTTTCCTTTAGATGACTAAGTCTTGCTGCTGCCCATCCACAGGTGTACATTGCTTTACTCCTGTGCTGGTTCTTCAAACTGAGGGTGTGCAGACCACCATCTACTGTACTGACTATGGACAAGTACCTCATACAGTGCCACGTCACACACCCAAAATAACCCTTTAAGGTGGACCAGCTATTCTCATTCTAGTCCGCTACTCTGTCCGCTACTGAGGTTTTGTGCAACACCCGCCCTCAAAATTGCCGAATTTTGTGCTTTTCCTTCCTTACTCACATATTTCAATATTAACCCACTTTAAAACTACAACTACTTTTGTTGCCAGCTTCAAACAACTAATTAACTGCAGTGACATAAACATCACAAGGAGTACAAATGTTCCTCTGGTATGTCAAATATCTCATCAAACCTGATAAGAAATGCAAACATGACATCTTATGAGCCTCTTGAATCCTGGCCTTTAAAGTGTGTTTGACGAATTTCAATGGTAAGCTTTTTTTTTTTTTTTTTTTACAAAGATAATGCTTGTTTTGGCAACAATCAGTCATATCAGTAAATATCAAATGTGCTTTTTATTGTTGTGTTAAGTTCTCTCTTTGACACAATATAACTTGTTGACTGCTGTATTTCCTGGACAGTGGCCATGTCAGCCAGGAGACCTACCAGGAGATATGGGTCTGCTGGAGCTCGGGGAGGGAGTGTAGGGGATGGGGCTGGACACAGTCCTTGCTCGCAAGCCCTGCGCAGACATCTCGTTGAAGTACCTGAGGATAACATGACCAAAGTTCAATTTCAGTGTGCATCAATCAGAATAGTTATTGATGATAACCCCTTACTATGGCCATTTAGCCAAGGGAAGGGGGAGGATATTTTTGATGACAGCTGAGACTGATCAAAGTAGAATACCGTATGTGCAGATATGCGTTTAGAGAGATTTGGTCCTTTTCTTAAATATTAACATTTTTTGTTTAAGGACCATACCTGTGGTTTTGCACATTTTACTCATGCCAATGTCAAGAATTCTATACTTCGTTGAAATGATTCTGTGTAAATATGGTTAGAATAAAAACAACCTAAGCAAGTGGTTATGTTTTATACATTATAATATGCAGTAAAGCACTTTTAAAAGCTAAAAACTGACAAGGTGCTTAAAAAGTGGATAAACAGCATAAACACCTTTCAAAAGCCATAGACTGACTGAGAACACTGACATAACGGGCAATAAAACCAGTGCAATAGCCAATATAAAAAGATAGCAATGAGATGAATTGCGAGATGATCTCATACTAAAGGGGAAGGAGCATTGTTAAAGTGTTTTTGTGTCGATCCTTAGAGCCATCATCACAAACACATATTCCTGTCAAAAATTCACTGCGTACTGTGGAATGGGGTAATGGCTGCCAGTAGGAATGAGGATAGCACACGAGACATAAAATGTTGTTCACTCATAGAAAGAAGACAGTCTTATGTTTAGCTTCTATTCAGTTAAAGCAAACACAGATCTGACGAAATCAAACTAAGTTACTGCTTATTATTTTGATATCTGCCCAATATTTGTGCCTGAAGCCACCTTGGCAGCTACAGCCTGAATAAAAACTACAAGGCAGTACTTAGCATTCAATATTTCAAAGAAGTCTCTCTCAACCACCACACTGGATTTGCTGACGCATGTGATTTTGCACCCCCCGTGTTAAGTTATTGCAACCTTTTTGAAAAACCTTTCCAAACATGTGTTCCATCCTCTACCTCTCATCGTCCATCTCCAAACTGGATTCGCTCTCCGACAATTGTCTGCACAGGGCCTCCCTGCGCTCCATTTCTCTCTGAAGCTTTCTCTGCAGCCGGATGTTCTCCTCCCTCATGTGTCGCTCCTCCTCTATGTACTGGGCACGCTTCTCTGTGTCTGGATGGGGATACACAGATATGACATCACTGGACATATTGCCATGATCACAAACATCCAACTGTTCATATAAGGCAAGCAATGTCATGATGACTTTTGGGAGCATTACTTTGTTGATATATGAAAGGTTGGACCGACAGCACCCTCTAGTGGCAAAACTAAAGCATAGCCAAAATAATGCTGAGACGCACTCCCGGTATATGTTCAGACTAATCTGTTTATCAAGCAATCTAAATGATCGAGCCGAATCAACACTTCTGGTTGTCTGAACAACAAATACATGTTACTAACTTGAACAGAAAACTTTTGCTGCTGGGTTGTTGTGCTGCAAGATGCTTCTGCCATTTTGTCCACGCCCCGTGTGCTTCCATAGAACCCATAAGAAAATTCAATGTGCAAACACAGTTGATACAGGGACGCTAAATTAGGTAAGGTTGGGAGTTTACAAAAGCGGGTGCGACTGATAAGTGACTTATTCAGGAAGAGAGATCCTGACAGGAGATAGTGCGACACAGTCGCTCGTGTGCGTGCACGCCCAAATTAAGACATATAACAAAAACAACCTGCCATTTGTGTTCAAAGTGTTCAGCAAAAAGAAAAAAAATGGGTGATTTTTTCACTGTAAAAATTAGTTAGAGGTGCTGGTGATTTAAAAATAACAAAATGTTTACTATATAATTTTAATGCAATGTCTAAAGCAACAATAAAGGGAATTGGAAAGTGACACGAGTCTTTGTTACTTCTAAATTTGTGGGTCATTTTGTGACCCATTTCTGATCAGAGTTTAAGCTGGTCAATGGAGGTTCACTGATGCTCCCTAAAATCACAAGCCAGGTCATAAGGTCACCAGAAGACAGGAGTCATTTTCATGCCATTCAATCATTTCCCCTGTACCTCTTTTATCTTATTACCATCAAAAGGTTATTATGGCCTCAAAGAACACAGCTTAAACCATCTATATTTACAGATTAACTTCTTAACTTCCTGTATAATTCCAAGTATATTATCAGCAAGCTAAAATACAGTTATGACATTTTCTGAAAATCCATTCTGGTTCATTAGTTTTCAAAACAAACTAGTATCGAAGGGGTTGAGTCTCTATTTTATTAAATGGCTACACAGCCAGAAATGTTATAAAGTATAAGTTTTTGTCTCACAAAACATATATTATGAATATGGTTGTTTTATAACTTTAAAAGTAGCTTTTCTAAAAGTCTTCAGATGTCTCTGATTTCTAGGTCACTACTTTCTAACTGGGGTTCTCTAGCTTGCTATGTTACTAACAGTCCATCCTCATGGTGACTAAAAAAAACAAAAAACACCCTATTACCCATGTGGGATGCTCAGAGTATTGGACAGCCCTTTCAAGAGAAATAAAGGGAGAATTCAAGCTTTGGACCAACATTTACTTTCTTAGAGGCTTCTTTTCGACCACTTCCACTTCCTCATATAGCCTCACATATCACCAGGTGTAATGCGAGCAGTGAATAACAAGGAGGAAACGCAGATGTAAGCGATGTAGGGCAAGGACAGAAAGTATCCTGTTCTTTCTAGTCGCAGGAAAAACACCCATGACTCGGTGTAGAGTTAATCTGTCCCTCATAGCCCATCAGAGGACCAGTTCTACCAATCACATCCTGTATCAAGGGATGCGAGGGCATGTACCCCTTCAGAGCCCACACCCCCTTGGATCATGTGACAATTTGAGAGTCCACTTACGCTGCAGCTCAGTGGTGCGCAAGCTTTTCTTAAGCCTCTCCACTTCATTCTTCAGGAAACGGATATGCCGCATCATGTTCTCTGGCGAGTCTATCTCCATGGAAACATCTCTTGGGGAGGGAGGAGCTGATACGGGCTGGTCCAACTTCTCTTGAAGGATTCTAGTTCAGAAAACATATTTATTATACTTTTGGAATTCGTTAACAGAAATGATTGGCAGGATGACAAGCTTTTAATAAAATTGAATCCATCTGAGTTTCCCTCTTCTTTTGGCTGAATATAACACAATTTACCTAATTCTCAAAAATTACAAATATTTCCTCATTTGATGCATCATCAGATTAAAAATATCTCCATTACTCAAGTAAAAACATAACCCTGAAAAAGTATAGCCTAAAGAAACCTACTAAATTATTTTACACATAAGGGTTATTATTGTCCACAAGATGCTGCTGAAAACAAGCTTTGAATCCAGGCCTGCACGAGGCAGATTCTAACATGTCCATCGTGCTGGAGACATATCAGGATTTCCCCCCACCTTTTCTCAGCCTCCAGTTTGTCCATCCGTTTCCACAGTCTGTTGACCAGGGCTTCTTGTTCCTGCTCTAATGTGTTCTCAAGGTCGATCTTCTCCCGCCTCAACTGGAGAATAAAAAGGAAGAGTGAAGAGTGTCGTTCACAGATACCTTGGCATTGAGAACAATTCACTCGACAGCACACAAATGCACTGCGCTGCAAACCCAAGGTTTCTGTCCAGATTAGCTTCTCTTTCACAGAGCTACAGTCTCTATGCCGGCTTCTGATGGAGCCACTGTGACAGAAAAACAACACTGCTATAAAGATTTATTAATTTATTAAGCTAAAGCTATGAGTGTATTTGGGATTGAGTCACATTTTAGGCTAAAATCAAACTCATCCTTTTGTCTGGGCTAAATGCACAGTGGCAGTACGCATCACTCTAACATATAAATGTATTAGTGAGCAGCAACAATGAATGCATGCACGTCTCCAGAACATTCCTGTCATCAGAGCATGGAAACATTATAGAGTGACTTCAACACACACACACACAGACCAAAATGTTTTTTCCAGTAAACAATCAGTGGGAAAAATTAAATATGATGAACTTTGGCATCTAACACAACAGGACATACACGCCCAGGGATATGTTGTTCCACACTGGATACTGAAATATTCTCTCTCTAGCACAATAAGCATACCTGTTCCAGGGTTAGCTGTTTAGAGATGGTTTCATTCTCCATCTTTTTGATCTTTTTCATGAGCTTGTTAACCTGGAACTCCTGCTCCTGCTCCAAGTGCTGCTCCAACTCTGCCTTCTCATGCTGGAGCTGGGATAGAAAAGGGGGGGAAGACAGGGGGGAAAGAAGAGGAGATGGGTGAAATGCGAGAGATGAGAAAAAGAAAGGAGAGGGGAAAGAGCACAAGAAGAGACTCACGGTGAGTCACATAAAAACTATTCGATGACCACAGTGAACAAACACATTGGTGGTCAGATCATCACATTTTGCTTACAATTTGAGAGTTTAACAAAACAGGAAGCCGCCATTACAATTCTACCAGATTCACAGTTAGACTCGGGAGGAATAAACAGCATAAAATAATGATTTGGCAACAAAAGCAACCACCTTTGGCAGCTCACCAATACAAAGAAAGGGTGCGGCTCGGCCCAGACTCAAATGGGATGGCTATGTGATGAATTATATAAGCCATTACTCATTACAGGGAAAAAGGATGTCAATTAATTCATAGGAAAGTAGTACTGGAGAGTGAAAAATAACCATTTCCATTATGCTACCATAACACCTCAAAACAGGGCAGTTTGTTTTAACTTACGAGTTGAGTGCTTAGTATCCTGGCTGGAAGAACAAGCCACCAAGTTTTGCCACACCCAGTGCAGCCATTTTCTTCCAATTTACACACTAACAATTTGGGGAATTGTTTTCATAATGTGACTCACTTTAGCTAAAACAACTGCCGGCTATATCAGGCCTCCACCCCACTGTTCTGTGGGATATTTTCTCCCACTTTGGTCCTTCTGTCCTTGTAGAGGCTGTTTGTACGCATCACATGAACAGTGGCATCATTATGGCATCTGTCAGTTTATAAGCTTCCTCTCTTAAAAGACAAATCTATATTTGCACATTACAAGACTTAAGAAAAGGGGCTGCAATTCATTGAATTGCTCATCAACAGTGTAAAGCTCATAAGGAGTCCTGAAAGGGGGGGAACTGATTCAAATACCTGTGGATGGACTTGTACCATTTGGCTACCACGTTTAGATGACTAAAATAAAAGGTTCATCATCAAAAATAATGGTGGAGAAAAAACAGGTCAGACAAAATGGTTTGCAACAGTGCTTCTGCAAAGGATCTTTACACACTCAGTAAAATAAATTAGCACATTTGCTCAATTCTCCCTCCATCATCACAAGAATATAACACACACAAGCACGCCATTTGTCAGCACCAGGCCTATGGGCAGAGAAACACAGGTCTGTTTCATGTCAAGTGAAAAGGCAAGATAACAAAAGCCCAAACATGTCCATCTACATGACCTTAAACAGGGGCTGCTGAGGCATTTGCATGTATCCCTTCCAGACTACCACTTCTTTACACATCAACAAACCATTAGTTAGCCTGCAGCTAGCTATTGAAAGTGTGAGAGCATGTGTGCACTGCGCTCTGCAGTTGGGAAAATAAGATGTGGAAAACAGTCAACCAAAGAACTGACGAACGGGAGGAGAGTAATGTGAGAGTCGTTTAGAGTAGCTAGCAGCCGCAGTGAGGTCATCGTGAGCCTTTCCAGGCTTCAGGCAAGTACCATACAGCTGTGTACATGGTAGCCATCCACCCGACAAGCTGAATGCAATTACAATGCAGCAGCCAACAACTTTGAATAATTCAGCATTATCTGTGCATCCCCGGACCACAGTGATTTTTGTATGGTAGGTGAAGTCGAACCGAAGTCAGGTTTTCCATGTGGTGCCTGGCATAAACAACTCCAACCAGTGTGTTTAAAATGGTAATTTGCCTATCCTGTTCCCATCACTCACATGCATGAGTTTCCTTGACAGTTCGTTGGTAAGAAATTCCTCCTCCTTCTCATAGTTGACCGCCAAGGTCTCCTTCTCCTTCTGAAGGGCCTGGATCTTTTTGAACAAGGTGTTGCTGATAAATTCTTCCTCCTGCTCCGCTCTCGCTTGCTGCAGGACAAAAACAGAGGAGAGGCAGCGTTAGGGGCAACGTCAGTGTAGTAGACTCTGAGATCTGGCACATCACACTTGATCATGATAAAATTCAACAAAACCCAACATGCATACGAGTACAGCAAACAAACGCATAAATAAACCCCCAAAAAATCTGCTGCAGTGAAGTCTACCAGCCAAAGAGGAAGCAGCATTTTCCCTAATGACTCAAGATATGTTGCAGTAACGGGTGACTTACAGCGAGGGCAAGAGTGAAACAGAGTGAGGCACTAAGGAAATGTGTTGGGACATCCACGGCTATCAATACAGTGGGATGATACGTCTGTCCTTGTTAGCAACAGTCTCATATTCTCGTTCTTCACTGACCTAGGAGCTGAATTCTGTTTTGCGAGGAAGGCAGATTTGTCAGTTGTTTAAGAACAATGAGGGGTGGCTACTAGAAACCAAACAGCTAGGTGAGCCTCACACATTTAGAGAGGATGCACCGTGGCTGACTTGCCATCATATGAGGCTGGCGTTTTGGCTAGCTCGCTTAAGTTTGGCCTACATACTTCCCCCATCTATCCCACAGATCGGTTACACATTTTATGAAGCTGGGGCTGATTAACCGAGCACGAAGACATGACGCATCGGTCCGTGCCAATGTGCCGCTGAGGCTATTTATTTCCACACGGTTACCGTATCCTCGTTGGGCATAACGTGGTGACAACGTCTGCCAGTGAGTTATCAGCTGGCCAAATAGCTAACACCACTGAGAAACTTGAATCGTGAGGTTCTGCAGCGTTTTAACTTGACGTTACCCGCTGAGCTAACGTTAGCCAAGATTAGCAACGCAAAACAAAACAAAGCAAACTAGCTGGCTGCTGCTGCCCAACAACCTAGCACTGGTTAGTCCAACTGGCTAAATTAGCAACATACCAAGCCAGCGTTAGCTTGTATTAGCTGAGCTACCAAAACACCAGAATGCTGTGATCTAATGGACATAACAGCCCCATGTAACACAGTACGTGCACCAACGTCGACTATTTAACAGTAAATAGCCAACACTAGCCGTAGCCAACTTACTGACAAATGCAATATAATGAGCGACTAGCATCTAGCTACCTAGTTAGCAAGCTAACGTTACTTACAATGGTGACGCTAGCTTTGCGGAGGTCCCGATTCTCCTCCTGCAGGGCTTTGCACTTGAGTTTGAACGTCTCCAGCTCAATTTTAAGAACTTTATTCTCTTGTTGCAAGGAGGCCAGGCGGTTCGTCAGTTCCTCCAAACGAAACTGTGAGATGACTATGCTCGGTTTGCCCGAATTCGAGGCGGAGGACGACATCGGGGTGGCCGAGCTGCTCCCCGCTCCGTCCGTGTCGCTCTCGCTCGCGCTGTCGGCCATGGCTGTGCGACGGTGTGGAGTGTAGGGGAAGACGACGGCAGCTGCGGCGTTTGAGGAGCGCACACAGCACAACGGCACACCGTGTGACCTTGCTCGCGCGTGTCGGCATAGCGCCATCGTCAGGATGCCTCCAGTACCGCCCGATGCATCCTCGACACATGAGACGCCAAGGCCACATAAGGAGGGTGTGGGAAGATTTGCTATGTATAATAAATAATCAGTAGGTGGCAGAGCATTTTCTGTACTAAGAACAGTATTCATGTTTTAGTAGTACCATAGTAACAGCAGATCATAGTCACGATCTGCATAAAATGTCCATCTCAAGTGGGCTATGATATGTAAACACAAACATAAGGCAAAACTGGGTGGGACTGATTTGAAATGCTTTCACTTGATACTGTATTATAGGGGGTGAGTGTGGCTCAGAAGGGTTTATCCTTGATTCAAGGTTGGTGGTTCAATACCAGACTCCTCTCAATATGTGAAAGCATCCTTGGGCCTTCATTTCTTAATCAGCACACATTAACTATTATCCTCATATAGTTTCCTGGCCCCACCAGGTGGTTCAAACATAGAAGCCACCCTGGAGATTGCTTTGCCACTTTGATGGAGCACATAACTCTTGGTGAAGGCAGGTGCCTCTCATGACATCACTTTACTTACATAATAAAAGTGTTCAAGGACACAAAGACAAGAACAAAAACAATTGTATTGCAAAATCAATGCATTTTTATTTATTTTTTTGTATTTTTAGGTAGATTTTTTTTTTAAAGACATCTGAAACATTTCTGGTGGCATCATTGCTGCTATAGCCTCTAAAAGACCTTGAATAACCAAAGTGCTAGAATAGTTACATTTCAATGGCTTCACTCTGTTAGTAAGAATTGTACATCAAAAATCTGCTCAGGTGAAAACATATCAAACAAAATTGACAAAATTGATAGTTCAACCATATCAAAGGATCCTCTACCCCCTGATTGACACAGTAGTATAAGGGGATGTGGTACCGCACCCCGCCCTCCCCCCCAAAAAAGTTACATAGTTTTCATGTCCACAGCATAGACATCAGCATACTGAGCCATCGCACCAGTAGAACACCACACTTGAACTACATGGGCATCTAATGAAAACCAATACAAAGAGAATTCCTAATGTAATGTAAAGTAAAATCTTCGACACTGCATACAGACTCTCAAGCCTAAAAAGATCACACAGTTTCAGAGTTAAACACAATTTATTTAATGCTTAAATAATTGTTTTTGACCATCCAGTGTTTTGTCATACAATATGCTATTTGGAGCTACAATCAAATAATGTCTTTATGTGTCCTTAATGTGAGTAGGTTTTAAATTAAGGAAAAACTTCACACAAAAAAAAAAAAAAAATCAAAAAATGAAATGCCCCAGTTTTCCTTTAATGCCACAGCAGCCATTAGAAAACCAAATTGACACACTGCTAAAATGAGTACAAACAGTCTAACAGTGTACAGAGAGACTCCTACACCTTATAGCCAATACGCACAATACAGTTATAATTTTACAGCGAGCCAGCTTACAAGCATTACATTCAGATTATTTCGTTCTTTTAGCAGAAGCTGCCCTCCGTTTTTACAGACAGACAAGACATCACACCCTCAAGAAGCTATCAAACTTTTTTCATCCTCATCCCAACATGATAAATGTTTTTAATGGTGTCCTTTTTCAATGTAAAATATAAAATCGGTGACAAATGTTAGGGCTATATGTGTACACAGATAAAGGGTTTTATTTGTCATTTGAATACAGTGTTTTGCAAACTTGTAAAAATTGTACATAAAATAATGTGAACAGCATGCATGAAAATATGAGTACTCTGAAAGGCTGCTTTTTCGTAGGATTAGATCCATTCCCACTTTGGGAATTAGTGAAATTTGATTTTCTGGAAATTTCTTCTGTTAAAATCAAACCAGCTTTTTTTTTTTGTTTCATGTACAAACATTATACCTGCTCTAATAATTAATTATACAAGAACCTGTGAAGTTGCAATCTTTAAAAGTGGAACCGTTTCAAATAGTTTGAAAGCACTTGAAAAAGTTACTCCTCTAAGTGCGTTCTCCACAACTAGCTTACCCCTTTATTAAGAATTTTACACATTGTAATTTTATATACAGAAAAAAGCTTTTGTTAGTTTAAGTTTTAAAAAGGAAGAAACCCCCCCAAAAAACAATGTACATCCCGACAACAATGGGTTCAAGAAAAAACTATAAGGCGAGTGTTGAAGTTGGATCAGAAGTGTTCCATTAGATTTTTCTTTTTTGTGTTATTGTGTCTACTTCATTCTTTCCACCCACCATGTGGATTGAGCTCTTGTGCCATCTTTGGTCACAGTTGCACCTGTGTGGTCGTCAGTAATGGAGTCCTTTGTCGTTTTCACAGCAAACGATGCTCCTCCTCAAAAAAAAAAGAAAAAAGAAAAAAAAGAAAGCTCTCACAACACCAATGAACCGATGGCACGTATTGTTTCACACACCACAGGAAGCAGAATCATTGTCCACAGGTCCACCACAGTCAGGAGGTGAGAACCTCCCGCTCCTTTCGTTGACAGGAAGTGAGTTTCTCATGCTCATGCGAAAGTCAGAAGGGTTTCGACTCCTCTCACGAGAAAACCGTTTGTTTGAAGCAGATATTTGCAGACTGGACCCTGAAGTCCTCATACTGGAGATCTCTAGCCCTCTGAACACCTATTCTCAGGAAACATCCAACTTGGTTCCTGTGCATCTGGAAGACACAGATTTCAGCACATTTAATGTAATGCATTTATTGATTACAGTTGCCAGGAATAATGCTGAATGCCATACATTTCTTACATAATTTAATCATAAAAGACTATTTTCTACACATTAAAACACTTTAAAGAACAAAAAACATCACAATCTTCTATTTCTTCGACTAAATAAATGACAATATCTCAACAAGACCTGGTGGTCCTTGGGTTGTTATGGTGACCTCTGTTACCATAGAAACTCTTTTCCAGGCTTCACAGTAGTGCCATGTTATTTGTAATTCAGTTTTTGTACAGATGGAATGATTCACCACAAACACAACACATGGGTGAACAGCAGTGGGGATTAACAGTCTGGCCAGTGGGATAACAAAGTCTTTCTGGATGCTACAATGCTGTTGTGAGTCAGGGATTTAGTGAACAAAAACAGGCACGGAGGGTATCAGTGGGCCAATATAATGCTGAGGTGCGTACTGCCCGTCCACCCTGTTCACACACACTCAGTGAACACAGAGGGCAGAAATTTTGCCAGGGGATAACGAGGCTCAGACATCGGTCAGCCAACGCCGAGTCTGTGAAACAGTGAGCTTTTCTCAGCTCAAGGACATTTTACAAATATAATACATGGATCAATAACTCCTTATAGAAGTCATAATTTACCTTGTTGCCAGTTTAAGGTGTCCTGCCAACAGTCTTACCTAGACCACCCTAGAAGTTAGCATCACACTGGTTCCCTCAGCAAAAAGCCAACTGGATTTTTCCACTGGATTTTAGATGATTACACAAAATAAGCTCTGTCATATATTATGATTTGCATAAAGAAAGGATAACTTTAGACTAATCCATGGTTACATAAGCACGAGTATACACAACGGGGTTGTGAAGGTGGACTAGTCAACGTGATGACGGCCATCTAAAAAGAAATTGGCTTTTGACACAAGGTAACCGGAAGGGCAAAATACTAACTAATTTCCAGGTTTTAGGATTATTTCCAGCAGCACTCTACGGTGCAGGGAAAATGCTTTTTGGGCAGCAACGGTCCATTTACGTTGCAATACCAGAATTGGCCACTGGGCAAAACACTGGGCACAATTGGAGGCAAAGCTGACCAGCAGACCAGTTGTTATCATACATCCATGGTACAAACGCAAACAAGGGAATTCCTTTTCACAGTTTTAGGTGAAGTTTCACACTGTAACAATGTTTTGACAAACAACAGTTTATCCACTGTGTGTGGATAAACAACCTCACTGTGTGTGACGTCATATCTCCGGGTAGCAACCTTGGACGGCTGTTGTTAATCAAGAAATGGTTACAACATTTAACTCCCCTCAAAACCGCAAAATATTGTTTTTGTCACAACAGTTTGTTTTTCAGACCAAACTTGTTAATTAGCAGTAATGGTAGGCGTATTTTTTAAATAGAGGAAGAGAGATTTGCCAAAATGTTGAATCATTTATTTTAATGAACACAGGACTACAGAGTGAGTGAGAGCTGTAAACCAAAGTGAGTAGAAATTTAACTAAATAGAACCGGAGTATAATTGTCAGAAACTGGAGCTTATAAGAGATAAAGAGGTCAACAATGTACAGATACATACATACAATACCGATTGTGTTCCAGTGAATGACAGTAAGCTACTGTACCTGGACCACTACCTCCCCTATGAGTGGAGCTTTTTATCCCCTGATCTTCTGTCATCTTTTCGCCGGCTATTCCTTGAAGCTTCTCCTTGCTGGAAAACACAAACACACACAGGAATAATGTTGAGACGTGGTATTATCTTCTAATTGGATAATTCCTTCACACAAACCTGAAACACAAAACTGAGACGAACAAAAAAGCAAAAATCTGTAATCTGAAACTGGCAAATGTTAGTGGAAGCCTAATTGTTAGGAGTGTTATTAGGACACAAACCACACAGCAGCCAGACACCTGGAGGAAGAAAAGTTATTTTATTATTTAATGAGTTAGGAACACAAGAGGCAGATTGTCATCACAGCAATCATCATGCCTCGTTCAGCCTACACAACCTTAGCCATGATTTTCTGCCAACAGATCGTTTTTGGAGCTTCCCGACAAAATCCCCAGATCAGCGGCAAATCCACGTTGGCTTGGCACTCGCACATTGTTGCTTGAACACCATGTGCGAACTGTCCAAAGTCGCAGACGCATTCGATATCTAGCGTGCTAAATATCTGGATCTGTTGGAGAGGCTGTCAGGGAGCTACAGCCAATGAGACTGAAAGACGTGGGTTGAAGGGAAGCCCGGGCGACTTCAACCTCCCGATTACAAGACAGCAGGTTGTGTAGTGAACAGTATCGCCATCTGACGACTCGTAAAGTGTGAACCTTCGTCACACTGTTGACTAATCGGTTAAATACTTTAAAAGACCGTTAAAACCACACAGTCAGGAGCACAGTCAGCATCCCCTTTGTTATTGAAACACAATAGACACCACACAAAACACAACATGCAAGAATGCACTTCAAATGGCTGCATTTACATTTTCTGAGTTAATCGCGAACCAGTTAAACGCGTGTTAATCAAAAATTCACCTGCACTGCTGGAGGAACATGCAAATCTAGCTGGTCCTCTTTTTGACTTCGATTTTGACTTAAAGCTGCACTTAAACAGCGGTGAGATGTAAAAAAGTGAGGTGCAGAGAAATCAAATGTGGTATCAATACACTGTGGTGTTGTAGAGACAGTATTTCTTTCTCAACCTCTCTAACCCTGATTTCCCCTTTAACATTCCTCCCAAAAAAGCCTAGGAGTTAGGAGAAGTATTTTAATCACATGCATGCCAATGTCATATCGTATATGTATTTTGTATCTATTTGTAACATATATTTGTATTTATATATATATTTGTAACAAACATATTGTGTATTTGTTGTATTAATTTCTCTGTAATTCCTCATATATTCCTCATTCTTTGTGATTTAGGCTGTTAAGATCACACCTTCAAGTCCAGTGCCGCTTTAAGGCCATTTTTGATTATCTGTTAATCTGTTAATCTAATGTTTCCATAACAACTGATCCCTGTATCCCATCCAGATTAGACGTTGAACCCAGGAACAGAGTTAAAGGGTATCTTCATGCCAACCTCTGACCCGTCTTCCTGTAGACTGGGACTGTGTTGAAGGTCTCGGTGCCACATGTCACTTCCTTGATTTTCTGGTGTGGGAGAAGACACGCGCCGAATAACCTTCCTGATTACCTGCCCGGGTAGAAGGATATCGACAAAGGAAGAAAAGATCTGATGGTGTCTGCTTTCAGAAAAAAAAACAACTCTCCGTGGGATAGGTAAACAGGATAGTTGAATGAGTTGTGGAAATTAAGTAATACGTTACTTTTCTACTGACGAGGTTACCATCGTGGTCCATATAGTGTTCCTCGGTCACAGACTCGCCCGGTATATTCTTTGCTTGTTCTCCCTGCAAGTGTTTGTGGTTAGCACATGAACAAAAGCTCATACATGTCTGATTCAAATGTGATAAAGCAATCCTTCACCATCACCGCACCAAAGCAACACCTCTTAAGAGAATTGCAATGTCAGAAAGAGGCGGAGCACTGGGGTTAGTTTTCAACCAGCCAATGTAAACACCACAACAGTGACAGGTTGATTAGTCATGTACGCACACATGACTATCAAAACATCTATGAACACACAAAACAGTACAGCTGTCAGTTCACCAAGCAGTTCCACTACAATGCACACCAGACCGACTGGGCCAAACCAAACCAAACAAAGGCTCGGCTCAGCTGCTGCTCCAGGCTTTCGGGGTACCTTTAAAATGAGACGGCGTCTGAAGATTCTGGTGGTTACAGTCTGTTCTTCCTCTGAACCGGAATCTACACTAACCTGCTGCCGAGGAAGGTATAATCAGGTAGTTACATAAACCCAGGAATGGTGTCAGGAGGAGAAAGCAACACATGTATAGGCAAGAAAATGTGTTATTTGAGACATTTTGTTGATGCCCATTATCAACTCCATGGTTGGCTGTATTAAAAAAAATAGTGAGGCCTGGAATAAAACACTGAAGTTTATATTTGTTCACAATTCTACTGCAATAACAACATCAGAAACAGAAAATAAAGGGGATTTTACTCTACAGTGTACACAGTATTCTGATTTGATTAATTATCATAAAATCTTGTAACATTACCTGGACTTTTTTCTCCGAGACTAGTGCTCCCTCTTCCTTTCTGCCATTCGATGATTCCGATGAGCGGTCCTGAGGTGAGTGCTTTGAGTTGCTGCCGTTCTGTCGCGACTTCCCTGATTCGCCCCGAGACGAGGAGGTGATGGAGTCACTAGAGTTCTCTTGGCTGTCGGGTAGGAAACACAGAATTAGGATTGCAGCAGGATAACTAAAGAAAAACATTGACTGGAAAAACATTCGAGGGAAGATTTCTGAAAACATGCACCAGGAAAAACAGATTTCAAATTCAGGTTGACAAGATTTTTTTCCACAGTTCTGTGAGGGATAACGTTTGAAGCGGTTGTATAATGCGTTTACCTTTCCCGCCTGTCGAGCAGGTCGGAGCTGACACTGCGGCCTGGCGTTGGTGGTTCCACATTGACGCTGGATGAATCACTGTGCCAACCTGTAAGTGAACACACTTCTTTTTCTGCCTGTTCAACCTGATCAAGAATCTCCTGAAAACTGGCCTCGGTGATCTCTTTGTCCTCCTCCTTCTCCTCTGAGCCTTCTTCTTTCACCACCTCTTCCGACAGAGATGCCTCTTCTCGAATTTCTTTCTCTCCCTCCTCTTCTTCCTCATTGGATTCAGACTCACTGGGCTGAAGTTCCCCCAGTGCCTCAACCCAGGCCTGAGGGGAGAGGGGAAGTACGACTTGATCCTCGCCTGCCTGTTCCCCATCTGATGTCCCAGCAATATCTCTTTGACTGCCAGACAAACCTTCTTCATCTTTAAACTGTTGTCCATCTGTGTCATCCACTCTGTCCCCCTGGTAGACCCTTTCCTCACTGCCCCCATCTACAGTTTGAATCTCAGCTGTTTCATCAGTACCCTCTGCTTCCATTATGGGACAACCCTTTTCCACACTATGCCCACTTTCTATCAGATTCTGCTGTTCTTCTGATGGATTCTGCACATCTCTCACCTCCTCCACCTCGCAGGCCGCCCCCTCATCCTTTATCACAACTTTCTCTTCCTCTGCAGACACCCCCTCCCATCCCAAAGTGTTATTCTCCTCTGCCAGTGGCGACCTATCTTTTGTTACCATCTCACATTTCCTTTCCACATTTTTGATCAAGTCCTGCTCCACCCACTTTTCCACAAATCCATTTCCCTCTGCTAACTCTGCTGCAACCATCTCAACAACCTTCTCTATTTCCTCTGTCACTTCATTTTCACCTCCTTTCAAACACATATCTTCCTGTGTCCCGTCAGGAGAACCCATCTGCACTCCTCCGTCGCTCATCTGTGCTCTGTCAGGTGATGAAGGGGTTATTGATGATACTGATGAGAGTGAAGGGGAAGATGTGGAGTAAGCCATGTCAATGTCTAACTCACACATCACAGGGTGAGCTTGTGACTTGGGCCTGTGGCTCAGCTCCATTTCTTGACAAGACCTGTCCTCCTCCTCGCTCAAAAGCAGCTGGTCGTTCAGAGCGATGTGGGGCTTTCTGACCTTGGGAGGAACAGGATCAGGCAGTACAAAGACTGGGACGGACAGGGTGAGCTCACAGGGTCTGGGGGGGCTCCTAGGGGGGTTGTCGGGCTCTCCACTACCTGGCTCTATCTCCGGGCTCCAGGGCAGGGGCTGAGGCTGGGAGTCAGCTGGCAAAGGGGTATCTGGTTCTGGGTAATGGTGGTGCTGGTGGTGGGCAAGGGAAGGGTTGGGGGTGACGGGGATTTCGGGGTCCAAGAAGTGGGGGTCGGAGTGCAGTGCGGCTGGGGACTGCAGCTCCGTTAGAATGCTCTGATAATCTGTAGGTGACAGGATGACAAATGTAGAGACATACACACACCGAAGCATGCCACAAAGGAATATAACACACCGAAAAACACCCACCCACCAACCCCCACCACACACACACACACACACACACACACACACACACCGTAACACATACACCATGGACAATGGCAAAGAGGCTGAAGTGTAAAGCATGTATCCAGACAATCACTAACTGAGATGTAGTATGACAAACTAATATCCAATGTAATAAATATATACAATACATTGAAATGTATGTTTGAAAATAATCCACCAAATAAATATAATATTTAAGATATATAAAGAGGTATATTCAAATTGAACGTAAACATAGAAGCCATATCATGTTTATCAATAGTTCTTTGATTTTCAGTTATCATGAGGTAAGACATTGAAAGTGGGACACATTAGTGACGTAAGGCCATATCAATCATGTAGCGTGGGATGTGTAAAATAATAATATTTGCCAGGATGTTCTGTTACATGCTCACATGACATGTTTGACAGATGAGAGATGTGAGAAGGGACGAGGGAGAAGAGGGAACAAGATAAAGGATAGAGCATGCTAAATTAATATTTCCATTGTGGAAGGGTCATTGGGGGTTGGAGGTGGAAGTGGGGGGATGGAGGGTAAACAAGCACCCTGGCAAGCAGGACAGGGGGACAGGGAGCGCAGAGGAGGGGAAGAAGGACTGGGGCTAGGACAACGGGACCCAGAGGGAGAGATGGAATGTAGAGTAGACAAGGAGAGAGGGGAGACCGGGCGAGAGGAGGAGGCTAGCTGGGTCATCAAAGATTCCTTGCTTGGAGACACGGCGACGCATGGTGAGGCCATGCCTGAGGGTGAGGAGATGGGAGGAACCGGTGCGATGTGGGGTTCAGATAAGTTATGGGTGATTGGAGAGGGCACGAGGGTTAGGTTAGCGGGTGTGGTATTACAGGATAGGTCAGATCCGGTTAACGTGGGAGAGGAGGTGTTTGGTTCAGCTTGTGAACAGTTTGGAGTGCTGAGTGCGAGAGGAGTTGGGAAAGACGTGGGAGAGCCCGGGACAGACGGAAATGAAGAAGCAGTGGGTGACGGGGAGTTACCAGGTGAGGGAGGTAAAGGTGAGGTGATGAGGGGGATTGGAGAAGACGGGTGGGGCGAGAAAGGGAAGGCAGGGGATTGACGAGGGTCAGCAAGGGGGAGGCATGAGGGAGGAGGTGGCAGGAAGTTGGATTGTGGCAGTTTGAATAAAGCTGGCGGTGCCAAGTCTTTGAGTGAAATGGAGGACTCGTAACTCGGAGACCGGCGGAATGAAAAGTGGTGGCAGTTAAGTGCTGCATTGGGTGTAAGGGGAGTGGGTGGGGGGGTAAGGGTCGGTGTTGGAAAGAAGGGGCTGGTTGTATGCAGGATGAAAGCAGCTTGATTGCTTCTGGGAGTTAAGGGGATAATCACACAAACTATGGGAAAGGAATAAGACAAGATGCATGCAGAAGAGAAAAGAGAAAAAAAAGTGACTTGGCGGAAGAGGGGAAAAGAAAACATAAAAGATTGATAAAACATGCTTGCACAAGAAAACAATAAATGATAGGATGTGTGGGTGAAGAGGCATTTGAGGGATGGATGAGGACGGGGCAACACATGAGTCTTAATTTGTTAAGAGCCGTCATGTGCTGTTATCAGCAGGAGATGCTGCTGTGGGGAGGTGATGGGAGGCAGGAGGAAGAGGAGGAGGCGGCAGTCTGGTTTCACAGAGGAAGAGATTCTCTCATCTATCCAAGGAAGGCTCAGAGGAACTGGAGGAGAACTAGGAGAACTAAACTAAACCAATAGAGAAAAGCAGATTCTACAGGGTTATAACATTTCTACGTCAGACATAACTAAAGAAAACAAAATAAAAGTACATAGTATGCAGCATGCACTTAGAATGGGATTTTAATAGTGGATATTGCTCATTTGTGACAACTGGATACACAATTGTGATTTGTAGAGTAGTATTCACCTGAGCAAGACCTGATTTCAATAAAACTATATAGTGGATAATTAAACAGAAGCCAATTCAATCCAATTAAATTGTTGAAGTGCCATTAAAAGTGTGGCTATAACTCAGTGAATTAAATTAATTGAAGTTTGAAATTTAAAGTAGGACATCGTAATCATTTTAACTTATCTGTAAAGCGTGGAAATTAGGAATGCATTTGGACAACATTAGGAGCCAGTTGTACAGAACAAAATCCAAATCTGGCTGTAAATCAACTTCTCTAGAGATTTGTACCAGGACTCTACATACATAATCCATGCACTGGCACAACAAATAAAGGTAGCAGGGAGAGGTAAGAGGTCAGCTAGACAGAGCTAAACTTTACCATCAGCCTGATCCCGGAATACAGCGTTATCATCGGCAAAACATCTCGTGCCTGAAATGTTACCATAGTCAAATATTGGGCCCTCCAGTAAAGTCACAATATCCATCCGATTGACTTTGGTCAGCACTGAAGTTAAGGCATCCGCTGTCAGAAAAAATAAGACAAATAAAAGAAATTAATTTAGTCAACTGAAAAAAGTTAAACATGGTTTGTAAAAAACAACTAATTCACATGTAGCAGTAAGCCTGTTCCTAAACGTAAGCATCTTACTGGGATTGGTGCTTGAGGATGTCTGAACTGATGACAGGTTAGAGAGAAAATACAAACAGAGAGGGAGTACAGATGGAAAGACAGACATGGGAGGTACTCTGACTAGGCTGGACTACACAAGACGCTTTAGAAAAAAAACATTCTGATTAATGAACTAGCATTAGAAGTTTGTGTTCTCAAGGTGATGAACTTTTATAAAGAGACTGAAACTAACGTGAAAGAGATACAAAGAGAGGAAAAATGGAGACAGAAAAGTATAAAAACAAGTCTTACTTGTGGCATTTTTTCCTTCCCGACTGACCCATTTCTTAAGCAGCATGAAGCTCTGGGCTGTCAGAGAGTTGGGGTTCTCTAGTCTGACGTGGTTGATCTCGTCCACTGTAAAGTTCATCTCTCGAGCCAACTCTGTGATGGGACACAGTTAGCAACTTATAAATCAATTCAAACTTTAATGTACATTTACAGTGCAAACACAGACTGTAGAAGGTAACATAGATACCCAGCTCTTTAAGTTACTCTGTTAGCCTGAAGATGGCAGTAACTAACAGGGTTTGAAACCAACGAAAGAAAGTTAGGAAGAAGAGAACTAAGAAAGAGAGAGAGAGAGAGAGAGGCCATAGAGAATGTTTCTCACCTGTCCAACTGAGTCCCAGGTGATCTGCAACGATAGCCATGCGCAAGTCTGTTCGCTCACAAGGACTCTGGGGACCTGAGAAGATAGAGGACAATGACTCATCAATACCATTCATATTCTGCCATCCTATAACCTAATGTAAGAGAGAAATAAACGTGTACATCATTTTCCTTTTCTGGCCACTCATTCATCAGAATTAACAACATCAATCAAGATTGTGTTGAAAAATATTTATATTAAAATGGTCAGCATATTAGTGTAATATAGCTGTAACATGGGTACACTTATTTCCCCAGGATGGCAAGAAAAGGATATTTCACACTAGAGACATAATGAGCAACTTAAATATGTTCATAGAGTAAGTGGTGCTCTGTGACTGTTTGTGGTATGTATCCTCTAGGCAGGCAGTAACTGTCATGAGAACCACACAAAACAAAGCATAACATGACTCAACTGACTCATTGTTCTACAAATCTAGGATGGAAAAGTTCTATGTTAGGATCTAAAATGTCAACATGCGAAGACGCTTTTTGTGTGTTCTTTGTCAACACTAGTTAGTTCAAATGACAATTGATAGCATGAAAGATTCTGTAAGGACAAATGACTACAATAGCTTGGTAGCCACCCCGCACAGACAGACAGACAGACAGACAGACCAGGGAGTTGTCAAAAAAAGGGACTGGTTGTGCCAGTGGACCAGTCACTACTACTGGCATGCTCAATCTACTATACGGAGTTTTAAAAGGGTTGGAAGAGGGGGACAGAGAAAAGAGAATCTTGCAACAAGGACAGTACAGTACACATTACATCAATGACAAAAAAATAAATTTTAATGACAGCTACTGTTCTGAAGAAAATATGTAAACACGCCACAGGCATTCCAGTCAATCCATTAAACGATCACAACGATGTCATGCAACTAAAAAGTGAAATATATAAATATATAGATGTATTTTAAACATAGTGTGAAAGTTTTACAAACTAGGCTTGATCTCCGCGATGGGAGGCGTTCGAGACCCTGTGAGTCCCTGACTGCCCTCCTTCCCACCAGTCCGCCTACTCCTCCTGCTCCTCTCACTGCCGGAGGCCCTGTCCGTCGTCGCCACCTTTGCCCTTACGGACGCGGCCCCGGCCTCAGCCCTCGAACCTCTACCAGACCTGGATGAGCGGGAGGGCTGGGAGGGCTGGGAAGGCTGGGAGGCGTCCGACAGAGAGGTGCTCCGGGAGGTGCTGTCTTCCTCCGACTGCTCTGTCTGCGTCTTTTTCTCCTCGTCTGACAGGCGGTCCACCAACTTTAGCGTCTCCCCGCTAATGCCTTTAAAGTATTCGATGGTGCGCTTACAAACCTCACTAGGGTTTTCCTGTCTGTCCTGTCTACATGCTCCCTCAATTTTGGCATTGCTAACCTGATGCCTATCCTTCAGTGGTAGCCTTGAGGGCAATTTTATGGCTGCTCTCCCTGTGTCCAATGCCCTCGTTGGCTGTGAAGTAACCCGAACTGAAACGAGTGAGCTAGCTGTGGCAGTGGGGCTGCTCTTTTTAACACCTTTGATTGGTATTCTAGACCTGGGTTCCACTTTGGCTATGGCTGGCTCTCCTCTTTTCCTGACTTCAACCGTCACTACTTGTTTGGGCTTCTGTTTGCCTATGGCTGTTCCCTGCGTGTGAAATGACCACCCTGATGCTTTAACTGGAAGCCTCGACCTGGGCTGCTTCACTTCAATTTCTTTTGTGGTTTCACTTCTCTGCTCCTGCGCTTGACTGATGTTGTGTATTTCCACCCTCTCTTCTAAATCCCTACAGCACAGGGTTTCTATCCTGCTAGCCTTTTGAAGAGTGGGTTCAGAGGAGGACTGCAAATTAAACACCACACTACCACATTGAATGTAGTTGGCCTGCACGCTGGAGGACTCAAGGTTATTGTTGTTGTTGCAGTTTTCAGAAGGGAAATCTCTTCTCTCTAACGTGGGCTCACTGTGTCTGCTAGATTGGCTCTCTGCACACTGACCCTCTATACTGATGTATTCAGGCACCATCTGACCCTCTGACATCTCAGCTTTACAATCGGTGAGATCTCCTGAGTCTTTTTTCACAGTTATGGAGGCAGCTATGCCCATCTTAATAGGAGTGCGTAATTTGGGATCAACCTTAGAGGCTGTGATTGTGCATGAGGAGGCGGTCTCAGCTATGGCTTCACAGGTCGGGGCATCAGTACCGGTATAGCCAGTGTCACTGCCAGGCTGTGCAGTGCTGCATTTTGCTGTTGTTGCTGCTGGTGTTGTTGGTGTTGTGCTGCTGTCTGTGGTAGTATCTATAACCTTCCCATCTACTGTGGCCCTCTCCCCTGACTGAGAGGAAATTACCCCCAGGTTCTTGCCCCCTCTCCCCTTTTCCCCTGTTTTAGGGTCAGAGGAATGCTCACCAATCTGGAAAAACTGAAGTCTCTCTTCAACAAAGTCCCGCTTGCTCATGTCAATAGCACCACTGCGGGTCATCTCAAACATCTTCCCTTCGTGGAAAGGGAAGGGGTTAGGCTCACTAGTCGGTGTGCTCTCATCAGTCGGTGTTCGAGCAGGGGTAGTGTCAGGTGTTGTAGCCTGTGATTTGTCCTCCACCGATAAACCAAAGGGCTTGGGGTCCTCATCTTTTGTTTTGGACTCAAAAATGCCATCATTATCACCCCCTTTGGTTGACCAGGGGTCAAAGTCCAGGCCTTTGGTGGCAACAGTTTTAAAGGTTGAATTCAGTTCCTCTTCAAGTTGGTAGCCAAAGTAGTTCTCTGCAAGGCTCTGCCTATCTGGATGCCTTCCTTCAAGCGTATAATCTTTTTCATCTTCTCCACTGGCTGAGGATGTATTGGTTTTAGTCTTCCCATTATCCCCCCCTTCCTCACATTTCTCTTCCTCTATCACTTCAAGCTTGGACTGACTAAATGAACGGTCGGCTGGTTTTCCATCATTGGACAGACTAGATGTTCTAGGGTCCTCGCTCAGTCCGTCATCCTCATCCTGAAGGTCGTACCCATCTAAAGAGTCAACTTCAGTAGCATCTGTGTCATGGGAGAACTCAGCAGTGGTTGCTATGGAGCAGTCAGTGACTGACTGGTCATTGCCATTTTGGTCAAAGTCAGCATCCTCCTCCTTTACAACACCATTGATCTCAGACTCCTTGTTATTTCTGTTTTTCTCTAAATTGTTTAGTTTCAAGTGTTTCTCTCCCTCCTCTTTTATTTTGAAGGTGTACTTTTTGACAGGGATGGGATGGAAGACAGACTCATCATCACTGGAGTCACTGTTATCTGCGCCAGGGGGAATAGGGGATGGAGGCTGGACCCTGATGATCGGCTCGGCTAAAAGGTGCCTATCATGCTCCTCTTGGAGGTTCACCTCGATCATTTCTGTCTCGGCCTCAGAAGAAGCACATGAGCCCCTTTTCTCGGGGTCGGACTGCTCCGCCTCTAAAGGAGGAGGAGGCGGAAACTCTATATAAGCCACTCTTTTCTCCTTTGTCTTCTGTCTCTCTGCCTCCCGTTTTCTACCGTGATTCTCAGAGGAAGCTGGCTTAGATTTTTCCTTTGAGGGCTCCTTGTAGATGAAGGTCTTCGCTTCTTCCTCCTCAGAGTCCTCTGGGATAGAACTTGGCATTCCAGGCATGAATCCTGTCACAGCATCTGGTGTTCTTGAGGCCAGACTCACTTCCTCCGAGCTGGGGGCCTCAGGGATAACAGGACTTTTCCCAGAGCTGTCCATGAAAGTCACTTGTTCTAGAGTTTCATCTTCTGGATCTCCTTGAGGAGATGGAGACTGCTTTTGCTTGACAGTATAAAATGCACCCCTAGTCTCATGCACTGTCCTACTCTCATGGCTTACTATCTTTTTGTATGTTCCCAGCTGCCCTGAGGCCGTTTCTTTCTCATACTGTTTTCCTACTTGGATGCTAACGTACACGGGTAAGGGTTTAATATCTTTGAAACCTTCTGTGACAACTACAGGAGTTACTTCGTCCAAATAATCTGCTTGGTCACTATCAACACCGTTGCACACTACATTAGAGAAGCTACCGTCTGATGAGTCTGTGGATTTTCCTAGCGATGATCCATGTGTAGACTTGTTGGAGTCAGAGCTACTGGTTAACCAATTTCTAGCTAAAGTAGGTATATGAGACCCTGCCCTCTCGTGTTGTTCAACAGACGCATCTAATTTTAAAGTAGTGGATTTGTGATTTTCAGAAAAATTAGATAGCTTTCTTACAGGAATTTGTGATTCCGAGTTTTTTTTTAGGCTGTCATTGCTATTTGGACTTTCTCGGACAACAAATTCAGTGTAGATTATTTTCTTGGTGGTGTCTTGTCTTTGTGATTCACTGTTATTGCCATCTTTTATAGAATCATGGATTAAAGATTGAGATAGTTTGGGAGATTGTGGTTTATAACTCCCATAGTCTTGGCTCTCCCACGTTTTGAATAGCTTTTTCTCTTCCTGATCTCTTCCACTTGTCTCATGCTTGGGTGAGAACTTATTTGATTCACTATCTAGACATTTCCTCTGGTTTCCCGGACTGTCTGGGGTTTTAGGAATGTTTGGACCAGCGAACACCTGATACACAGGTAGCTTACTTTCCTGGAGTTTCCTGATAGGAGGATTTGAATTTTGGCCACCCTGAGGACTCCTATCCTGCCTTTGAGCTTCTTGCTCAAACTTCAGCCTCACTGCACTGACTTTGGAGGAAGATATTTGAAAAGGCTTAGGGCTTTCACCTGTGCTCCCCTGTGATTTAGCGTCTCCTTGTTTTTTTGGGTCTGAATCGCTGTACTGCAGTAATACTCTCCTCTCTGGACTGCTGGGCAAGCTGGCACATTTCCTGTCACTGGAGCTGAACCTGTCTCTAAGCCTCTCTCTACTCCACTCTTCTCCACTACCCCCATTCCTATAAGCTGACCTTTCTGGACTGCTGTGAGTAGAACTGGGCCCTGATCGTGATTCTCTGAAGTCTGGTCTTCGAGATTTCTTCTCTGGAGATGAGAGCTCATCATTGAGTTGTTCCGTTTTATCACGAAAGAATTGAGACACCTCGCTGAGTTTTTCCTCGGCCTCTTTGACAGTCCTGTCGACTCTGTCCTCATACATAAGCTGTTCTCTTTCCTTGCTCTGTGCGTCATCTGACACACGCATCCAAACTGATTGTTTAGGGCTACCAGGCTCAGACGAATACTGCAAAAGGGTCAGTTTGTCAAAGTTATCGTCAACATTGGCCATCCTTCCAGATTTGTCAAACACATTTCTTGACGACCTAAAGACATACTCTGTTCTCGGCCCAGCTGATCTCCCCTCACTGTGACTGCTTCTGTCTGGCGAGTGGAAGCGAGACCTATCTCTCAGATATTCCTCTGTGTCAGAATGAGACTGATCAAATTTCTCAGATAGAAGCATTTTCTCTGCAAAATTATAAGACTCTCCCCTAAGCTCTGATGAATCATCCTCATTGTACTCTACAGATTGCTGGCTAAGTAGCTTTAGTGTTTTGTAAGAGTCATCTGTCATGAGCTGGGCTGAACTAGGACGACTGTCTTCCTCTTGGGACATGGGCGTGTTCACTCTGGGGGAGTCAAGGTACACTGGAAGTGACTCCTCAGGCTCCTCCTCTTCCTGTCTATTCCCTGGGTAGTAATACATTTCCTTCTCTGCATGGTTTTTTGTCTCTCTGATGATGACCTCTCTTGGTTCTGCTTTATTGCCTTTTTCAATATGAACCTCAATTATTCTTTCAACCTTGGGTTTGGAGTTGATGTCCTCGAGGACTCTTTGTGATGTTTCTTCATTGCCAGACTTGTGTTCAAACAAGCCAGCCAGCTCTCTAGAAGGATCTTTGCCTGACTGAAAAGCCTTCATTATGTCATGCACCGACATAGTCTCCTCACACCTTTCTGATGCTGCTTCTTTGCCAGGTGGTTTGTGGTACACCATCCTGGTGGTGGTAGTGATGTGAGTCTCCTCCTTTACCCTCATCCCTTTTCCCATTGGATCCTCATCAGGGCTGACTTTTATTGAATAGCATTTATTCTGATCTGGAGTTGATGTAGCTTGGTGCCCTTTATAATCTGAATCAATATATCTGACAGGATGTGCATCCTCCATTGCAGGTTGTTTGTTATCCTCTGGGGGCTCATAGCTCCTGATGACATGAACAACCTCAGTCCTAGTCTCAGTGATCACTGGGGGAACTGGGATATCCTGAAAAAGGGCCTTTGGGCCCATGCCCTCAGCACTCTGAGGAGCCGACGGTGTCCTTTCACTCCGGGTCTCAAAGCCACTGTCTGAGAGGGGGCTTTTATCCTGTTCATGCGAGATATCATCAGGGGAGTCTAGCACAGTGTCTGCTCCAAAAAGTGCATCTGCTACTTTACTGATTTCTTTGTCTGAAGCTGAAGAGCGCATGTTTGTTGGAGGCATTTTGAGTTTGTGCTCCTGAACTGCTATCGTGGGTTTTAGGACACGTTTCTGCTTCTCCTTGACCTCTCCTTCTCTCCTGCCCTCATCTCCTTTATGTTTTGTGTCATGCATTTTGGAGAGAGAGCTGCTCCCAACATCATTGGCAAGGTAGTCAACAACTTTGGAAAGATTGAAATCTCTATCTGGTATTGTTTTTGATTTGGCCTGAGGAACCACAGTCTCATATCTCGGCGGATAGCTCCAGTTGCTTGGTGGTTGTTCAACTTGTACTTTAGAAAAATGTATGTCATCCAAAGAACCTCTCGCGAGGGAAACCCTACCATCCTTCACTGCATCTTTAGTAAGGATTTCGCTCACTTTTACCAAATCTTGCTTTACTTTCTCCACAATTCTATATGGCTCCTCGTCCTCTATCTTAGCCTCTTTTGATGAATCAGACTGAAATCCTTTATTGGCTGTGGAATTTGGGTCTGTCTGCAAAATGGCCGACATTCGTATCAAGTCCTCTTTCATTTCGGCTACATCCTTCAGAATCTCTTGGCTGGATGACAGCGGTGATGTGGTGTTTGATTTCAGGGTAGCAGAAAAATGAGGCGATTTGATTGGGGAGAGAGTTCTGGCAAAGGAAGACTGCATCTGAGCATTCACCTCCACGGGCACAATCTTCCGCGGTGACAGAAGGGCAGCTGCTGACTTGGACACCTCGGGTAACTTCTTAAACTGGGGTTCTGGCAGCACATTAATAACAGAGTACACCGGGACAGTCATTGTACTGGATGTTACAGCAGTGGTGGTGTTAGGAGGGGGTCTTAGAGAGGCGTAAAGTGAATTAGAAGCTGATGATCTAATGGACTGATAGGAGGAGGATGGAGAAGAGGACAAGGACTTCAAGGTGCCATAGCCTGCAGAACAAGAATTAAATGTTTTTTCCACCTCATCAAAGGCTGCATTGACACTTGTCGTTGCAGCATTGGTGGTTGCTTGTATTCTCTCTTGAAGACTACTTGCAAGAAGAGATGTCGGGGATGACGAGCGGTACTGTGTAGGCGACACAGTTCCATTGATCAGAGCTGCAGTACTTGGAGGGGCGTTGGATTTAAGTGGTGACGAAAGAGAAGAGAACAGGTTTCTTGCAGGTCCAGTGACGTCCTGCGGCAAAGGAACGCACAGAGGAGAGACCAGGGACTGTCTTTATAGGCGAGGAGGAAGATGCTGTGCCACTGGAGCCCCCCATAACGGTCTTGTATGGTGAACTGAACATACTCAGTGAAGATTTGGGAGAGGTTGGCGGGGTCATGTTTATCGATGTTCTCTCAAGAAGAGGGCTCCCTCCTCCAGAGACATTTATAGGGGAGGTCCTAGCAGATAATGCTGCCAGTCCTTTCACAGACATAGGATCTGGGGCACTTTTACATGGTGAGGCCAGGGGACTGGGGCTGACCTGGACTTGGTACTGGGCTTGCTGGACTACAGTTTTTATAGGAGAAGAGATGGTTCTGTATGATCGGATGGGAGAGGCCATGTCACTAACTGACTTAACAGAAGAGGCAGGTGATCCGGGGATGTTGGTCTTGATGGGGGAGGCAGAGTTGATGGACCAGACAGACTTTAATGGAGAGGCAGAAGGCGTGTTGGATGACGAACTGGAGAGGGAGCCAAACCCAGACTTGGCTTGGCCAGGGACGGCGACAGGAACAGGCGACCACGCCTGATAAGATCTCGTTGAAAAGACAGGTTTGTGAGGGTAGCTAGAAGGCTGTGTTCTCGGCGAGCTTCGATCAGTTGTTTCTTCAACAATAATTTAAATGAAAAGCAATAAGGAAATAAACAGAAAATATAACGGAAATAATTTGAAATAAAACATAAAAACCAGAAAGAGAAATTTGAGTCAGTCAGAAACAGCATTATTCACAGAAGCAAGACAACATTTTTACACATGAAATTAAGAAAGGCCCCTATTTAAAAACACAAAAAAAAACAGGATGATATGGCAAATGATGGTCTAAAAACAGTCACTAATGACAAAATACACCTGATTAAGAACATAGCATGTACTGGAACAAAATGCCTGACATGGTAGACTTGACAAAAAAATGACATGACAAAAATACAGTTCCATTGACTTTCGATGTGCTTAAAGTATTTGCTTCCTAGCAACAATGCCGTGTTTGATTGACATGTGTTCATTTGGTTCGTTTTCAATGCCAGAGTTGACCCCACAAGTGTGTACCAAAAAATGGATCACATTACTTGTTTAGTAAAAAATATGAGGTTGCACTTCACAAAAAAGTAACAATAAATCAGCCATTCATGCCAGCCCTGCAATTTAAGTCATATTTGAATTATCTCTGTTTTGAGTTCAGCAACATTACTCAAGATATACCTATGGATATAGTTTAAATCATATCTTATTGTTAACAGAGAAGACACAGATGGACAAGGCTGGAATAAATAAATAAAACAAAGACAGTACCTCAGAATTTGTCAAACTGTGTGTTAAAGGTTCAGTTATGAAAGCTGCCCCTTAAAATACTTAATCTAACATTGTCTCAATGAAGGGGATTCAAGTTAATGTAAAGTGCAACCTGTTACCAGATTAATACACAGCCACACACAATCATAAAGCCAATAAGAATGAAATGGCCACTAAAAGAATGAGAACAATTCAAAAGAATATTTTTATTCCACATGAATCAAAACATTTTTGTCCAAATGATGAATGAACAGACAGACATAGATTCCCAGTGTTTCCACAAATGTAAAATAACAGGACAATTGAAACAGGGAGACATTTTGTCAACATGGAGTGGGTAAGCAAAGCGTAACACACAGTAAACCATGCAAATGTCTGATGAGTGACAGATGATCAAAGAGTATGTGTGAAATGAATAAAATAAATGATTGATGAACAAGTTTCGTTGGTAGATCTCGTTCTATACTATGGCTACATGAAAGATGTGCACTGAATAAAGGGACCTTTAGACACTACGGGCGATCAAAAATCACAAATATCTGAAATCAATCAAAAATTTCATGTAAGTAAAAGTGGGACACTCACTCGCTGCTGGGTCGGTCAAATAGCTGTAGCGCTTACGCAAAGCTAAGGAGGCAAAGGTATGACGTCGTTCTGGCTTTTCAGTCTGAAACAAACAAAAAAGAACAAAAGATGCTTTAACATAAAAAATATGGTGAAATGTGATTCTGAATTAAGTCTAAATAATAATAATGTTAAGGTGTTAACTTAAGACACTGCACTGCAGTGCTGTGCTGTTTTAAGTGAATCAGCACATGCTGTTAGTACTGGCACGAGGAGGCACTGCATGTGTGCTGTAGTAGAGAGGAATGGACTCTTTCTCTGCATCGCTTCACTCACTGCATTTCTCAATGTCATAGCTACAGAAAATATGTGCTTTGCTTGTATGGCCCAGTTAGCTTTGGTATGGTAAACAAAAGTTTTCTTATCACGAAGACGACCAGATCATCAAATGTGGTGACACGGTAGACTTTCTTAGGAATTGTGACAATTACAATATTAGGACAGTGGTACATATTTAGCCTGCTTCATAATCATATTGGACAATTCTTCATTACATGGTTTAAAGTTACATTTGGTGCCAATGCAATAGTGTGGCGGTATATTTCATGCACCCCTCTCAGACAATCAAATGCTATTTTTCAAAATGATGATATTTTCCAAATCGTAACCTCAAATCGGTTACCTTAACCCTTAAAAAACATTTTGTCAAGGGTGTGAGGTTGTTTGTTTCTGAACTTTGGAAAGGAAATAACTCCCATAACAAGTCTATAATAAACTGTCTAAACCAAAAAACCCAAAACAGACACTCAGACTCTAAAGGTCAAAAATACTCCCATTGAAACCCATTTAAAAGTACAGTGTAAAAATGTGCATTCCCATTATATCAGGCTTTTTGTCGTTTAAAAAAAAAATTCCACCAGATTGAACAATTTTCTCATGTTTGTGTTTGATGCAATGCATCATAATCAGTGTTGCTGCTATTTATTGATGTATCCTAGTCTGTGAAAAAAAGAACATTTTTCTAGTATTTAGTACACAGAAAATAATAATTTTAGTTTGTTTTCCATAATAAACAACAAGGTAGCATTGTGTATTAATGTACTGAATTCATTCTGTTACTAAATTCATATTTGGTAGTTATGATCAGGACTTATATTGACTAAAAGATAACTCTAAAGTGAAAATATGAATATACAGTATAATTAATAGCATTTCTTTGTCCTTTGAGGACATCAGAGCAACTTTTAAAAGGAAGGAACAAAAGCATAATCAAACTGTAGTTGTATTGTGTGGTTAATGTTGGAATATTGTTTTTATGCTGGCACTAAACATTAAAAAATGCTGTTACTGAAGATAATTTGGGTTGTATAATTTTAATTGTCCAATATCAACATTCTGCCTGTAGAGTGGGCTGATTTATTAAGTAGGAGGAATGTGGTCATGGTCACTAGAATATAAAAACAAAAATGTAAAAACAGCCGTATCTCCCTTTGATTAGACTCTCCTATAAATGTGTTGGCATGCAGCTGAGAGTTAGTTTTCTCTGTTGCACACAGGACAAGGGTGAAGAAGGGATTAAATAGACAAATAATAGGGGTTAGGGTTTCATCTTTCGCTGACAAAAGGAACCATAGTCATGTGTGAAACTTCCTATGAGTTAATAGTAAGGATGGAGACGTGGTGATTTCCTGTTGGACATGTATGGAAAGGAAGATAGAGATGAAAAACAAGCCAAGGACAGCACAGCAATTGGCTCCACTGCACTTTGGGATGAAGACAACAATAAATTAATCCTTGCCGATTAAAACAACTGCCATTTCCACTCATGCGTTACATGGAAGTCACTGCAGCGATGACATAGCTGTGTGCCGTCAGAAGCATCTTTCATACCAAGGTACTGTGCAGAGACAAAAAATATCTGCAACAAGCATATTTTACTACAGCATCTGCAGTAAAGCCAACAGAAAGGACGACAAAGAAGAAGCAGTTCCATGTGATGATGAAGAATCTGTTTTACCTCATCATCAGGATCAGACTCCATATCCTGTGGTATTCCAAGATGCATTGCAGGAGAGGAGAGAGATGACACAATGGAGAGCAGGGACGTTATAATGAGCGGGGAGGTGGAAACAAAATTCAGGGGATGAAAATGGAGCAGCAAAAACAACAAAAGGCATCAGAAAAAATCTATGGGATTAATACGAAACAAAACGGCAAAATAACAAAAGCAAAAGCAAAATCATTTCAGTTTCTTGTGATCAATCAATACCACAACAAACAAATGAGAAGAGTCGACAGTTCATAGCATAATTCTCATGTACCCACAGTAAGCCAAGCAATAGAACAAAGCACAATGTGCATGTGCGGCTGCATGTGTACGTTGTGGGGTCTTACGACTGGCACAGGCTTTAACACTAATAAAAGACACAAGCAGCAGGCAGTCAGTTCTAGACCAAATGAACTTCAATGGCTCCTCCTGATGTCAGGGCAACATCGCTTTCTGTATTTCAATTTCATTTACATGGAGATGATATGACATGGCCTCAAAGAATGGGCTATTCAGACATGGTGATCCTACCTTCCTGTGGGTTGGCAGTGTGATATTCAAATTGCATATGGCAGCCTGTGGAACGCCTTTACTTGATTTTGGCTCTCGCAGGAAGGAGAGGCGGCCACATGCTTCCTGGCCCAAATCTCTGACCTGTAGGACAGCAAAAAGGTTGCATCATCCATCAGTTGACCATCACAAATACATTTAAGAACCCTGCATCCCCCCCATAACTCAACCTATTGTATGTTCCTACATTTGGAAATTATCACACAATATATACTGTAAATGCAAGGATGTAACAAGCAGGAACATTCGGAAAGACTAGGAAAACAATTGAGTTGGTGTGTAGCTCTGATCTGTGAGAATCACAACATCCGATATCAGCCAATCAGTGCAGGAGAATCAGACATTTCTGGCAATATATAACCTGCAAAGTACTTTTACAAAGGAGACCAGAGTGAATAACAGACAGTCAAGAGGAAAGGGTGATAGTTGGGATACATTTTATACCTTGACATTGAAAGGAAGCCTGTTTTCCTTGAAGGAGTAGAAGTTAAAAACCAGCTGTTGCCCACTTTTGGTGAGAGGAGACAGGTTACCATAGCAATCCACGTGAATAGGCTTTCCCTCGAGAACCTACGGGAGTTCACAGACCAAAAAATGTTGTAACACAGTTTAAACACATTCCGGAGATACAGTCGATGAATTTGATTTCATTTAATTCGTCAATTTGTTCTTTATCCACATGAACACACGACCCCACCTCGATATCTTTGCTCCGGGCCACCTCCTCAAAGTTCTCCTGCTGCTCGAGGGTCTTGTCCACCTTGTCGTCTGTCATGCAGAAGCAGCGCAGCCGAGCCTCAATGGCGTCGTTCATCTTGGCGAACACCACAAACTTGGCCAGGTACGGCACGCAGATCAGCTCCCGGTATAACTGAGACGCTAGACTCACCGTCTCAGGAATCTGGTGACAGTCTGCAAGCCAGAACCTGTGAAGGAGAGATCGGAGGAAAGAGGAGAGGAAAACACACAAAAAAGAAAACGACAAATATGTTAGTCAGTCAAGTCAACAATTATTATTACAATTACTAATAACATGATGATGATTCAAAGCAGCTTAATGTTTGAAACTGTGTTCAGCGTCAAGTGTTTCAGCGTGATACGCAAATCACGCTGAAACACTGTAGCCATCTTAAGCAATGAATCAAACAAGCTGGGTTATATGTGAGAAGGCTGAACACATGACATGAGTAGTAATCTAATTACAGCGCACCACAGGGTACTTAGTTAATATCAGGCTGCACATCAACCACATGATCCCAATCTAGTTAGGATGAGAGTTCATGACTTTACATACGATCACCAAGAAGTTCAAGAAGGAAAGCCTCAACATGTATGGTCAAAGTGACTTTGTACCATTCAGGGAAATGTGCAAAGAAGTGTTACCATGTCAGTATAAGGAAAACAGAGAAAACTGTCTGTTTAAATACTAAAGAGAGCGTTGGGCCGAGACATAAACCTCAAAATCAAGTCACTTAATTCATTAAATTAACAGGTTAAAAGCAGATAATAACATCTAGAGTTACACAAGGGGAACTCTTCTTATGTGTGTAGTGAGAGGGTCAGGAACAAAAAAAGGAAAAATAAGAATGGCTGTTTCAAGTCGATTTGCCAACTGATAGTAATCAGTTGGAAATAGTAAATCGTATTTCTCTCCTAACAGATTTTGGGATTAAGGGCCAACTTCTCATTTTGCACACTTTCCACTTTGCAGGCCAACTGAGATGTCTCCTGGAAGTGATTTTAAAATATCGATTGATTTGTCAATCATTTTCTTTATGAATCATTTGGTCCGTTACAATGTCGGAAAACAGTGACACTTTAAACCTGGAGCCATTAAATATTTGACAGTGTGCTTGAAAAACGACTTTGTTTTCTTTTGTTCGCCTAAACATTACTTTCTACAAGCAGAATAAGAGATAAAGACTTCACATTATGTCACTTTTTATGAGGATATAACAGTGATAAATCAGTGCTTTATTATTCCAAATGGAAAATGTGGGGTGCATTTTTTAAATATTATTCTATATTTTACGACAACTGCAAAATTTAAAATGGTTGTTTTATAGTGATCTAATACATGGCACACTATACAATTAGCGTTGTATACTATGTGTACAATATGAGCGTGCTTGTGTCTCACCTGGCCGACACATTTGTGGTGAAGGAGACGCAATCAGTTACAAAGGACAGTGGTGTGGTCCCTGTGATGTCCTCCCACTGGGCAGGGGACGTCCCTCCTGTACGAAACAAAGGCCAAAAGATGAATTCACTGCCTTTCCAACCTTGAGAGGACAGAGTTTTATCTTTGGTGATCCTCATCCTTTTATCTTCTCAACTCTTCATCTTCCCTCTATTGACCTGTGGCTTTTGACATCAAAGTAGGCCTGATGTTCCCACAGTGAATTAATTCACAGTGACTCTAATTTACTAACTCTGTTTTATTTCAAATAAATGGATGAACTGTGGTGTCACAAATATCATCTGGCATCAAACGATTCAAGGACTGTCAAACTACTTTTATTAATTAACTTAATGGTAGGCTTTCAGAAGCGTTTTGGATAGAGGTAAAGCTACAGTGCTGTCATGCTCTGGTTGTCTACAGGCCTACTTGCCTGTGATGCTGCAGAGCAGACGTAGGCAGGGTGCAGCATCGCCCCGGTGGCCGCTGGGATGTCCTTCTGCCGATCGAGGTGGGACAGGGATGGTCATCGTGATCGGCTTGTGGAACTTCCTCCTCCTGGGCTCTACGGTGACAATGGGGCTGAAGGTGGCTCTGTTCCCGAGGATTGCCCTTGCCATGTCATCTGGCACAGGCTGGGCCTAAACGGAAACAGGAAAAGTTGAAGAAATGATTGGTCAAACTTCTTCTGAACCTTCCACGAAATCAAAGGGTCCAGGCATGTGAGCTGGAATCAAATATTCAACCAAATAGGTCAGGTATAAATAAGTAATAGGTCAGTGGAGGGTATTTGCGACAAAAAAAAAGCTGAGTCATGAAAGAGAATTTGAGCTGATCTAAGGAGTCTTGCTGTACCTGCAGGCCGACACGGATCCTCTTGGTGAGCGCCCCTTGTGGGAACGAGGCCTGAACCATGGGCACGGTGCTGCTGGACAGCAAGCCTCCGTCTGGACCCATGTGGTTAGATTCCTGCTTGATCCGCGACACCACGGCAAAATACTGAGGAAAGTCACTGGTGACGATGCGGCAAATTCGCTTCTTCTCCAGTTCGGCAGGACTGTCCAGCTCTATGACAGGAAACAGTTACTTTCATAAATGTGATTCTTAAACAACACTAAGTGGTCACATTCAAAGGATGTCCCTAAACCTTTCCTTTACCTTCATCCATTCCAGTAAGCAGCTCAATGAGGTCCTCTGGTCTGGCGTCAGACTGGTGCTCCTTCCACGTGTCACCATTGTCACTCCGCAACACAATGAGCTCCCTCTCTTTGCCCCGCATGGATCCAAAATGAGGGATCTCCACGATCACGGGTCTGAAAGAGAATGAAGAACTCCATAAGAATCTGAGGAAATGAGTGAAAGAAATGACAAAGCTTTGAAGTTTTAATGATAATTCTGGTTAATTATTTGACTGGCAATCCATAAACATTCCATGTGTCATGATATTTTAAGAAGATATTAGAAGAATATCTTCTCTGGCCTGCTGAAAACTGCAACTTATAGGAAGGAATAAGGGAATAAGGAAATCCCAAGCGTCCTACCCAAGGAACTGAGCCCCAGCTGGTCCGACCTCCACCAGCCGGCTGACCAGCCCCTCTCCCTCCACCATGGGTGGGGGGTAGGCCAGCTTGTGCCTTTTGGCCAGGCGACAGGTGATCCGCGTGGGCGCCGTGCACTTCCTGGGTGGGATGATGATTTGCATGCCATTGTGGCGGCTGCCTCTCATTGAACCACCGCGGGCATCCACCATGAAGCTGACCAAGAATCTGCAAGGTGAAAAAGAACGTTAGAGGAGGAAAGGACGTGGACAGAGAGAAAGATAGACAGGAGCGATACCATGGACACAAGTGAGGAGGACGATTCCCATGCTGTGATCACCGTACACCCAAACAAAGAAAAAAAAGAGAAGAACAAAAGTAGAAAGGGCAAGAGACAGAACAATAAGAAGAAGAAAAAAAAGATGCTTTGAGATCTGAAAGTTGGCAGTTCTCACCATCACCTGCCTCAATTTAGAAAATTAAACACCATCGGAAACTAAACTGGGTGCGAATGAAGTGCAGAAAGTTTAGTTTCCACTCTTGAAGCTGGAGGTGAGACTGTTGCCACATCTCAGTTCCTCTAAAGCAGCATTCAGTGATCAAGCATTAAAATACCAGCACAGATGTTTAACCAAGATAGGGCTAATGTGATTAATATGTGATGTTTCTTCAAATTAAAAGCATTTTCCCATGTGGAACAACTGTACTTAGTATACAGAAACTGTACTGTAACTGTACTTTTTATGAGCACTGCAGTACTTGCAGCCAAACGTGGCTCTTCTTTTCACAAATGTTGCATTATCTCATATATGGTTGTTTTTTATGTGCTGTATGCTGGAACTAGTAGAATCCCTGTACAGTTCTGAGGAAGATTTATTGTCAATGTGCGCTGTGAGAGAAAGAGAGGCGGCACATCACTGAGAAGACTCCCCAAACACGTCGACTACACGTTTCTAATATCTAGGCAGTGCAAATGAAACACCAGACCACACGGATGAGACGAGCACAGAGTGGAGGAGCAGAGGAGGCTGAGAGGGGGAGAGAGTGTGACGAGGCGAGAGGGAGACAGAAAATTGGAAAAGTGAGATTGACGTCACTGCGGCATCATGAGTGAAAGCAGCAAACTCAGTCATCACCTGGAGTCATACTGAGGGAGCGGGGAGGAGAGGCTGCAAAATAAACACAATGGAGGCAATGCAGGAGGCAAAACCCCAGAACCTAGTTTTAGTATCAAGGTTTCACAGTCACTCTTGGGTTCCTTAATAACTAGAAGACCTAAGAAAGATTAAAAACTACAGGGGTGGAAAATCAAGGGTGAAAATGAAACACACCGACGACATTTATGAAATAATATTTAAATAGACAAACGAAACTGGAAATGAAATATCCCAGTATCTAAGTCCTGTACAAAGACAGCACCATTCATCTACGGCAGACCTAAACATTTTACGACATCATATATTCAAAGCATGTGAATGATGAGAGCTTATCCAAATGAAACACACGAGCCGCCGTGCCATGAGCTCACACAGAGTCTGCTCTTTGTTTCCGCGACAACATAAATAGGGCTGATGTCAGTGAACGAGAGGGTGATGTCTGGACCGTGGTGATGTCGGACCGTGTCTCCAGACTTGTGGTATGACACGGGAGCTTTTAGAGGATAGACGGTGTCTTTTGTTGCAGTAATGTGATGTGTACAGTAGCAGCACTGCGGAGATCCCACAGCCCTGCATCATGTCTGCATCAGTGCTGCAGGCGTTGCTGAATATTGACTCTTTTTTTTACTTAATGTTTTTTTCACCCTGGTTTAAAAAAAAAGTGTATTTACAGGCTCTAAAAACTCCAGATCTATGTGGTTGGTTGGCCCAAACGTGCAAGACTTCTGCGTTTACATACACAAACCATTTCCAGCCAAATAGTAACTTATGCAATAGGTATGTGGATGTTTCTGTTTATTTTGCGGGTGCATGCAGGTAAATGCATTGTGATAGATGGGATGAGCTGCTGCAGCTGATTCTTACCCAGAGTGAATGGGGCTGGACACGGTGTTGTGGCTGTGGTCCATGGTGTCCGGAGTCCAGCTGTAGCGCCGCATACAGTCAGAGCTGTAGTCTCTTGTCACAGCCAGGTGCTGGGAGAAGAGGATCCAAAGACAGAGGTCAACAGAGGAAGGAGAGAGAAGATGGAGGAGGAAAATAGAGGATGGTGGAAGAAATGGAAGAACATGTGGACGGAAGGAAAGAGGTTACTAAGAAGACAAAAACAGAGCTAATAATTAATCATTGCATGAGGATGTAACAGATGACAGAGATGACCCTCGATTTGTGCATGGTATGAAGCAATGAGCTGATGACATTTATGGCTTCTTATCTCATATTTCAATGAAATTTGTCACCTTTATCTCAAGTCGATCAGAACAAAAATTAAACAATTTTTTAAAGTTTAAAGTTAAAAATACTACAGTGAAATGTGCAAAAATGATGTGCAGGAATTATGATCCTTGGAATACTAGAAATGGGAAACCAGCTTCAATAAATGATGTATGAGAACATAGATCCATGAAAAGCACTTAGACTGAAAGTCAGATGAAGAACGAACATTCACTTTACTAATGCTATGAGAATGACATGGACCCAAAGAAAATATACAAAACTCAAAGGACAATGGGAGTTGAACCACAGTGAGTGAAAAATAACAGAACTGACGAATGAGTCAGACATCCACAAAGTCTTTATACCTTATTGAGTGGATCAACCAAGTAGGAAATGTCTTTACAGACACTCTGAAGCTTAGGGGAGAATAGACACAGTTCAGAAGTCACACTGTGTGGTCCAGACACATGAGTTTATGGTGCTTTGTTTCACTAAAGGAATCAGTTTACAGCAAAACAAACATGATCCTATCTCCGTAAAGATCAGACGGTCCTATTTCATCTACCATATGTAGCAGATTACAATACGATGGCACCGAAATGGACCACCAAGGAGGAAAAAGTATTTGACATCATGTATATTTTCAGTTAGATATAATACCAATTAATTATAGGGAAGCTATTTGGAAGTCCAAAATATTTGTTGACTTTGTAAAGGACGAGAGTTAAGTGCACATTTGTTGCCAGTGGTATAGTCTTGAGATCGTGGGTAATGTTTTGATTGAACTTACTAATAATATTTAAAATCAAAGGTTACAGTTTCTGGTTTTTGCTCCTGCGTTGGAAAGGCTTGACGTGGTCTGCAGAGCCCTGCGTTTTTTCCACGAGAAAGCAAAGAGGAGCCTCCCAAAGCCCTTAGGTTTGAATAAGCTCTTCGTCAAGGTGCTTTACACTCTCCCTCAGCATTTTGGCAAAAGAAAGTATGGCATCAACACTGCTTCTGTTATGACCTTTGTGCAAGACAAGTAAAGCTACCCTGCACCCGGCTCTAATTCTACCCAGCCTGTGTTTTTATCACCGGGCCACTGACAGAAACAGTCACAGTGTAAAGGGAAAAATAAGAGATGATGCAGAGAACTTGAAGAAGAAGGGACATAAAAGATTGAAAAACAGACAGAGAGAAGGAGAAGAGGGCATTAAAAGAAAGACAAGAAATGGATCTTACCGTGTCCTTTGTGGGCGCCAGAATCTCTTCAATCATCATGCTGTCCCGTGCGAAGGAGCTCCGGTTGAGTGTGTTGGACCTATCCGAACTGAAGGAGCGGAGGCTACATGTTACCACGCAACCCGGCGCCGTGGGCAACAACAAGTGACGGGCAGGGGAACACGACATAAAACAAAAAGCAAGGAATCCATTACTACATGCAACCTCCAGGGAAACAGTTTGTTTGTTTTACTTTGTGGATGGAGAGAGTCCAAAAGTGGAAAATAGAGAGAGAGAGAGGCTGAAGAGCCCAGCAGTTGAACAAACACAAGATACTGCAGCAGGTTATTCAGAGATGGAAATATGAGTGACGTCAGTTTGCATTAAGAGATAGAGGGAAAGAGGAACAGACTGAAAGAGAACACGCTGCGGCTACGAGGTGTGGTCGGTGTGCATCATTAACACGGATGTAACTAAGTGTGTCTAAGAGATGAAATGTGACAGATTTGAGAACACGCTTCCGTTCCAAAAGGTTTCAAATGGTTAAGACTCGAGCTCTGAGATTGACATTTAGTCTAAGATTAGCAGGTGACCTGGACCTGTTTCTGAGTGGCAAAAAAAATAAATCCAAAAGGGAAGCTGGCCTTTTCCATCTGTCTTGCTGCAGCCTGCTTCGTGGCTGTGTGTGTGTGTGTGTGGTGTCGTGTGCCTATTTTTTTGCAGCCTCTCAGGCTCAAAGTGGTGCTGTATACCTGATTCCTTTCAGGATGTTTTTTTTTTTAGTTCTGTGCTATTTTTTCCACAGATTTGATGAGAGCAGAAGACAGAAGAGACGATTCACCCATGAGGATACAAATAACGTACGTAATATGAGTGTGATACGGAAAGATACAATCGCAGCAACAAAAGCTGTGCCTTATTTTGTTTATTGTATGTGTGTGGTGATGTGTCCTGTGTGAGTGTGGGGAGGGAGATGGGTACGCGAGGGGGGGGGGGGGAGAAAATGCAGAGCTCAGCGTGTTTGAGTGGGCACACTATTCAGCACAGAGAGAAGCCCTTTATTCGCACAGCCTGCCTGCCCCACCATCGAAGTTACCAAGCAACTCTGTACGGCCTGAATGGACTCAATGGCATGGCAGCAACCCCCCCGCTCTCAGCGGTACTCAATTTGTTCTTTACAGCTTCCTCCTTTCTCATTCTATCCATCCTCCTATCCTCCCTCATCATCCAAGCCTTTTCCATTTCCTCTTGTTTCCTCACTTCTTGCTCATTATCTTGGATGTCTTCTTTACCATCGGTCATCTATTTCTGCATGTGACGCCACCGGCCAGCACTCTTCTTAATAATGCTCGCAGCAAGCAATTCATTCAATAGAAGATCTGTTTCACTTTTTTCTCTACGTTGCCGCTTTCTTCCAACTCCATGCGTCTCTTCTTCCTTCCACACCACTCCTGTCTTTTTACTGTTAATCAATCTGCCTTGCTGTACACTACACAACTTTTTTTTCTTCTGCTTTCCATCACCATCTATATAACAGTTCTGTGTGAATCAACTGTTTGATTCTTTGCACATGCATGTGAGTGTTTGCGCACAAATGCATCTGTTTACGCTTAGCGAAGTGTCTGTCCTCGATGATTTATAAATGCCGGACCGCACTGCCAGAGAAATCTCAGGCTGCGAAGTTTCAATCTCTGCAAACCATGATTTAACATCCAGAATAATCCTGTATTATCTCCAATTACTCATGTGGGAACAGAGTGGATAAAAGGGATGGAATATAAACAAACGGATGTGTTTGATCCCTGGAAGTTACACTCAGTAGCTCAACAAAAATAAAGTGCCACTTAAAAACAAGCCACATCAGAATAAGTTGACATGTTTCAAACAAACGCAAAAAAAAAAAACAACAAAAAAAACACACATTTCCAACAACAATGCCCCTTTTCCGGACCTGCATCAAAAAATGAATACATTTTAATTTGGCAGGTAAGACTTTTTTTTTCGACACACATGACGAAATATGGTCAATGGTGACCGGCTCAAATGGAGAGAACCTCAAAACACAACACGTAGCCACAACAAAGTGACAAACGTTACCACAAACAGAAGAACAGCAACACTGACCCCAATGTACAATGGATGACTCATGGTTTGATTATAGCGGTTTTAATGGGTTTAGGGTTGAACAGGGTTAAACAGTAGTTCGGGGGTCACGGGGGGGTTGTACTACTACTACAACTACTACTCTGTTCTTACCTGAGTCTAGGGCTAGAATGTGAGACACGGTGCAGGAAAACAGGGAAAAGAAAAAAATAGAAGAGTGAAAAGCAAAGCATTTTGAAGACATTCAAGCATGATGTGACTTTCATTCGCCCCGTATGACATCGATGCTGTGCTGTTGCAACATGGTATGCTATGATAAGTTATTCTTGAGTGTGTGTGTGTGTGTTTGTGTGTGTGGCCCAGTCAAACAGCAAACCATGCAATGTTGATGTCATAAACAGAAAGCCTCGGAGAAGAAAGGAACTTGCTCAGCATCATACATTTGTTGATCAATAAATTACAGGATTTCACAGTATTATATATACAAGGAGACAATAGTCAATTATTTTTAAAATAATCATATTTTAGCTTATAAACTGTTCCTCTACTTCATTTGACAAAAAAAGCAGCAGTATCAAGGAACCTTTTGGCACTTGTAGCTGTAATTTGTAGCAGATTGAGACGTTATTTTATTTAAAAATAACAACTTTCTCTGTAGTTCCCTTAAATACCAAAAACCTATTAACAATTGTATACAAACAGCAGCATGCAGCAGTTTGAGAACATAACAAATGTGGTCAATAACCTTTTATTCATCTATTTTAATATTTTTTACTCTGAACAACCTTTCACATAATTCAACTCAGATCTCTTTCCAATAAACGGCCCATGGGTCTCGTCAAAGCAGCTTGTTTACATGGAACATCTCCATTTAATTTGATGTTTCCCTCGCTCGCTGTGACCCGCTGATGTAAGCAACTTCCTGTCACAATCGGTGTAGTTGTTTTTACCAATCCAACCATCACAGCACATCTGCCATCCGTCAATGTGGCTACAATGCACTCCGGGCCTGCACGACACTTGTCCCGTGTGCTGCCGATGTGTTTTCACTGGAGCCTGACAGTGAGTGTTTTCCACTACATACTCCGTCCACTATTTAGAACTGTACTTGGGCCTTATCGAATCCCCATCTGCAGCCGTTTCCCAGAGAGAATCAAAGGCATCACAGCCCACAGAAACAGCTTCTATCTCTTGTGTTACATTACGGGCCATTTGTAATCGTTGCCTGGGTTTGAATGAGGCCACACAAAACGCTGAATCACGTTGCCAGGTTGAGTGATTGCAGGGCAACTTTCCAGCTGCTTTCTCTTGCTATTTCCATTATTCTGTTTGTGCGTGTGTGTGTGTGTGTGGTGTGTGTTGGAGGGGCTGTACATTATATGATCTGTTTCTGTCCAACATACTATACAACAATATCTATCTATGATGTGGCATCATAAATCTGTGTGCATCGCCTGAACAACCACAACATGCCAATATACTTATAAACATAACCTGGACACAATATTCTCAGGACAAGTTGGGCCAAATAGTTGCCAGCACTGCACCAGACTACATCAGTGGTTTTCATAATAGAAAAGACAGGATCTTACCTGGCGGAGCGGGCTCCTATACTGAAACCCATGTACCCCTCCTGAGGGAGGGAGTCGTCCCCCAGCTCTTTTAGGTCCTGAGGCCGCAGGTATTTGTCTGTGTCCCCGGTCATGGCATCCTCACCTGGTGGAGGGGATGAAATCAAATAAAAATCCTCTTGTTAACTTCAACAGCCAATCCGGGCAAAGAGAGGTGATGCGGCATCTCAGGAAGAAAAACAGGCCCTGACCACCGACATCAGACTCTCATTCATGAGATGAGGATACTTAGAAGAGGCCTTGAAACATTTATCAGTAGCATCTCTGTCGTTTAACCCAACATAGCTCACTGCAACTGCATAGCCCACTGCAACTTTGTCTATTGACTGGACTGACAACATCAACAACACCACCAACATGAAGCTGGGACACTGAGCAGCGCTGATGCATGACTGTTTTAGAGGCTAGACACTCATCATTTTACAGGAAAAAATGCCTTCAGAGGCAGGAGCAAAGCCACTTTGCGGTATCTCTAGGGCTCTCCTGTAAAACCAAACGCAGCTCCTTTCACAGCACTCAAAAAAACTGAGCGCAGCGGAGAGAGGGAAAAAAAAGAGATTTAGCAGCGTGAAGAACCGCAACGCACCTCGATCAGCGGACCGGTGAACGATGACACGCCGGTCAACGAAGCCGGCGGAGCGGCTACTGCGTTTCCCCTTCTCCCTCATGTCCGACTCTGTCCTGCCTGCAACACTGAGCTCCTTCACCGCAGCCCCTCCCCCTGCCTTCGATACTGCCGCACTCCGATCAGACACCGGCACCCGCGTTGAGTTAAGACACTAAAAGTACGCGTTTCCGGTGTCAGATTTCAAAATAAAACCGACGGTGAAGGGTTTGTTACCCTCACCTAAAACAGTTCAAATAAAACCTAGGTACAAACCACGTGACCAGAATCCCCCAAAACATTAGGCTAACCAAATATTTACGTAACCCTTTATATTAGGGAAATATCGTTGCAACCTACGAAAGAAATTCCTTCCTATACAAAAGTAATATCCAGCTTCTATGTGCGGTCATTAAAACAAATCTATATTATTTTACCATTATGTTCAATGCATTCCAGAATTATTATCAAGAAGTACAGACAATAAATTGCCGTCTTTATTTCCGAGTCCCAAAATTACTCAACTACTCTGAAGACAATGCTGTAATTACAATATACTAAATTGAAATCAATGACAAACTGCTAAATGTTAAGTGTGGAGCTTTACACTCAACTTTATTCTAAAGCACTGACAAATAGGCTAAACTATAAACTATATATTACCACATTCGCCATACAAGACTTTAAATATACACCCAAGAAGAAGAAATACACCCAACATTAGCAGAATTCAACTCGTTTTAACGCTTTTAATCTGATTGTGAATTTGATGACCACACTTCCTGTGTTTTTCTAGCCGTTTCTGACTGACTTGACACAAATGACACAACAATTGGTTCCCCGCTGCTGTAATGTATCACCGTCCCATTCAAGCTCAGATACCGCACCACATGCGCGCGCACGCACACGCACGCACACACTCATGTTGTAGGCTTATCGTCTGGTTACAAAGTGGCCGCTTCAAACTCTCCCTATCTCTCATTCTATAACAGCAAGAGTAAAAAAACAAACAAAATACTCCCGGCACCCAAAGAGGTCAAGTGAAATATCTAGCATCTAATAACACAGAAAGAAAGAAAAGATAATCGTCTCTCACATTATATCACTATACTTTCTGTCCGTCGATCAGTCCTCTGTGTTTTTTCTGTTTAGTAGCCTTCAAAAAGGCAAAAACCAGTCGTTAAAACTTCCTCCGGTGCTTTCACGACTTACCTTTGTTAAAAGCAGCCATATTGATCTCAACTCTTATGTCTGTTTTCTCTAAAGCTTGATGAACGTCCCCAGCAATGAAAAGTAAATCCAGTGAGAGGTGAAGACGACTGTCAAGCAGTCCATCCAGTGTTTCTGGCGCTGGTGGAAAATGTTGCCCTCTCTTCACCCCACGCACTTAACTCCACTCAGACCGACTTTGCGCGTTTGTTGCCGGTGCGCACATCTGTGCCACCGCTCTCTGCGCAAACAAAAATGCAACGCAAACTCGTCCTATAGCTTCGCGTCTCCTCGCTGCACAACAGTGCACATCGCTGGACACTCGTGTAGAAGTCAAAGCCGTCTGCGGCAACACCGGGGTTAATTCTCCTGTAGGCGGCTCAACAACAAAAAAAAGCTCATCTCATGGGATTTAAAGAGAGAAAGTCTCGGTGCGCCCTTTGGCTCAACAGCATCTAATACAAACTCCGTCTGAAGCGAGTCAACAGGGGTCGCATTGAAAGTGTTTACCGCTCTGTGGAGAGCACAGTCAGCTGACAGGTCGTTGGAGCAGCAAATGCTTGGGAAACCTCAGTAGAGGAGACAGAGAAGAAGAAAACTCTCCCTGAACGCTCCTCCTGTCTTTTCTTCCTCGTTGGTGGGAGTCTGGCTGCACGTCAAACTGGGAGTGGGGCTCAGATAATGATGAAATAACCACCATCATTTGCCATATTTCTTATTTTTAGGTTCTTGAGCAACATTTCTCTTCCTTCTACGTGTTGCACACACACAACTAAAACTTGCACAAGAACAAGTTCATTTAGAACAATGATGCAAGAGGTGTTTTGCAGTTAAAGACCTCTAGCAGTCTATACATACGGTAACAGCAACGTAATAATAAAGGCCAGTACAGGGATTATGGAGATACGCTGCACTGTGATGGCAGACGACAGAGCACTACAAGGAGTTAAGTGGCTCTCTAAATATGGTACTAATTAGCTATAGTAGTCTATAGAAAGCATGAAACGATCATGTGATCAAACGCACACACACACACTGCCAGAGACCAGGAGTGTCCCTCACACCTGCAGCTTAATAGGATTGGCTTTAGGATTAAACAGAGATGTGGAAACTCTTTACTCCCTAACTCCTTCCTTCTCACACAAACACACACACACACACACACACACACACACACACACACACAGCTAACTGAAGCTGGCCTGGTGCTGCTTTCCACTGGACAAAGTGAATATCAAGGCCGCACTACAATGCCGATGAATTATGCACACTGTATAAACAGTTTATGTGGAGTACATGAGGCCATGGATACGCTTATTTATAATTCCTCCATGGTAGCGATAACACACTGAAGCACAGATATGCCAATGAGGCTCTTCATCACACAGTAACAGTGAAAACTCATCCTTTGCCACCTGATATGTGTGTGTACCTAACTTGTCTGGTCTAGCTGTATCACCTGACATAGAAACTCCACACCGCGGCTGTCCCCTAAGCAACAGCCCATGAACAAGCTCATCTATTTTACAGGCCTGTGGTCCAAAACAAAGGGCAGGAGACTGAAGACGGCAGCCTGAAACAATGCGACTTGTTCCATAAACCTGGCTGTGGGACATGGCCTTGTTCTGTCCTGATATTATCAATGTTATTGAATTTATTGAGGTTTACTGTAAGACTGTATGCAGGTATAACCCTGAATACAAATTAAAAGTGAGTCACAGTTTATTTTTTCTCCTTTAAAGACATTGCAGCTGATGACAGTTCACAAAGTGTCTTTGATGAGGAGAATCACTCGGTATGAGATTTATGATGTGCAAGTAGTTAAAAATAACAAATGCGTTTTCAAGTTGTCGTAAAAATAACATCAACAGTGTAGGCTGAATGGAAACAGGACACTGAAACCTGAAGCCAAGACCAGATACAAGGCCAGAAAAAATAATTTCTTGCACAAACAGAAACAATGTGAACTTAATTCTTTGTCTGGTGACGGCAGGCTGAGAATTATAGTAAATAAAACAAAAAAATTGGGAAAATCTGTTATGTCTGAACCTCTTATTGGCTCATGGGGTGAGAATTATTTTCCATCAACAGTATTGAGTGTCTCATACTGCACAGTCACTAAGTGCATGACAACAGAATCCGGTGTGTGTCTGCGTACTCCTGTTGATCGGGCATATTGTGATTCTGCCTGGAGACTTTCTTATGAAAGCTGAGTAGTAGTAGAACGAAGGCTTGACGGTTAGTTCTTCAACAAGACAGGTGAGTTCTGCTGCAGTGTTATGTTGAAGGGATACAAACGAGCAACAGAACGGCCGAGGCAAACTGGGACAAATACCTTCATCAACATCTGAAAAAGATTCCTCAGTGAGAATTTCCGGCACTTTGGCCCGGACTGCGTGATTTGGACACACATGAGAGTGAAACATGCACATGTTAAAGAAAATTACATCACATAGCAGTCACAAGGGTATGGAAATCATGCAGTGACTGTATTACTTTACTTGTAATAAAAATCCAAGAGACAGCAATCCTTTGCAAGTATCAGTGAATTTATGAATGAGGAGAATAAAGCAAAAAATGCTTTCATTCTTCACATACCTTCATCGTCGGACATGTCGAGGAACTCGTTCATGGTCTCTGGGACATTGATTTTGTGTTTTTCAGATGAACTCTGTAAATATAAAAAAGAATATGTATATATGTATATAGTATACATATATATTTGTTTTTTTTTTGCTGCTGATTGTTCAGGATCCTCAGTGACCTCTCTCTTCTCTCATCACCTCTCCATCATCCTCTGTTCCTTCCCCACTTTTTCCCTCCCCCTCTTCCTCCAGCACACGTGTGTGGATCAGATCGCTGTTAGTGTCCTGAGCTATTTGAGGAGAAACCTTAAGCTCTGATCTAAGCCCCCCACCCCCCTCGCTCCCTCTCTCCCTCCCTCCCTCCCTCCCTCTCTCTCTCTCTCTCTTAATCAGGACAACTTCACACATGTGACACAGTGTGATTTACTGACTTAGTTGCTAGCTGATTTACAACTTTCACTCATTGACTCCACTCACAGAATGCTCCCGCCTGACCGGCCAAGTTTTCATTTGGGAGAGGAGTCAGTCACACAATTTCAAATGAAAACAGCTGCTCATTACAGAACACCATGGTGGTTTTACATGTTTTAGTCAAACAGGGACAAATACTTCAGACCAGTTTCTAGTGCATATCTGGAGTTTATAGCAAATAGCAAACATCTGAAATTATACTATTTATCTCACTATGTCCAAGTATTTCCATCACTTAAGAATAAAACTGAATAGCTGCCTAGAAAGTTGCAATTATATTGTATGAGACCTGTAAATGTGCTACATGTAAAACTTAGGAAGCTGAATTCTCACTTTTAAAATGTTTTTTTTACACTGTATTTTACATGGTTACATATATATATATATATATATATATATATATATATATATATATATATATATATATATATATAAATACCCTCAAAAGGATAAAATACAACTTTTCAATGATAAGCATTCTGATTCCTCATTGTCACATACAGTTATTGTATTGGCCTGGTACTTGTTTTCAACCTGTTTCCAAATATTCATAAGCCTTAAATAAGCTTGTAATTGAATGGTGATGTCATAGAAATCGTTTGCATTGAGCCGTGTGAGGTGTGGTTGACAGGTAGACAGTGTCTCACCATGGTGGTCAGGTTCTCATCCGTCATGGGCCTCAGCGTGTCCACCACAGAGATGTATCCAAGACGACGGGCGATGGATAGAGCAGTGTTCCCATTCTGAACCGTGACAGAGCAACAGAAAGTTATACACAGGAGGGGCACGGTAAACACAAAAGAGCATTCAGTATTTCATCCCGCTTCAGCTCTCGTGGAGTGAATGCATGCGTGTGCCAGTGTGTTTGTGCACTGACCACAGTGAGCTCATTGGCCAGGGCCCCGTGCTGAAGCAGCAGGTTGATGATGTGGGTGTGGCCCTGCTGAGCAGCTTGGTGAAGAGGAGAGTATCCGTTCTAGACAGAGACACACAAACACATTTGGGAAAGAGAGGAAATATCAAAATTTCATGTATAAATTTGCACTTGAAAGAGGATCTACACAAAAACAGTATCATTTCCCAGTCTGGCATTAATAAAGTTAATATAAGACTGTGCATGCGAGCATGTGGGTGGGAGAACATGTGTTTTTCTACCTTGGTTTTGCCATTGACTCTGGCGTGGTTCTGCAGTAGGAAGTTTGCCATCTTTGCGTTGCCATAGTGACAAGCCACGTGCAACGGAGTGTAACCCATCTACACAAGTAAGAGACACAGACATGAAAGAGTGAGGAGATGAAAGGAGGAGGGAAATATAGTTACATATGCTGACTGCCGGCCTCTTACATCACAGTTACTGAAAGAGCTGGCTGTCATTTTAAAGGGAATCCAGAACACTTTTTAAGAATTTAGATTAACATACGGAAAAAAAAATATTATGTTGGGATCAATTACCTCTACTTCTAAGAATATAACTTCACATTTCATGTCCTTGTTGAATTATGAGTACGGTGCATAATGCTAATGGAGGGGATCAGTGAGTGAATAACCTATTTGCTGTAAACAACTGTCCTGTCAGCATAAATACAGACATGCACACACACACACACACACACACACACACACATAACCTTGTGTTAGTCCAACCTTCAGCTGCTGCAGGTTGGTCCCAGTAAACGTGAGCAAACTGTTATTGGGCCCGTGTGTGTATGTGTGAGTGTGTGTGTGTGTGTGTGTTTGTGTGTAGGTGAATGTATGTCAGAGTGTGACGGAGTATTAGAGCATTTAGGTGATGATGTGCATGTGTGCGTTTGCTGCAGTATGTAGGTGCATCCATCCAAGACACGAACACCTTGCTCTCAGGTGTCAATCCTTTATTTATGTAGCACCTGAGATGATTGCCGACGTGTGTGTGTGTGTGTGTGTGTATACTACATGAGAGAGATTTACCTTTGTTTGTGGGCTGACATCAGCCCCGTGGTTGAGAAGGACTTCTGCAACATTGACCTTATCCTCCTGTGCTGCTAAGTGGAGCGGTGTAAGCCCACTCTGTATATGAGGAAAGGACACACACACAAACCCATTTGAAACGGCCGGAGAGCTACAAGACTGAATCAAACTCTCCCAGTAAACAACGAGGGTTTGACAGCGTCTTAATCTACATTCCAGTGATGTTGATTAAGGTGATAGCAATGATTGCAGGCTAGTTACTTGTACTTGGTCACTGAGCATATTTCATCTCCGTCACTGGTTTCACCTTATTGCACATGTTGACGTTAGCATTCTTGGTCAGCAGCAGAGACACCAGGTCCACGCTGCCCTCCTGCGCCGCCAGGTGAATGGGGCTGATGCCTTGCCGCGTCACCGCATTGGTGTCAGCGCCGTACTCCAGCAGTGTGGTCCCAATGTCCATTTGGTTCTTTTTGGCAGCGATGTGAAGTGGCGTGTAGCCATTCTGAGGCAAGTCAAAGAGATGCAAGGGTTAGCAGGCCGGGTAAGAGCTCTTCTTCTACTTTGGTGTATTATTTTATCTATTTTATTGTACTAACAATGAGGTAATTATGCTTAGTGTTTGATAAAACAGGGACGATCTCCATATCTTGTTCTATAATACTTTATTACATGAAGACATGAAGCAAAAAGTGATGAATGTAGTTCACTAAACCAAGATTAATTTAACCAGTGAAAGGGGCATCAGTTCACAAAAGTCATGATGCGGAAATTTGCATCTTAACAGAATTAACAGTCATGACACCAAATCTAGGGATCACGTATGAGCCATTCTTTTTAAATGGTTTGGAAACATTGGAGGGAATCTATCACTCCTCGTAGAGCTCGTGAATGAACATCTGAGACCTTGACCAGAGATTTCACGCAGACACAAACACATCATGAACAGGCAGGGGAGCAGCTGAAAAGGGAAAAAGTAACTTTTCTGACGTCCCTCACTTTGGTCACAATGGCGAAGACCTGTGAGACGTCATTGAAATGAAGTCAGCGTTGAAATTGCCTTGTTAAGAACCACACTGGTGGTAGTGTGAGCTGCATGAGGGCTTTATTCAACTTCAGCCTTGAAGCTCCACAGTGGGGTGAAGTGATTTTAGCTTATTGAGAGTGAATAAAGGGACGAGAAGAGTGAGTGTGTTGAATAGTTGGACTTTTTTATAGAGAAACTTATGTCAAAATCACAATTTGAGATCCTCCTGTCTTTGGTACAGAGATATGACACGTTTTCTGCTACAGCTGTGTGATCATACACTCCTCATGTTTTTTGTGTTGAAAAGCTTGGAGAGATTCCCTTGTGAACACAGTGTAATCTCTTTCCAACAGCCCTCAAAAATTAAACCAAGTACGGCAACTTTAGCACCCAGCCAAATCAAACACAAATCAAACTGAAAGAAAGGGATGGATGACTAAGAATGTGGGAGGAAGGGGTGAATAAATAGAGACAGGTACAGATTATGGAAGTGTTATCAGGCAGGAAAGGGAAGACAGAGCAAGGATGAATTAGCTTTAGCCTACAAGATTTTGTTTCTTCTTGCATGAGGCTTTCGATGTCTTGAATGTCAGTTGCCAGTCCAAACCAAAAACAGGCATTTCCTGCCATATTTTGGTTGGCAGTACTGCCATCCTACTCATACTTGGTCTGAGGGTTTGAAACAGTACCAAAGCCCAGCAGGAAACTAGCCACAACTTGACCATATGTCAGCGAACATGTGTGTTTGTGTCTGTCAGACATTTCAACAAGCGCAGTAACTTTTCTTTTGCTTTTTTATTGGGAACACATAAAATTTACAACTCTGGATCCAACTTCACAAAAGGGCGGTTTCAAGTTTGACAAACGGTGACCAAGTTTACGGCATGTATAACACAGCGCCAGTCCATTCACACATGCTCTCAGTATTGTTTTATGGGAAATATGAATATATAGTGTGCAGTAAACTGCAGAACCCAATACGCTGACAGAATGAGCAGAATCTTGGGCTGGTTGGGTGATTTCAAACACTGCTGAGCTCAAATGAAACACGACACATTCCCTCACAACATCAGTCTAGACAACGTGGAATGGGAGAAACGGGGCAAGTATTAAATGATCATAAATGACGGACAGCACACTGTAAATGAAGATGAATCTGAGAACACAACCCGTGTGAATTGACTGCAGTATGTGTGTTTATGTATGTTTGTGTGTGGATACCTTGGCGGCAGCATGCGGGGAAGCTCCCTGATCCAGCAGCAGCAGTGCCACTCTCTGATTATCGTAGTGAGCGGCTACATGCAGTGGTGTTAGCCCACTCTATAACACCCACACACACACACACACACACACACACACACAACACAATGCCAGGTTAGAAGATCACTCAACGCACACAAGCACAAACATGCTGAAAGTAACACGAAGGAACCAAACAGAGAGTTAAGACATGAAAGGAGATGGACATCATACTGATGACAGACAGTTAGTGCAGCTTAGAACACATCTAGAAGAAGTAGCTCGGAGGAGTAGCCAATGAAGTGTATCTCCAAAATGTCACCTTTGTGTCAATTGTTCTTTTTTAATTTAATTTTAAAAAGGAGGATTTTTTTTAACACACAGACGAACACAAAGCAATACTCCAGCGATGTAACATTAACAAATAAATGATTTAAATGGATGCAGCAGAAATGGAGATGTCATGTTTTTTTATTCACTTCTTTCTAACTCTACAATCCCAGATTTCACTTGAAGAAATTTATCAGACTAAATAGCTCATAAAAGGCTTTATACAACATTTTTCACACATGCAGTTGCACTCCCCAAGACCTCTAAATGGCATTTTGTGTGTAAAATCACTGGAGTTCCCCTTTTATCCTTCATTTCCTCTGAAAAATGTTAATGCACCAACATTGGAGATAGATAATCTTCATTGGACAGCGATGATGGGACAACAAATTATTAATATTTTTAGCAGTAAGCTTGAAGGAGAAGCAGTATTAGATTGTTAGCAGCAGCCGTCACAGAATGTTGTTATTGTTTTAGGTTGGATGGTCATGTTTTAAAAAACTACAATACGATACTCCCAAAGTATTCCCTATGTACTGTAAACGAACTCCCAGGATGCACTCTGAGTCACTGAAAGGTCCAACGTATTGAACAAACGCTTGGATTTACTCACAAAAAGTGAGCAGAAAACATCCTGATAATCTCACGAGCAGTTGTGATGTGTTGTTTCAACTATCCTGGAGACTGACATCACATGTTGGGTCAAAAAGTGGTAAAAACCAGAATGATTTATTGACTTTCTTCTCATCTCTGAAGAAAATGAGTGTAATATAACTGCAATGAAGGCCTGACTTTTCTTTGAGTTTAGACTCTGTATTACAATGGGACTGATTTTTCGCACGACACCACCAAGCAGTGTGGAAGCTTCATTATCATACCTGACTGCCATTATGTTAAATGCTCTCAGATGGTGGCACAGACACACACACACACACACACACACACACACAAATAACTAACAATATAATCAGTGCCAGTAGGCCTGTGCTAAGTAAATGAGTACATATGTGTGTGTGCGTGTGTATACAAACGCGTTTGTACGAGGGTGCATGTGAAGGTGGAATGAGTGCATCATCGGGGGAATAAAAGCAAATCTACCCAGAAGGTTTTTGCAACAGGACAAGCATCTGTTGGATGTGTTGATCGGTCCTGAACTTGCCACTCCTCCGCTCAACCCCCCACCAGCCCCCCTTATCCCACCGCAGCCTGGAAAACACAACTCCAAAATGGCTCTGTTCATTGTCTTAGACACAGGTTGGATAACGGCAGGCCACAGAAAGAGTTGCAGGATGATAAATGGTCACAGTATCTGAACGCCCTTCCGTTTAATCTACAGAGTCAACAACACATCAGGATAAGACTACTTTCTTTCTTAATGGGTTGTTCTTTGCTATATGAATCAAATGGCTGTTTCCTAGGGCTTTTTCTATTATGTTCACAGGAATTTTTAATGATTATTTAAAAGCTATGACCCTGATCCTAAAGCACCTTGCTTTAGGTTGGTTGTAACAATAATGTAGAGTGTACACTCCCATTGTCTCCCCTTTCTCTGCTCTGTGTAGCAGTGTCATCTCCTGCCTAATGTGCACTCAGGCCCCTCCCTCTTCAGACAGCTCATTTTTTCCACCAGCAAAACATCTTTAAACACACCCTTAAAAGTTGTTGTCAAGATTAGCACCGACTCCCTGAAGTGTGTTGTGCACCAGCTCTCTTCTCCTTAAAACAAAAGACCAAATAACATCTCACCTTTCCAGCTGCATCAGGCTCAGCTCTCTTCTGTAGGAGGAGACTGGCCACCTCCATCTTGCCATACTTTGCTGCCACATGCAGGGGGCTGAACCCTTTCTGTTGAACATAAAATAAAATACATTAACCAAATGAAAGACAGTAAAAAGTTATAAGATAGAGAGGATAAAAGAGGAAGAGAAGAGACGGGTATTTAAACAGGAAGTGAATATTTACATTGTTTTAGGTCAAACCTTGCTGGCTTGGGGGTCCGGCTCTTCTTCATAACAACATAGTTTCTCACATAGTTATAAATAACTTAGTTCAGTAGACGTTTTTACTTAAAAACCTAAAGCACAACTGAAACATGAACCATAGTTATTTTATTCAACCTGACAAAATTTGGCTTTTAACAACCAATCCAAGGTTCAAAAACATTTTCATCCTACTTTTTTTTTTGTTGCATGAATGTTTCTTTTATGGATGATGTTTGACACATGAGATTATCATTGAAAGGAAATGTCACATAAAAATTTCTGAAGTAAAACTATTTAATAATTTTTTTAGAATTATTTAGAATTATAGATTTTTGACTATTTTAAATTAACTTAATTAACTACATTAAAGCTTGGGATGACCTATAAATAAGCATTATTTGTGCATGAGTATTTAATTATAACAACAAGGTATGTGATACCCTGAGAAACTAAGCCAAAGGCCCTTATTTCCTCATGTATTCCAGATCTATAAATGGCCGTTGTATAATGTGATCATGTTAATCTTGGCTTCGTTCCTTTGTGTATGTGAAGATATTTAAAGACATTAGGTCATATTTCCCTGAGAAATGTGGGACTCCCACAGATTCCCATTCCACGCTCTGAAACACATGGCCTCATTTTTTGTGATTGGTTAGTATTCATACAGTTTATTCATACAGTTTATACAGTCATTATAGAGAAGACCTAGTTTTATCTGGTTTTAAATACGGGCAATACATTTGTTTCATAAACATCACAAACGGTTCAATTGATGGTATCATCACACAACTCGCACTCACACTGTTCGTGTGACATTATTTTGTTGAACAGCTGACTCAAGTGATGTCCCATAAGATGCTCTATGTGTGCCTGTGCAAGAACACCGTTCATTAATCTGTCCCACTGACAGCGGTCACCTTCAAAGACAGCCCACGGCTACATACAATCACACACGTGCACACAACCAATTCCATCAAGTCTACTCTAAATCTATTTTTGACCTTGATCCGTGCAATTAGTCATACATGAAACACCCAAAAACTGACATCATCTGTCCATGGTGGGCTGCCCTGATAGAAGGAAAAGAAACCATCCTGAGGTAAAAAAAAAAAAAAAAAAAAAATGTTTTAAATTACTGGGCCAACACTAATGCTACCACTAACCTTGATGTGAACACTACAATCCATGTGACTCCTGATTGAGCCTTGAAGGCTGGTTATAGGCAGGCTATTGGACCACATGAATGCTTTTGTTGTGACATATTTTAGTAGCAACAAACTAAAACTAAAAAGGCTATTGGAAACTGGTGCCCACTAGTGGAGATATATGGCACTGAAGTAATGAAGACGCTCATCTCCATGACTTCATGCACTGAAATAATGAAGGAGCTCATCTTTGTGACACGGAAACAAGATCCTCCATCGGACCCACCTTAGTCGAGGAGGAGAGTGACGCTCCGTTCTCCAACAGCATGCCGGCAACATCTTGATGTCCTTCGCGGGCCGCCAGGTGAAGGGGGGTGTAGCCTGAGGTGGTGGCGGCGTTGGCAGAGGCGCCGCACTGCAGCAGCTGTTGGACAATGTCGACTTTCCCCAGCCGACTGGAGATGTGCAACGCTGTCTGGTCATCCTGCGGAGAGGGAGAAAGTGACTTTTGGCCCAGTATTTAATCACTGTTTTGTTTTTTTCTTGTTTTTTTCTGTTGATGTGATAATGAGTTCTATAAGAGAAGTGTTATAACCTTGGACTTGGTCTCCACCTTGGCTCCGTTCTTGAGCAGGTATCGGACTACGTCTGCCTGGCCTGCCCTGGCTGCCATGTGGAGGGATGTCTCTCCTCGCTGGAAGGCACACAGGAACGGTATTCAGAGGGAGCTTTTCATTTACAGCGATATGGTATTTTAACACTGAACAGATGATGGTGATGTTGAAAGAGTACATTAAAAATGATACACTCACTACATTGGTCGTGTTGGGTGATGCTCCGTGGTGTGTAAGTGCATGGACAATGTTCTCATGTCCCATAAAGGCTGCCACGTGGATAGGCGTCAGGCCAGACTGTAACAAAACAAACAAGCTCCTATTTAAGAAAGTTGCAATGTATAAAATGGTACAGCTCAGGATAGTTAATAGTTAGTACTGTTTAAAGAAACCACTTTTGGTGCCAAGTAGTAAAAGGTAAAGTCAAGCAGAAAGTAGTGCTCAGGACCTCAGTGACAGCCTGGATAGATGCTCCATGTTTCAGCAGCAGCTCCATCACTTTGACTCTGTTCTTCTTGCAGGCAATGTGAAGCGGCGTGAAACCATTCTGCACACAGAAAGAAAGAACATGAAAGTATTATCTTCACCATAAGGGATGTTCTCCCCACAGTGACAAGACATCTGCGACTGCTTTTATTTGACTAATAAGCAAATGATCTGCACAGTACAGGAAATGTCAATGGCAAATCAAAAGGTGACAAAAAAAAACTTCCCTCAGCTAATTATTCAGTTTCAATATTCTGTTATTCTCATCTTCTTGATTCACAAATACATTTTTTTGGAAAACACTTAGTATCTCATTCTGCTATATTTTAAAGTAAATGCTGCTGCTGTCTTTCATTAAGGCACCTCTCCTAGTCAAATAAAGTTATATATTATACGTTGATTTACTGGATGCTTTTGTCCAATATGTGTCCATTTTAACTCTCAACGCCCTCCCAGCCTGTTCACCCTTTATCCCTACCAGAGCCTTGGCGTTCGGGTTGGCCTTCTTGTCCACAATGAGCTTGGCCACCTTGTAGTGACCACAGTGGGCAGCGACGTGCAGCGCCGTCAGGTAGTCGTTGGTGACGTCGTCCACCGGCACGTCGTGCTGGAGCAGGAGCTGCACACAGTTCAGGTGGTCCCCTGAGTGGCCATGTGGAGCGGTGACAGCCCGTTCTATAGTGGGGGCGAGGGGGAGAGAGGGATAGACAGCGAACGAGACAAAGAGAGAGAGAGAGAGACAAACACACACGCAGACGGCACAGATAGACAAATGGACACACAGACACGGTAAGTTAGAGCGCAGCCAATCGCTGCACAGAAAGACTGTGAAGGAAGTTGTTGTGAAGAAGGTTACAGGAGCATTGTTATAACGAGGCCATTACAACAATGTCTAGTTTGTTACACTGGTGGTCCTGCGCGGTCAAACTGTAGGGCTACGCAGCGGAGACGGGCTGTTCTGGAGAGGTCGCACAGACGTTATGGACACAATGCGGCAACACTTCAGCAACAACAACAGACCTGCTACCTGATTGGTTAGCACATGTCAAATATTGCACTGTGTGCTTGTGTATTACAATGTCATTAGCGATGTGTACCCTGTTTCGTTTGAAATGTGATCTATTATATTATATTTATAACAGCCAATGAAAACATATGTATTTGTTCCCTTTCCTATTCTGAACTAAGCAGCATCTCCGGAATTGATTGTCCCAGTAGCTACCTTGGTCTTTGACAGGAAAGGAGCTCCTCGGTCCAGTAGGATTTCTACCACCTGCTCGTGCCCGCTCCTCGCCCCACAGTGAAGAGGTGTCAGACCATCCTGCAACACAAAAACGACAGCAAAGGTGTTGATGAATCACAGGAAATTTAAAAAAAAAAACAACCTTATCCTGAATATACCTTTGACATGGTTTATGAAAATTTTCATTTGATGATTTGTTCCATAATGGAAATTAAGTTTGGTTCCGCAATCTGTAAGTCATTAAAATCCAAATAATTTTTTATAACTACAATGTTGAGACGGACAAACATCACACTGAAAAGATGTAAAAGGTCAATAGGTCATTAGCACACACATGCATACCGAGGAATAGGCACCATTTTAACATACTGTATGTGTTGACAATGTAAAAGTTTGAGCTGATTACAAACAAAATCCAACGCAACCAAGGTGAAATCATTTTAGGTTTATTGGCCTCCAACAAACCATTTATTTCAGCCTCATGTGCTTCCGAATGTCTTACAGTTTTAGGAAAGAATTTAGTCCACAGTCTCACCTTGGTCTTTGCATCAATTTTGGAACCTCTGTCCAGCAACAACTTGACCATGTTGCTGTTACCCCGTTTTGAAGCCACGTGAAGCGGTGTGATGTCATTCTGGACAAAAGAAAAAGAAACTGGTGTTATGATTCAGCCTTCAATTGAGATTTTTAGTAATAGTTTATTATTTTACAATTCAGTTTAATGAATTAATTAGATAACATGTAATTTTGTAGACTGTAAACAGACAGTAATGCTTTATTCCCAGTTCTAATATAAACCCTATACTCTCCTTATTAAGGCTATAAAGTCTTATATAATCAAGCAAACAGCTGTAAAACAGCTGCATTGTTTAATCTCATCTATCTCCACTAATGTCGGCTTATTGGACCAGAACCTGTAATCAGTGTCAAAAGCAGCGTACACACTCCTTCACACTAGTTGATATACTGTAATCATGGGCCACTGTTGACTCTGGTAAGCTAATGTCTAATGATGTGGAAAGGAAAACATTTTAATAGCACCCACTTTTGCAATACAATGTAAAACCACAGTCAATAAAAAGGAATCTTACTCTGCTTATTAAATCAAAACATTTCATTAAATAAGAGGGCAGTCTTTATTTAAAAGACACAGTAAACGATGCCTTTTGCTAGTTGACACTGTTTACAGCGTGAGAATGCAGAAACAGCGAGGAGCAGACCAAGGCAAGAGCTTCAAGTTCATGAAAAATAAAACACGTTGCACATACTCATATTATATGCACTAGACTGTTTCAGCTATTTTGCCTTCATATGGGTGATGTCTGACGGTTACACACGGTCTATTAATCAATCATGTGACTTGTAGATCACCATAGATACTAAGTAAACAAAACAGTGTCACCATCATCTCCATTTTCTTATACAAAGCAGCAAAATTCTATATTCTATACTTCTTTCATTCTACCAAAATGTCTTCCATGCCCATATATTATACATGAATAACCTGAACATATTTCAAAGTCAATCTGTAGTTGATTTGACACATCCAGCCGTTAGCAAATGTTACTATATCATCCAGAATTCACATATATTCAGTGCACTGTTCTTCCTGGACTTCCTTATTTATTCCTACCAGGTAAAATTGCCAGATTTTTAAGTAAAGAAAGCTTTGCTCTCATGGAGCAATGTCTCCAATTCTTCCCCTGTATTTGACAGAGATGCCTCAATTCCCATATATTCAATGAAAGAGAGTGGGTTATTGATTTACATGCAGTGTGCTGCGACTGCGAGGGGCTGCTCAAAATTATGTAATAGAAACTAAACCAAGCCACTGTTTCACAGCTGTGCGTGGTCATTGTGTTCAGCAGCATTATACTATCTCCGCTACATTCTTGTTTACCTTGAATGTTATCAATATCCTTCCCCAACAGCAGAGGGCAGAATAAACTCACCCGAGCCATGAAGTCCACAGCAGCTCCTCTGTTCAGCAGCAGCGTGGCCACGTTAATGTTGCCATAGTGAGCCGCGATGTGCAGGGGGGTGAAACCACTCTGAGGATTGGAGAAAGGCGTACAACACACATGCAGACAAACACACACACACACACACACAGTTACATTACAAACTGCGAAACACGCCACACATGTATAGTACAGACCTGGAGCTTCACAGCAGCCTACACAGGCCTTCTGGTTAACGTACAGACGAGGACACACTCCACTATACACTGTTACACCTGACTTTCCTCACAGTGGCAGAGAAAGTCCTTTTATCGAAGCATCAAACATGGGGCCAATGGTATGCAGACAGCTACAGGGATTTTAGATTCAGTATATGGGCTTCTATGTTCTTCACAATACTGATATACAACTCATTACGCCATCACACTGCAAAGTTAAACGATATAAGCTTGAGTATTAATATACATATCCAGTTTGACAGATGTTATTTACTGGTAATCTCTATAATTTCATTAAAACATGCTGGTACTTTTAGTGTGTGAAAACTGTCCTGCAAATTAACCTAATGTTCATGTGTTAACATCTTAAATGAAAGTAATTTTCCTGGTAAAACCCCTGGCTTAGTGAGCAACAGCTGTCAAAGCAACTAAAGGACACTGGGAACAAACTGTCGAATGAGTGAATGAATCTAGCATTAAGTTATCTAATCATTGGCATCCCAATTTCAAATAACCAACAATCCAGCCGAGAGCAGGTGGCTCAGACACGAGGATCCACTCTGCTGATATCCGATGTCTCAAAGATGTCAACCACAAGCACTACGACTATACATAATCGCCAAAGTAGATTTCTACACTTAAAATCAAGTCAGATAACCCAAAATTGAAATGAATCACAAAAACATGTCTTTTCATAAGAAATCCGTGGACAAAAATCTGTAATGTCTTTCTCCCATCTTCCATCAGAGTACTATGTTAATCTGTTAACCACGATGCAGGAGCCTCAGATCACACAGCCACTTTTGGATGAATCATACCAGATAAGTGTCCAGCCTGCGCAAAGCCAGAAACAATGCCAACCAAAACAGGAACACACAAGAGGTGACCACCTGACTTTGGTGTGACGAAGGGGCCCTTGTTACCATAGAAGCAGTGTTGAGGTAGCTTGTTGCTTTGGTCCCATGCAAAATGCTTAAGGTGCAAGGGTTAAGGATTAGAAGAACTAATATGAACACAGGGTCATACACTAATAAGGATAACTGTCCGTAGCTAGAAGGCTGGGGTCCTTTATAGCTTAATGGGGATTTGGCTGCCATGCAGGTTATGGACAAACCACAGCTTTTCATTGAATGATAACCACTTTTCATGCTAACACTGGTTATCATGTTAATCGGTTTCATGGAGGACAGGACAACATTTTGTCAACAAGGACAATGAATTTGGCAAAAAATCAAAGCCATAGGTTGGAACACCATGAAACCATTAGAATCGGCTTGATACCCAAGCCTCCAGCCTCAGGATTAACAAGATCAGTATTAGTGAAACATGCTCTTTTACTTTCAGTTTTTATGACTAGCGCTATCCACTACATGAATGAAGAGATGGAGAGGAAGATGAGTCTGAGTGCAGTGACGAAGGGCTGCAGAAACACGACTGCATCAAGTCAGGGGCACTGAAGTGTTTGTTTGTTTGGTTTCCCAGAGTTTTTATGAGCTGCGATGGAGAGACTTGGTAATGTACAGAGTAGAGGTGTACCTCTGTTGTTCTATTCACCATCATCTACAAAGTCAGCCAAGAGAGGAGAGAGTGGGCAGTTAGTGAGCAAAAAACAGAAAAGGGCCCTCCACTGACATGACGTGGAGGAGCAGAGAGAGGGGAGAACGAGATCAGTACAAAAACCTCTGTGGTTGTAATCTTCAGGATTTAGGATTTTACATTTGAGAAGGACATTCTCAAGCTAAAATCCTCTTCCAGCATGGTCACACATTATATTCACAAATTCTTGTGTCTTTCATCTGAATTTTTAACAGTCTGGTCCAATAATGTGAGTAAATCTATACAAACAAAAATGTACTTCTGCTTTTTCCCCCTTTCTGCCAAAAAGAACATCAAAAGCAAATTCAACAGAGAAAGAAGAAGAGATAAAGGTAGCAAGAAAAAAAACGACTTAGTAAACCAAAGGCATCAATAACCAAAGAAACGATTAAACAATCAAATAATTAAAGTGATAAAAAAAACAATAAAGCAACCAACTTGGGATCCACCACCTGAGACTGGCTGCATCACAGCTGTCACTCACCTTGGACTCAACATCTGCGTTGTGGTCGTTCTGCAGGAGCAGGGCCGCGGCCTTGGTGTCATCCTTGCGGGCAGCGATGTGCAGGGCAGGTAGGCGTACCTTGCCCTTTGTATCGTTCTCCAGCAGCAGGGAGACCACCTGGTCATGGCCCTGCTGGAGAGCCACCGCCAGAGGAGTGAAGCCATCCTGCATACGAGGAGAGAGAGGAGTCACTGGGGCTGGACGGGTGCTGTGATGCATTACTGGCGACGGAGCTGATATTAGACGGTAGGTGTGATTGAATGGATGAAATGAGCAGGTTGGGAGCAGGGTCATAGAGATCTAATATTACATTAAGCTGAATTATTATTTTGCTTCAGGCAGAGAGGAAAGCAATGCAACATCCCAAATTCATATAGAAGTTTAAAAAAAAGTTTACTAATGGTCCAATGAATACAGCCTTCTCATTTATTTTTTTTTTAACTTGATTTGATTTTTGAGTGATAATTTTTCTGGAAACAATTTTATGTTTGTACCTGGAGGTTGCATGTTTTTATTTTTATGCTGCTACAATCAAATCTCTTGTGTCAGTTTCTCATTGTTCTTTTGGGAGCTCTGATGAAAATGAAACTTCAAATAGATAACCGTCGGACAGTATGGCCTGCCTTGAGCATTTTGGATAGTAAATTATAACTTAATAAGCCCATGTGCCAAACAGATGTGGAGATCACACTCTCGGTATATTTGCAAGCCTCCTCACTATATAAGACATTAATGTAAGTTACAAAATAAGATGACAGGGTGGAAAAGGCTCCTCTATGTCCTACACACATTACCCCCTATACTGCATAATTCAATTGTGTTTCTGCACACTTGTGTGTATGCAGTATTTGTGCATGTATGCATCTATACATCATGTAAGTGTGTGCAGATTGTTGTGTGTGAGTGCACATGCTCAAACGTAGTCTATGCACACGTGTTTTTGAGTCCTGAAGGGCATCCCCTGTTCAACCATGTAGCCCATAGGCGTAAGCCAGTGGACTGTGGATGGTCTTGGCTATTTCATTAGCCCCATCAGCTATTTATTTCCGCACCTGCTTATGTGCGCGTGTACGTGTGGTGATTGGCAAGTACATGTGTGTATGGGTTCCACAGGCTGAGCAACGTAAATCAGAGCAGTGACAGCAGCAGCAGCCGTGGAGGAGAGGCAGCGAGCGGAGCGGATCTCATCAGTGACCCACTCAAGGTCACTCTGCCTCCACCACCATACACTACCAATCAATGAAGCTCTGCCTAGTCCCTCACGAGGAGATGAGGAGAGAGGGAGGAGGGGGGAGAGGAGAAGGGGCAGGCAAAGGAGGATGGTAATAAGACAGAGAGGTAGACGGAGTGGAGAATGTGAGACAGAAAGGACACGGAGATAGGGGAGTAAGGAGTGAGAGAGAGATATGAAGAATTATACAGAGACACAGGCAGATGCAGAGTGAGTGGGGTGGGGATGATAAAAGGAGGAGGGGGAAGAAACAGAGGAGAGGAGATGAAGTTGGTTAGTACAACAGATGTAAAGACCACACATGACCGAGGCAGAGAAAATACATGGAGACATACTGTAACGGTGAAGAGGTGGAGACAGGACACACAGTAACAAACACACACGCATCCAGTACCTCAGTGGCCATACTCTGGCTGGCGCTGTGCTCCAGAAGGAACCGCACCACCTCCAGGTGATTCTCCTGGGCGGCCATGTACAGAGGAGTGAAGCCATTCTGCACACAACATGGAAACCAAAACACATGTGCACATTAAAAAGCAGGCGCCACTTAGGTGCCACTTCTGCTATACCTGCGTTGCTGTTTCCCTGTTGTCAGTTTCATTTTTTGGAGCAGAGCAGGCTTTTTCCTCTATTTTGCATCATAAAATGTCCCAAAATCCTTTATATGATGACAGAAAATGAAATATATAAATGGAAGTAAAAATCTTGGAGTTGACAGATACTGAGACAAAAATATCTCATTGGCAAAACAAAAGGTTCAGTTAACATCTGTAAGATGTGTTTCCTTGCTGTAACCTCTCTCTACCAGAGGGACCAGAAAGAAAGACAGTGTTTTTTCTCACCTTGATATGATAAGAGTCAAATGTAAAATGCAAGGACATCTATTTTCTGGCAGAGGCAAAGTTGGCGAGGTGCCAGATTCTGTGAGCGAGAATCTCTCTCTCCACTGACTGATTCCCCCTCAGTGTCCGTGACATCATGATACAGTATCACCCAAACAAATGTGTGCATCACAGCAGTGTGATTGTATTTAAGCTGTTTCAGGACCTAAATGCAGCGTAAGAGGACTGTACTATTATTTTGGCCCCGTTGCCGTTCTGTGTGCGTGCATGTCGAGTATATCCCCACCTGAGATTGAGCGTTGACATTGGCTCCATTCGTGACCAGCTCTTTGACGACTTCCGTTTGGCCAGCCAGCGAGGCTATGTGCAGAGCAGTGTTTCCTTTCTGGATAACATGGAAGAGCCAAAGGGAATGCGTGTTAAGCTCTAGCCCACCTGTCCCATGGTACTGTGGCTATAGTCTGTTTATATCCATGTTAGTATCCATGTGCAGCAGTGAATCCCCTCACGCCAACCATACTTTTGTCCTGCTGGCATTCCAGCTCTGGCATCCTCCTGCCTGCACTGCCAACAACGTGTCACTTCCGATGCTCCCAGTTCCACACATTAATGAGCTCCCACTGAGCCTCAGCCATAAATATAACTACAGGAGGCGTTTTATGAACTGGTACAGGTCCTTGTGAAGTCGAGCCCCAGCCTTTCTCCAGGCGCGTGATACTGGTTTCTGTTATTCGAAGAGTGCTGTTACCCAATAGTTATAATCTGTCACATGTACTGTAAACTGTAGCAAGGAAACTGGATAGCAAGGCAGATTAATAAAGCCAGAACATATTGGTTGGTGTACAATGTAGCTGAAGACAAGAGCTTGTGTGCTATAATGAGTCTCAAGGCTTTTCTCGACTAAAAAACAACAAAAGCAATCATACTGATTAGTCGCTGAACAATACATTTAAATATGGTTACTATAGTATGTTTGACAGGCCAGTCAGTGATTATGTTTTATCTTTTTTATTTCTCCCCAGAGCATCTGTACTGAAGTGAATTTCCTTTGGGAAATGGTACTTATCCAAGCTTTTTATTGCAAATATGATGATGGAATGTAAATGTCTACATGGCACACAATGGCATCGGTTTGGTCAGGGATTCAGGTGTGTCATAGTCGCGGATAATGTAGCCTCGAGCCATTAGCCTCAAGCAGAGCTGAGTAGCAGGCTACAGATATCTAGTAAATTCACTTATTTCTAACCTCACACTTCCACATTTTGCTCATTTTCACCCTCGGAGTCTCAAGCCTCAAGTGACAGCAATTATACGATTTACAGTCCAGTAAAACAAAACAAATGACAGCCTGAGAAATTGTAAAAAAAAAAGAGAAGTGATTTCAGCATCTCTCTGACAGTCTCAACATTGTAAGAGTCTCAAGTGTAGCATTTACTATCGAGCTGCCAAGGGGGTAATGAACCAAGGACACAGTCTCTTGTTTAACTCTTGTAAACAAGAGCAGTACAACATTAGAGGGGCGGCAGCTATACAATTAACTTTAACACCCACACAGCCTAAATGAAACACTCTGTGTTACTAAATCTAGGTAGCCTAGATAGCGCTGCCTCCCTGATCGTTTCTATCAGCTGTATAAAACAGAAAAACCGATAGGCGTTAGGGTGCAGATGGATGATTCCCAAGATCTCAAACTAATCCCCCCGCATCCTCAGGGTCACAACAGAAAGAGGCTTTAATTGGGGAGATTTTCTCCTTGATCTTGAATATTTCATTGTGTCCTCTGTTTATGTCAGCACTAGGCATGTGGCCTGTGGCAGAGAGGCTGAACGTGAGGACTAAATGGCAATGAAAGCCTTCTGGGCTCAAATCTGAATAATGCTTTTATTGGCTCCACCTCCCAACTCCCTTTTAGCATCAGAAGAAATATTCTTCAAAGGAGGAGACGCTCCCCTCATGAATAATACTATATTACAGTACATAAAACATAACACATCTGCTGCTTTTTTGCTACTTTGTCCTTCATTACATATATTTCCAATAACTGTTGAAATGATACTGAACTCCCTTTGCTTCATTCTGACACACATTTGATTTTTGTTCTTGCTTAATTCTCCTCACTTTTCCTAGCAGCATTCTCCAAAGGGGTCATTAAATATTGATCCAATATTAAACCCTAAACAAAGACTGCACACTTTCAGTAGAGGCACTGGAACAAATGCAGCCATGTTTTGTGCTGGGTCCAAATATAGGCCTCCACAACATCAGCTGAGCGGTGATGGGTGGTGGGGTCGGCCTTACCTTTGTGGCTGCATCCACGGCGGCTTCAAGCTTCAGCAGCTCAGCAACAACCTCTACATGCCCCTCCTTGGAGGCTAGATGGAGAGCATTCAGTCCATTCTGAGAAAGAAACACATGGAGTCTGTGCATGCACTAGGAGATATGATGAGGCCATGTTTATTTGTACTTAAAGGATTAGTTAAAAATCATACAATATTTCATCCACAGGGTGATCCTGCTTGTTCAGTTGAGCCCTTGAGCCCTCACTTTGAATTCCGGCTGATGCAGCAATATGGTGATAGCATGTTTACGTGTAGAAACTAATAACTATATTGTTTTTAAACCCCACAGAGGACAGGCACTCGCAATAACATTTTAGTTTCCTAATAAGAGTCTCAGAAAACATACCTGATTGCAAATGTTAATCTCAACCCCAGACTTGAGGTAGTCGAGGACCTTTTCTAGGTTCCCTGCCCGGGCAGCTCGCAGGTAACTGGCATTGCTGTCAGACTGGAGAGGAGACAGCAAAGAGAGAGAGAGAGAGAGAGTGAAAGAGAGAGAAGGTGAGTATTTCAATTCAGACTTTGGCCACATGCGTATCTGCATCAATCTGTTAATTAAAAGCCATACAGGAGCAAGAACACATACAAAAATACAAAATATTACTGTACCAGGTATAACTCTGTCATCATTTCTTAGATATCCACAAAACATCCTAACAGGGGAAAGAACAAGGCTAATGTCCACACACACAGTAGGTCCATTGTCCATTAAAATCAACAATGTAACGTCCACCGGCATCTCAAATCACGCTCAAATGCAAACATCTCAAAAAGTAAATCCGTGAGAAAGCCAACAGAGTCAGAGCACATCATCCCTACAATTCACATCCTCCTCCCGCCATCCATCAGATCCCACAAGGCTGTTATTTCAGCTCTGATAAACCCAAATGTCTCTGATTCCCAGAGGTAGGAAGTTCAGCGACCGGGTGGTCCCCACAGCTGTGACAGAGTCATCTTCCCTTCCACAGAGATCTCCTCTGAATCCACCAGTAAAGACTTGTGTAAGCATGTCGCTGTGCTACCACGAGCAGAGCGTACTCTATTCTGCTTGGCTGTCCTTTATTTCACTACAGAAATAGGGCTTTGCACACCAAAATAAAATGATGAGGCAAGCATATCTTTGCCCCTATGTGGTGTGCATGTGCGTGCGTGTGCATGAGAGTGGAGGAGGAGAAAGGGAGGGCGAGCATGAGAGTAGACAAAGAGGTGGAGATAGCTAAAACAAGAGAAGAAGAAGAAGAAGAAGAAGAAGAGAGAGAGAGAGAGAGAGAGAGAGAGAGAGACAGAGAGAGAGAGAGGGTCGTGTTTCTTTTCTGTACTCATGTTAGCTCCTAGGACATTTGGTTTGACATAACGTGACAAACAGCAAACACTGCACATTTTGTCTTCCTTCTTCGCAGCAGCCTTGCAAAGAGCATTTTTGTAAAACTCAGCACTTGAGCTGCTGCGAGCAGGAGGGAGAGAAGTTGTGATGCGCTGCTTCATAACGGGGGCTCAAAAACCAAATTCCCCTGAATTATCAAAAGCCCCTGACCTGCTAAATTTAGCCTCGCATCCAGTGACACTTAGGATAAACTCAGCAGGGACACGCGGTATGAGCAGTTATCCAACATTGTACTCTCAGCCTCCCCTGCCCTGCCGCCGTGCTTTTCTACAAATAACTCTGACAAACACAGAGGGATCTGACCCAAAGCCAGCATGTGAGTGAACAACATATCCAGCATCAGATTGTCCCGCTGATAAGCTTCAAGAGCAAAATATGTGTCTGTGTGTTCATGCACAAACAAAATAGTGGAAGAAGAAGGAGTGTTGTCTGCAAACCAAGTAATTTCCTGATTACAAGAAACCATTAAGCTAAAGCTCATATCACTCCACATCTAGAGTCTACATCTTTTTTCCATAGCTCCAACACCCCAGAGAACTGTTTAATAGCACTGACCACTAATGATATTTCTGTTCTTGTGACCTTCATATAGTCATGATACAACAGACTGTGTCACTGGCACAGAGCCTGAACCATCGTGATCACCAGATTGTGTTGTGCTTCTTTTATTCTGGATGTCAACCACAAGAAAAGACCAACATTACTACACGGATGAAAACAGCTTACAATTCTGCATCTAAATTTAAGTGTATATCATAATTCCACAGAGCAAAAACATAGACCGCTCTACTCCACTACTCGTCAGCCATGGACACCAGGAATCAGTGTCCTTCATGATGACCTGTTACAAACACTTTGGCTCCTATCCAGTCTAAACACAGCCAACAGCAGGTACGCTGTCATCAGAGCAGTCTCACAGTCTCAACACTCACACTTAAGTAAACTCCCTGCTCTTATTCCACAATACCTCGACCTTATGTAAACATATCATATGGGGTCGACATGACTCATTGTGACGATTGTTTAAAAGCGGTGCATTGCAGGAATGAAGGCAACGCCTCTGTGATGAGAAAACATGCTCGCAAGAAGGGCTGAGCTTTCTTCATCTTCTTCTTCTTCTTTGGGAGTTTCACTAAAACTATTTGCCGCTTTTAAAAAGTTTCAAAAGGCTATAATCTGGGTCCACACATTATCATTCTGGTATAGGGGGGAAATACACTCCGGGTTGTAAGTATTTCTTTAAACCAATCGCAATCGTCTTGGCAATTGCTAACAGAGGTGTCGAAAGTACAGACATTCAATACTCAAGTAGAAGTACAGATACTTGTGTTCAAAAAGACAACAAGAAAAAAGAGTAAAAGTGGAAAAGGTACAGGCACTTTGAAGGACAAAAATGAAGTCAAAAATGTGTTTTTTTGCAAGGCAAACTGAATCTCACGTCATATTAATAAGAAAATAATCATCGATAAGTCCCTTCATATGCATTAAAACTAAAGTAACAAGCCTGTTTTGAAAATGTAAGGAATAGAAAGTACAGATGTTTGTTTTAAAAAGTTTTTGTACTTCATTACTTCCCACCTCTGATCGCTAAGCACAGGATACAGCGAGGAGAGTGTCATACCCACATTCTCCAAACGATGAGTGATGCTAGTTTATGCCCAACTTTAACTCTTAATATCTCACCTATATCACCGCCAGTCGTCACTTATTCAAGTCAAAGTCTCTCCACGTGATACAACATCCACGTGCATGTCTGCGTGCCCGTATGCTGTATCCACCCCACAGTCACCATGTTCCTTACATAACCAGCATGCTGCCATGCCTGTGTGACCTATGACTCTCAGGCTTTGTTGGGTGTCACCGAATGGTTGGCCGCTAAGACCTCTGACATGGAAATCCACAGGTCACACTGCTGTTGACAGGCAGCATGCAGGACAACTCAGTCAAATATTACGCAAGTCAATGGACCAGACTGCAAACATACCTGCTCTCACTTTAGAAATACAATTCATCTCCAAACATATGGAGGTGTAAGAGCATTTTTCACGTTCATATGGTTTTTCATAGGTTACCACTTTGCAGTAGTCTTTTAAATGTGACGCAGTGATCTTTGCTTCTCTTTCAGCATCTGCCCAGTGCCCAAGCTTAAGTGCCAACAGATTAAGTAGACTTCATCCATGAGTCTCTATTCAGTGCTCTCGTCAGTTTATCCCGAATGCCTGCAGTGAAGACCAGAGACCAACATGTCCAAGCTTCCATCCACATCCCAGCCATGTCCAATAAAAGGGATCTTGAAGTCTTTGTGATTGACGCATTACACAGGATGGGGTTAGAGATTAGTATAAGAAATACCATTAAGCTTCCACAGATCAGAGGTTCAAAGAAAATGGGTCCATTAAAGACTAGGTTAAGCCTAAAGGAAAGCATTAATCTAATGTTGGATAGAAGGGAGAGGATGAGAGCGAGAGAGCGAAAGAGAGAGAGAGAGATGGGGGGGGGGTTGGGGGGGGGCTAAATATGACACGCAAGTGATAACTGGAAAAGCCGAGAATTTAGCATTCCCAATTAAAGTCTTTCAAAGTCCAAAATGCAGCTAATTTCCATGTGAGTCCCTGTTAAAATCATCCATCTCAGTTCTAATTAAAAATGCCCTCTGGCAGACTGGTATCACATGCACTTTAAAAGGGGGAGGAACACTACATAGCAGTGACACCTTAGGATTGCCAGTCGGCCGTGTGGCCGTCATATGTGTATAAGTAGGTTTGATCAGATTTCTGCACGTCGTTGGTAAAGGTTTTATATGCAGCCACATTGCCTGGTTGCTGTTTGTAAACACAGCCTTCAAATTGGCCCCTCCTCTCATGCTCGACCAGCGAGCAAGTGAGGGAGCGAGGTCCTAAAGCAGAAATCCACACCTCCTCACAAACCTGCAGGAAGGAGTAATGCTCTCTGTGTCCGTCTGTGTCAAGCCTGTGAGGTCTGAATGAGAATGGGCTGCACTCCCAGTCTATTGGATGGGGGTCACACCGCCACGTGGGGATCTAAACGTTCTTTGCTGACACCCAGAAATATCCCGAAGACAGCAAAAATACAGGCAGAGGGTCTCTGCAGATACACCACACCCTTCTTCTAGTTTTTTTCTGAAATTGTTGCATATTATACCTTTAAGAGCCAATGAATGAATGATAAAATTAATAATTTATCTGCTTTGTCATTTTTCAAGCCATGTTTGATATCCAACATTGTATGTAGTGTATCCTGTATTTCCTTTATTATTCACTTATTTACTTGCAAAATACAATAAATACATAGTATGTAGTATGGAACTGTGAAGTTTGGCCGTCAGGTTTTCGGGTGAATCCCACCCGAGGCTGCAGAGCATTTGTATTTATTTCTGGTAAATCTGTACTTGGCACTTCTTCTCCTGATGACATCAACACAGTCACAGTCTATCAGGATAGAGGATATTTCGATATATAATGAGTGGTATCCCCATGCCGCCAGACTGGGATGATGTCAGTTTGGCACTCAAACATATAACAAAACAAAGACCTGTGCAGCATTTTGCACTGCACACACATGAGAATGGATGCACTAACACATGTATGTCTGCACACATTTTTGGACAGTGTGCACTTAAAACACATGGAGGCAAAAATATGTACACACAAACACAGACAACACAGGGCGTGTTGATGTCATTGCTGTAGGCTCAGGGTGAACTGAGCGTGCTTAGAAGAGGAGATCCAGACTAGCAGCAGCTGTATTGTTTCACTTTATCCCCTTCTCTCCTGACAGCACAAAACACAGAGCTCCACATTTCTACTCGCACAAAGCCAGGGGCATCCTGTGGCTGGTCACAACACCTACCCGTGCCAAAGGACCTCACCACATCAACCTCCACATGTATTTCTCTCATCTATTAACTGTCAAACTATTCAAATCTCCATCCTGCATCCTGATTTCTCTCAAGGCTAAATATAGCAACGCTATTGATGAATTAATGCCCCCATCTCACTGTGACCAGAAAATGACTATTACGGTTTTAAGAGGTATGGATGCAAAGCATGTTATTGGCAAAACACTGAATGGTAATCTATAACCAGAGTCTTTAGATCTTAGAGCCTACTGTGATTCAAAATGTACAAGTTGTTCTATGTATGGTGCATCAACCTCTGCCTCGCGGCTCTCATGACTGTAAATATCACATTCCATCACTCTAAAACAGCAGTGTTGCTGATGGAAAGCACCACACATTTCAGGAGCACTGCGAAGAGGAGTGGTTGAATGTGTCACGCCCCCTAATGGCCACGATGAGAAATGAGTGAGTGAATGAATGAAGCTGCTTTCAAATACAGGTGAGGCACTACGAACAAGGATGGCATACCACTCCACATGCTTTTATTCCATCTTCAAAGGAATATATTTGGGAATACATTTTGCTGTCTTCCTGAGAGTTAAATGAGAATATTGATACCAGTCTCATGTTTGTATGTTATAATAGAACCTGGACCCAGGAGACAGTAAGGTTCGCTTAGTTAAGCATGAAGACTGGAAACGAGAACGGAACATCGAGCCTGTCTAAAAGAAGAATTATAACATTATCTGAGTAAACAAATACACCCTAACATGTTAAAACTATTCTTTTGAAAGAAAAGGTATCCAAGTTGCTCAATCATTTACACAGACCTCTATATGCCATCCTGCAGACAAACTAACAATTTACATCTAAACAAAGCAGATCAGCCTCTCATGCTCACACACACCCAAACCAGTAATCCATACAGTAATGATATGCCAGTCTAGTGGTTTGCTGCACAACTATATTCACAACAACAACTTCTGAGACAGTCAGTAACCTCTAGTACAATTGTTTCAATATACAATTATACAAGTATAAGCTTTCAGAATTTATATATATATATATATATTAAATACAAATATTAGCACTACTCACTTGTGTTAGGAAGACAACACCTTCTTCAACAGCCATGCTCACTTTCTCACCCTCTTTCTATCACTGCAACCTGAGCTCAGAGTGGCCAAGCAGCCAAGCATCTATCGAGTCAGTCAGTTAGCTCTGTCCTTATCTTAACCTCGTGGGCATCCATCCCACTCAGAGGAAAGATCAAGGTGGCTCAGCTGGAAAAAAAAAACAGAGGTAGTGGATACAACAGTTCCTTCCGCTGTCTGGTCGATGCCCTGTGCATCAGAAAGTGGGATGGTGGGAGGAAAAAGAAGGAGATGGGGTCTACCGAACTCTTCAGTGGTGAGTATACAAAGCACTGAGCGTCTTCCAGTCTTTCACGCTGCAGAAAGGACACACAACAAAGCCCATCTGCTGCCTCTCTCCCTCCCTGTACTCTTCCAATCTTTCTATTTTTTTTTTTTTACAAAATATGTCAACAAGGGTAAATCCCTGCCGCCTCGCAGAAGCTGGCCCCTGCCCCAGAAAGCATCTTGGGGTGGGGAGGGTGCAGGAGGAGCACCCTGACTTACCATTATAGCTGAAGCTTCTCCCGCCCTCTCTGCCTCCTTGCGTTTCTTCCTCACCTTCATTTACTCTAAAGGAGGCGTGTGATCCTGATATCCAAGGTTGGGAATGCGAGGAGGGAGAGGGGCCAAACTGAAAATAGCAGCTGAAACAAATACTTTTGCGAAAATGACTCGACTGTGATATGTCAACACCCCCCCCTTTCCCTCTTGTTATCCCACCCACTCTCCCTCTTTCCCTCCCACTCATTCTCTTTAGTTCACTATCCCTTCCTCCCTCAGTCTCTACCAGCAGGTCTTTATTGTCATCCTGCTTATCAGCTTTTTTCTGCGTAACAAAGACCAGCATGACTGAGTGTGTCTGTTTTAAGTGTTTATGTCCACTTGCTGTACACGGTTGCATGACATCAGCGATGCCAATGCATGGGAGCTGGAAGTAGTGATTCCATGTCTGCGAGGGGCAGGTTACCGATCCACTAACAGCTGAGAACAACAACAATAACACCAGACGCTATTTTAATGTCCCCCCCACCCCCCACCGAACAGTCAATGGGGACACTTTAACAGGGGATTAGGGGCTTTTCCCTTGGTATTAGGGACACCCTCTGTCCTCCAACCTCTCACCCCTCAGCAGCCTCACAAATCCTGCTCCGACATGGGAAGATGGCAGCCATGTAGACTCGCTAGTGAGCTGCAGGAAAATATAAAGAGCTTAGATCTGATGGTTATCTATGGTTAGGCGTAACATTCAGCATAACAACCATGTCCATGTTATATGTTTGATCCTGGATTATTACACCTGTGGGGTTGGGTAAGTGATCTGATTATGTGATGTCGGAAAACCACACACAGCTGTATAGGGTTCTTCCACTTTACTTTACTTCCATTACATTGAGGGAAGCAAAACTGTTTGATTACGAGACTGATTACCAGTGGGGGCAGGAGCCCCAAAAAGGTTACAAGATAAATCTGAGAGGTCATTAATTGCTAAGCAAAGAATCAAAGAACATATTCTGCTACACAAAGTCATGTTTATGTTTAAGACTTTTCCATATATTGACAGTTTTACCCTATAAATTGTTCGGAATTGCTCAAATTAAACCACTGGAGAAGGGCAAATCACTCAAATATTAAGGGATTTATTTGACATTTAGGGAAATACATTAAGTACCTTTCTTGCCTCGAGTTGAGATGAGAAGATGGATACCACACATGACTGACATTCATACAAAAGCCGACTTAGAAAAACAAGTTTTATCAGGTTAATGGTGGAATCTTCCAGAAATTGCACCTGGCTAAGAAATAATCTGCCTAAAGAAAAAATTCTCATCACTTGTTATGTATGGATTGAGAACATGCCATGTAACTTGGCCAGGCTAGCTGTTTCCCCCAGTTTCTAGTCTTTATGCTATGCTAAGCTAAGCCAACCACCAGTGGCTGTACAAACAATACAGACATAAGAGTGATGATTAACTGTTTCATCTAACTCCCTGCAAAAAAAGTGAATACATGTCTGTCTACTTGGCAATAAATGGGCATAGATAGGCAATAAACTGTGGTTAAGATATGGTTATGGATGGTTAGGCGACTAAAACACTCATGTGATTCACATTGAAAATCCCTGAGACACAACGCGACCCATGTGGTCCCTTTTCCTTCTGCCTACAGTATTTTGATAATAAATGATCATTAGCAACACATGATCCATGAGTGTTATTTATAGCAGGAATGCTGTTGTTCTGGCAGCACTGCCTGTACTATCACACACACACACACACACACACACACACACACACACACACACACACACACACACAGGGAGTTATCCCTCCCTCAGCCACTGCCTTCACATTCTGTCACGATTCCAGAGGAAATGCACCACTGCATTATGGGTATTTTCCAGTGCTATCGACTTTCAGACGAGAGATGAAGCTCGAAACAGTCAGCGAGGAGAGAGAGGCAGAGAGTGGTGTACGTGAGAGCTGACAGAGGGAGTGACAGATGCTCTGGACCAGAAGAGGCGAGTTGAACATGTGATTGGTGGATCACAGGCCCCTTCACGCTTACACCGCCGTAAACAGCCCTCCTTGGAAACGACTGGGTTACCATGGCTACTGGGGGAGGTTACAACAGAAGAGGAAGGGAGTCAAGCCAACTTCTGGAAAATTATCTCTTTTGACACAGTTGTGCTTACACACACACACACACACACACACACACACACACACACACACACACACACACACACACACACACACGCACACACACACACACACACACACACACACACACACAATTGGGAAACTCAATAAATTTAATTCCGTAACCATACTGTAGTATTTTTTTTAAACAAAAATTGCCAATCATCACCGGTGGTTGTTGATGACTAAATAGAGTGATTTATCGTGTTTATACTCATATGCGCTTAGGAACATACTTTAACTGTAGCATAGTCATAAATAATTAGTAAAGACAACATTAAGATCTTTATATTCTAATGACTAAATCCAAGCCCACATTAGATTTTATGTCACCATATAATGATTTATTGTCCATCAAGAACTTCTCAGTGCTGACTATTCCTTGCCAACATGACTAAATATCATTAAGCCTATCTACTACTACAAAAAACAAAACAATCAAAAGCAGAGCAACATTTCTTGGAAGTAGTGCTTTGATCCTGCTTTATTATGCTCTATTATGCTTATGGCAACCAACCCTAAAAATATGTGAATATATTCAAAGGGAATAGAAATGGCTCTGGGTGAATCCAATTGTCTGCCGGCTGGTTTCACAAATATACTCGGCGAGCTCAGCCATCACAGAGGAGCTGTAAAATATCACACCATCCTCGTTCTGAGGAGTATCTATGGCGTCATTTCAGTGCCAAAATCCGCGAGCATAAAAACCATATTCAGCGCGCATAAAGACCACTCTCTGCGCGCTCGCCGTCACTCTCTGCGCGCTCGCCGTCACTCTCTGCGCGCTCGCGGTCTCTGTGCACACGCTCGCTGTCACTCTCTGTGCCTTCTACGCGCTCGACTTTGCTGAGTTTTGGCACTCTGGGGGCGGGCATTGGATAGACGGCCCCGCAACCCCCCTCCTTTCTGATTGGTCACTTTAAACACCTACTGTCTCCAGGTCAGAGCCAATCCGAGGCAGAGTAGGGCGGGTCATCATTGCGGTTGGCGGCCGCATTTGATGGCGGAATTGAGACGAGAGATTGCGGATCTCCATCACAATTACTCGCAAGCTGTTCAATAAATTCATAATTTAAATATCTGTTTGTTCCTCAAGGAACCTTGAGGAACAAACAGATATTTAAATTATGAATTATATTTAAATTATGAATTTATTGAACAGCTTGCGAGTAATTGTGATGGAGATCCGCAATCTCTCGTCTCAATTCCGCCATCAAATGCTGCCGCCAACCGCAATGATGACCCGCCCTACTCTGCCTCGGATTGGCTCTGACCTGGAGACAGTAGGCGTTTAAAGTGACCAATCAGAAAGGAGGGGGGTTGCGGGCCGTCTATTCAATGCCCGCCCCCAGAGTGCCAAAACTCAGCAAAGTCGAGCGCGTAGAAGGCACAGAAAGTGACAGCGAGCGTGTGCACAGAGACCGCGAGCGCGCAGAGAGTGACGGCGAGCGCGCAGAGAGTGACGGCGAGCGCGCAGAGAGTGACGGCGAGCGCGCAGAGAGTGACGGCGAGCGCGCAGAGAGTGACGGCGAGCGCGCAGAGAGTGGTCTTTATGCGCGCTGAATATGGTTTTTATGCTCGCGGATTTTGGCACTGAAATGACGCCATAAGTATCCTCAATATTTGTGGAGAACATATACAACACACAGCAGATATTTACTGCTCCTGCTGCACGGAGCTCGCTCAAGGGCACAGCTTTCCTCTGTCACCTGGGACATGATATCGTCTGGGGTCGGGGGTGGGGGAGGGAGCTGAGGAGGCAGAGAGGAAGGATAGAAAGGAGAGGAAGAGAGGGAGGGAAACTAACCATTCAACTGGAGCACATTGTGAATCCTCATGCACAACTTATACAGGTTCAGATTCATTATCAAGGTATTACTTCACTAGAAATGACATATGTGAGTAAAATATATATTGAATACATCATCACAACCCCCTTGGAAATGAGATTCAATATTTAAATCTGGTTTAATGAAGGTTCAAATAAAAAATTGTGTTTGCTTTTTGAGGCATGAAGGTGACATACAACTGTAAAAGATTAATTATTTACAGTCTTATTATTATATTGTATGTAGTCCCACAGTTTTACTACCGCTGCACACATGAGGTCTCATGTCTTTCTACCGTCGAGGACCAGGAACAATAATGCTGACACAGACGTGGGGAAGACTTGAATGTCGCATTGGATTTCATCCAACTGACTCGTCAGCTGTACGGGTGAAATCTACACACTAGTGCACCATGCTTAATCAATAGCTGTCCTGACAAAAAGTCACCCTAAAACCAATTCCAGAAACGCAAAGGTGAGACGATGAGATGCATATAGAGGAGGGGGGAGGGGGGAGAGAAAGACAGCTGGCAACAGAGGGATGAGTAAGAAGAGAGAAGGATGGGGTTCAACAGTGACAAGGGACTATGGAAAATTAAACAACATACCAGAGTTTAGTTAAATCAAACAAAGTCCTCCTCCTCCTCCCTCTGCTCTTCCTCCGCTAGCCTCAGATTGACCCGCAGCAGCCTCTGTTGAACAGTCGAACACTGGACTCTGGTGGACAGTCTCCTGCATGACAATTGCATGAACCATCACAGGAGACTGTTGACCAGAGTCCAGTATTTGACTGTTGAACACTGGACTCTGGTGGACAGCGTCCTGCATGACAACTGCATGACACATCACAGGTCTCTCTGTGACATTTTCCTTAACTGTCCACAGCTGGTGTGGGGATAACTCATTCAAAACAGAGCTTTTCAATGTGTTGCTGTACTCCAATGGAATAAATAGCAACGGTCGTTGGATAACTTATTTAGCCGATCTCACAAGTTTACAACAATTGAGTCCATAATTAACATGCAACGGTTAGATCTGAGTGAAGTGTAGCGCTTTAAGTTTAACTTTGACTTCATCCCATACTTTTGTGTTCACAAATCCCTGACATATTTTAGTATATATGACGAACTTCAGTTGCCTATTTAGATATTCAGCACACACAGAAAAAACATTATTATTCATTTGGAGTCGTACCTCTGACCAACCTTCATGAATGTAAATCCATTATTCTCTCTACTTTTAGCTCTGTTTTTGTCCAGACCAACTCACCAGGGAAATATCTGGCTCTTTAGGTGCTAAATGCTACCCTATCTTCAAAAGTTGGTCACTAAATGTGCCTGTGTCTGCTGTTTGGTGGTAAGTAGGTAGAGTGCAGTGGGTCTAATGAGATATTTCTCTGGGCTATGTAAAAAAAAAAAAAAAAAAAAATTTAGGTAAAAGACGCTCAAAAGTCCAGCGGTGCTGAGGGGAACAGCAGAGTTGGGTGGATAATACTCATGGTTCATCCCTAAGCGATCGTTCGAAACATTCTTAGTTTAAAAAAATGATTTTAGCTGGTCTATAACTTAATGAATGAATGAACATGAGTTCCCAAACACTAAATCAAGGAGTTATTAAAACAATTGAAATGTGTCTTTTACGAAACAGGCCTTCAGGTGACGACTAGCTTTTGCATGATTTCCACTATCCATATTCATATTGCTGAAAAGTGAAACCATTTCAAAGTAATGACTACAGATAAGTCCATAAACCATCTTAAAACACCTTTTGTGTCAAAAAGAAAGGCAGTTCTCTGTACCGACATTTTCTTATGTGTGACTTTCCACTCTTTGTGATACAGTAATGGGACATAAAAATGCAAATGAGCAGCCAGTATATGGACTGAAATGACTATTCCCAATAATAAGAGTCAATCTTGTGTGAACAGCGGGTCGCAAGCGTGAGCTGTGGGAGCTGGAATTGAGAAGAGAGAGAGAGAGAGAGAGAGAGAGAGAGAGAGAGAGAGAGAGAGAGAGAGAGAGAGAGAGAGAGGCCCATGTGACACATACATTGATGAATTTCAATGAATGTGATGGAAAAATGTGACAAAGGAAAGAGGTCAGTCTATAGCAGAAACATCAATAAAAAAAGGAAAATGGCTTACGGTTGATATCAGCAGGTTTACTCATCACAAACCTCTACAACTATTGTAGTCACCCAGAGACAGGGACTCAAGCCCCATGAAGGTGGCTTGTGGCTCTGGCTGTGATCCTATCTCATGTACCATGTTGGTGGGATTGTATTTTGTTGGTCACCATTCATATCTGTTCAACCATTTAATTAAATTGTTTGGGCACAAAGTGCTTCATAGCATAACCTTTCTGTATAATGATGACACTAATGCTGTATGCTAATAGATAAATAAATGTGAGATTTGCATGGCTGGATTCTTGTGATCACGTGTGAATCGTAGGATGACTTGCAAGCATTTCTGCAGTCCCCTACTTTCTGCATCTTCCACTTTGATGGAGGTGTGATAGCTCAAAATAGTCCAAGAAAATGAAGTATCACTGACTCAACATTACAGTCATATGCTTCCCTTGGTGCTCGGCATACAAGGATTGATGCTGTCATTTAGATACAATAACCAATGATCGGTACAGATGGAATTCATTTTATGCAGACAAGCACAAGCTCAGGCAAGCAAATACACATGGATCAATTCTGTTCTTCTGTTTCTCATGGTCGTTTAAATTTGAGCAGCCGGAACTGATACGACATGATTAATCTAATCACAAGATTTACTTTTTCCTCCAAGTCAGTTTGTAAGGAGACCGTCCATTATTTCCTGATAATAAAGGCATCATGCCACACCACGGTCTCATGCCAAAGCGCAAGAACAAAAAAGGAAGACCATTATTTTATATTTTCATGCCTTTTGCAACCAAAATCTTAGGTTCTCACAAGCCGTTCAGATGTTTCCCTGCTAACCCTGCAGGTTTGCTAATACCTGGAACAATTATTACCGGAGATATTTGTCCTCTTAGCTCAGAAAACACCTTTGGCTCAGCTGGCCAAAGTCAATAACATTGCATGAACAGTTAACAAACAGTTAATATCATTTGGCAGTATGTTTACCACAAGAACAGCTAGCTATCCAGCCATATGATTTCCCCAAATCAATATGAAGGCTTTGACTCACAAATGAGAGGCCATGTGTGGTTTATGTGTGTCAGGAAGTTCAGAGGGGCAGTAACTTACTTCCAGCAGCTTGTGTGTTACAGTTGTCACCATGTGTTGTTCAGAGGATGAGGCACCGAAGCACTATACACATTGTTAAGATGTATTAAGATATACACGTTTATTTTATGTAGCCAGTGCATTCATGTGGAACGGTGAACAGCCGAGTGAGAATCAAGTGCTAGCCCTGACCATGATGAAAGCGTTGTTATTTGACCAGTTGGGAGTGAGAGCGGATTGGTATTCGTGGCTGACCTGATTTTTTTTGAGTGTCTGCATGTGTGTGTCAGACAGGGTCGGACTGTGCTATGCTATGAAAAGTGCTACACTACCCAACACCAACAACTTACTGTAGCCTATTCTAGCCTTCGACCTATCTGTTCCACTGGGTCAGCACCACAGCTGGGCTACAGGAAGTTAAAGCACTTTGGACAGAGTGTGAGACTGAATGTCCATCTGGCTCCCACATTCAGCAGGCCAAATGGTTAAATTCAAATCAAGATTAATTTCAGACTAATGAAATCTTTTGTGATGTAATAGCAGTCTGTCCATTTATCTTTCTAATGCTATATTTGCTGTCAACCTCTGTCAGATACACTGCACTACAGTATTAGGTGCTCAAGTGTTTGCAACTGTGTGCAGTGTGTGTGTGTGTGTGTGTGTGTGTGTGTGTGTGGGTCTGTGGTGGTGATAGTTATCTCTCTTCTGAGACCCCTACAGCAGACAGCGATGCTCTTCTCCAGACTTTATAGTGAGGAAGAAGCCAAGTCTAAAAGCTTCTTGACTGCATTATCACTTCTCACAAAACCACCACGACAGGGAAATACGTTTAGCTCTGTGTGTGTGTGTGTGTGTGTGTGTGTGTGTGTGTGTGTGTGTGTGTTTGTGAGACTTTGACTTCTTCAGTTCACTTTTTCAGGAGAAAAAAGTCTTGTTTGCATTGACCTTAAACATCTTTAGTCTTCCAAATATCACATTTTACAATGGAAACAAGAGCAACTAGAAAATACTGACAGTGTTTCATGTTGCGCGTGCAAAGGAATTCCCTTGAAAAATAACTGAAGTCAAGTCAAGTTTGGAAGATAAACATGTGCCTCCCCGCCCATCACAAACCACCAAGTTCCCACAGCACAGAGTCATTCATTGTCAAATAAAGCCCTTCAGCGAAACAAAACAATATCTGCAATAAATGTCAATTTTCCGTAGTCTCCACCGTAACATTTTGATAGCTCATAAAGCCATCTATAAAACAGAAAGAGGTTTGTTAGTTTGGCCCGTCGAGCAGTGCTGAATGAAGCGGAGGGCGCTGTAACTGTTTTCGCCTGATCTTTGGCAGGCAGCGAGCACCAGACGACAGCAGACCACGAGCCATCTGCCCCCCCTGAACCCCCCCTCAGTCCTCGCACGACCGACACACACACACACACACACACACACACACACGCACACACGCAGGCAGACACAAAGGTGTGTGGACCTAAACTAAACATACGCATGCACATGGATGGCTCAAAACATGTTAAAATTAGGGGACAGTATTCTAATCCTCCGTGATCACCATTTGACACAAGGCCAAGAGGACCAAATGCTCCACCCAGACAGGGAGAGAGATTGAGGAGAAAGAAGTAGGAAGAATGTGAGTGGAAGGGGATTTACATTCAACGATGAAATTGCTGAACTTTCATTTCTACTAAATCTGTGTACCCTCCTCCTCAAACACAAAGGTTATTACACATTACAGCTTCCCTACTGGAGTAATGTTCTCTCTGATCCGGGTGTTTCTGCTTGGCAAACAGAAGGCTATTAGAAGCTGGAACAGCCAGCTGGCCCTCAGGGAACACAAAGTAACAGGCTGTTGAATGGGGAGGTCCAAATCCATAATAGCAGCACACCCCAAATGTGGCATCAAGACAATTGGCAATTGGGTGTTTTGAGATTAAAGAAATTCACCTGTGTTGTGTTGCTACGAAATGGTCAATATCCCTGAAGACAAAAACACTACAACAGCAGGATTTCTTTAAAAGCAAAAACTGCATTTGGAAATATAGTTCAGATTTTTAAGTCTAAAAAAATCTCATTCAGCTTTCTTTACTCGGCTGTTGAAAAGCAACAAAAAACCCTCACCGCAATAATGACAACCTGAGTAAACCACAACATCAATCCATGAGGTCACGAGAGTTCAAGGGGTCAACTGGGTCAAGCCTGGCCTGAAGAAGGGTTTCAATATATTTAATGGGACAGAGCAGGTGAATGGCCATTCAGTCTGTCTGCTTTGAGCAACTCATCTAGATTAATAACACCAGCAGATGTCAGTGCAAGAATCCTAGTCCCTACAGTAGACAGAAAACCAGCGGTGACCGGAGCCTTTGCTATCGGAATGATTTGCCGGATGCTATCAGGCAAGCCACATAAATAAATTAAAAAGTGTGATTTTAAAATGTTATTATTTAATTTAATTTTATTGGATTTTTTCAAGCATTTTGTAATTATGTTTTAAAAGGTGCTATACACATTTACTGTATACTACTACTACTAATAACAACAGTTATTATTACACTGAAAGTCATAATGTCACTTTCCACAAGAAAAAAAGGGAAACCGGAAAATAGAAGCCTCTCTCTCTCTCTCTTTCTAGCGCAGGCTACAGTAGTGTCTCTCTACCAATTGTGCTGTGTTTAGCACAGGACATGAGACACGGAAATCGATAGAGGGAGGGGGTACAGGACGATCCAGAATGTCTCCCTCTTCTCCACTCCGGGTTAAATTTGGGGCCGCTGTTTTCTTTCTACTGAACGCTGCAATATGAATCTGATCCACTGATATAAAGTAAACCAAACATATACGCTGCTGGGCCCGGGATGCAAGTCAGCTCGCTTACATCACACAACACAAGGATGGGTATTTAGCAAAACGGCTTGAGCATGATGCAAGTCCACAACTGGCAGTTCTTAGAGCTGACACTGTGGGCGTAAACACAGCACTTTATGTAGTGGATGCAAGCAGTCAGAACCAACAAATGGTGCAGCTGAGGGTTGTTCCAAGCAGTTTACTTTGATGCTGTACAGTTCACAAAGCATAGTGTACAAATTACAACTAAAAGTAGGCAGTATTTCCTTCAGAATGTGATTGAATATCTAATGACACTGGTCGGGAAAAAAATCAGAAAGAGCAGTTTGACAATCAACAAACAAAAAAATGTTCATAACTCGCATACACCTACAAAATCAGATCAAATGTTTGGTTCAGAGCTTCCACCATAATATTGGTGAATTATGCCAGACAAAAACCAAATCCAGCTGCACAATATCCATTGAAAACAGCCTTGATCCAATAAAATGACAAGCTACTACACTGCTCTAACCTTGGTCTCTCTAAACTAATAGTAAATCAGATATGGAAGATGATACGCTATGATTATATTCTGGCTGAGAGTTAGATGAGAAGATTGAGAGCCCTCTCAATGATTGTACGTTAGTATGAATCTATCACTCGCAGCTGGTTAGCTTACCACAAAGACTGGCTTCAGAGGGAAAACGCTAGCCTGGCTCCGAAAGTAAAAGTAACAATATCCACCATTATATCTCATTTATTCACTCTGCAGAAAAATTAAGGATTGAAACATTGCATTGTGATTTTTAGGGTGGCCGATGTGCAATGATATTTGTTCTGGGCTGAGCATGGGCAACCAGTGGAGACTTGGTATAAAACTAATCCTTGAATACATCACATGTACAATAAGTCCAATGTCTGGGTGAGAACTTGACAATGCACTGCAGTGCGGTTTGCATATTACTGTGTAACTGTCAGAGTAGTTAAAATGCAAACACCAGTAGATGACTGGTGGCAGGTGGGCTTATTGTCCTGCACAGCAGACAAATTTAAATTGTAGGTGGCAGCACTTTTACTTTTGACCAGTGCGAGTCCTGTAGCACTAAAATCTGTGACTGACATCCTTTGGAGCCCCCCTCTTCCCATGTCCAGCCATCCATCACACAGCCAGAACTGACTGATCATCAAGGCTGCAGCCACGTGTGCACACACAAAGTCATTTTGCCTACTATGGTACATACACATGATCAAGCAGGTAGCGTCAAGGTCGCAGCTGAGCAGAGAGACTAATGACCTATAAGAAGACACAACCTTGACTGATGGGTGCAGTCCGTTAGCCTGTGTGTAGCAGTCAACAAAGCAGCGCGCACACACACACTCACACACACACACACACACACACGCACACACACACTCAGCTCTGTCTGCTCTCTTCATTGAAAATGGATTCTGATCTGCCAAACTTTTAATTTCACCTCATCTTTTGTGTATTGCTGCGAATCCAAACACATACATAAGTAGAATACACACACATACTATATATTTACAGACAAAAATAAGCATATTTATATAAAGAATCACACACACACACCTCCCCCCTCCCCCTCACATTCAATGATCCATTTGCACTATAGCCACTCACTACACCAGTAGTAAAATGCCCTGTGGTGGACTCATATCATTTCCGGCATCATGGTGACATTGAATCTCAATTTTGCAGACACATCATAATATGATATGAAAAACTCTTTGCAGCCATTTATCCAGTTGACTGCCACCAAACAGACTAATCATCAAGATCTCAAAGGTATTTGAGTCCATTCTAAATCAATATTTCTGTCCATAGATATTTATATATCCTAAAAGCCTTGACACACAAACATGAAAATGCTAAATAATCGTCTGCCAATATTATATGCCATGGGCTTTTATTGTGAAAGGTAACAACTGTAGAAGCAGATCTAGCATGCACTGCCTTTGTTGAGGTTGAAAGCAGTGAACTTTGCTGTCTTGGTTGAGACAACAGGAGTCATACTGACCTTGTGAGAGGAATAACAAGCACAGCCTTTTTTTCTGTTATTGTCTAGTCTGTGTCATTTCTGCTTAGTTCCAACACTCTTCTAATTGGTCACTTCAGCAACTTGTGTGTGTCCGATGGTTTTTTTCCTCTCGGTTGGAGAGGCCCTTTGGCTGTCAGGAGGGAAGGTCCCAGAAAACTTAAAAGTGCGCTGTGGGTGTCAAGATGGCTGACACAGACTGCTGACAACATCCCAGTCAGCAACACACACACACACACACACACACACTCATACAAAAATACACGTTCTCACACACACACACACACACACACACTCACACACACACATACAAAAATACACGTTCACACAGACACACACACACACACCCAGGGTGACAGCAACCTAGTCAGCAGCAACACTAACAACAACCTGACTCATGTTGCTGCGTCTCGGTGCATCAGATCAAGCCTCCATGCTGACAGTTAGAAGAAGAGTGCAATTAGACAGAACGTCATGTCAACAGAGAGGGCGACTTAGTGTCTACTTTTTCATAATGTTCATGCCATTTCTTATGGTAACCTGTGGGATTGAATCCTTTGAGACAGCGCTTAAACTAATGATATCTCATTGCTGACTCATCTGTCATTTATTTTGTCGATGGATCAAATCAACAAATTGTTTAGCCTATAGAAGGCGAGAAAATAGGGATGCACCACTTCATCACACCAATTCATATATCTTAAGTGAAGGTATCTACAGTGTCTGAATAGCAATCCAATCAAATGGCTCTATTTTACCCAGATTTGAACCAGGGATAGCTGTGACAATAAAAGCTGTGACCTTGATGAATGCAACTCATCGCAAACTCAGAGAAACTTATAACATTGAAAGAAAAAATGTCATTTAATGTTGATCATCTGGCCAATACCTGACCTGTGTAATAAGTTTGCTGAGTTTTAATCATCACTTAATGCGTTAGCACAACTACAATACCAGCATGATGATAAAGAGTTAAAGTATACTTTACAACAGGTGCCAATAAACTTATGTTTAAATACTTCCAGTCCATTTTTGGACTAAAATAGTGACAAAGTGAAAACAGACAGCTCTTATTACTCACTTCCTTCCAGGTAGGAAGATGACTGGGTGGGATCATACTACTGCTATAGATTTACGATACACACAGATCACAGATAGAAGGCAGGCTGTCTTTGAGTTCAGCTGAACAAAAATATCCAGCGTGAGATCGTAAAATGGCGATACATGTAATCAAGGGAGCTGGCTGGAAGCTGCTGTCAAGCACCAGAAGAGGAACAACATACTTTAGATGCCATCTGTCTGTTCAGTGATGGTGTAGAATAATTATTAATCACATGGGAAATGTGTTTGGTATTGAAACAGCACAGGTCATCAGTACAATGAAACTCATCATCCCGGCTTTAGGTTTAACATTATCAGCGTTTCAGTGGTGACACATCCTCTAGTAACAGGAAATGCAGGACACAGGAGAAGTTTCCATTTCACATCGTGTGACTAACCATTATTTTCATCAGCAATAAAATTAATTTATCGAAGAAATCCTGAGATATTCAGTTCATAATGATATTAAGGAGCAAAACCTGAAACTAAGTTTGCTTGCCATTTTACTTGGAAAATGACATGAACTAATTGATTAACAAAATAGTTTTATAATCGATCAATGTATTAATCTAATCGAATAATCCTTTTCTCTGAGCATTCGTATTCCTGCTTTTCTCTTTTAATCCAGCACATCTTGTCTGGAGCGTAACCTTACTTTTTAACTCTTACTTTTTAAGTCTTACTTTACTAGTTGTTTCCCCTCTCCTCTCCTCTCCTCTCCTCTCCACCCCTCCCCCACTTCATACTCTCTCCTCCTCTTCTCCTGTGGTTTTGCCCTTGCGGTACAGTATAAGTGATGGATTCCTGGCCGGAGCAGTGGGCTCCGAGGGCACCTAGAGCCAGAGCACAGCATCAATCCTGAATACCTGTTCTGCCCTGGAGGTAAACTCAAATCACAACATGTACAGACAATGGCCCTCGTAGCACCCATCCTTTACTGTAATAAGATGACATTCAGGCCGTCATACCAATCTGTGAAGCCAGTTTAATTAAACATTCTATACAGAACAACAGCAGAAAATTGATCTGACAAAGAAAATAAGCCAACAGTAATGTAGTCTACCTAATGAGCAACCTCACCTTAAATGGAAACCCACACTGATAAGCGCTGTTTAAACTAACATACACCGTAACCTTTCTAAATAAACCTTACATCAACAGACTGGGGTCAAATAGAAGTCCATCAGACAGGAATAGCATATGAACAAGCATCTTTTTTAAAGTCAAAGGTCACGTAAAATAAGATTTACTGCATATTACTGGCCTAATGAAAATGTACAAATAATCACTGATGCTTATTGGTGAGAATGAGGGTGACGACAATACGATGACAGGATGAAAGAGAAACAGTTCTTTGCTAACAACTAACAACTTAGGAACCTCGTAGGAACAACCAGGAAGAGGGCAAGAGGGGAGGACCAACAAAAAATAAAACTCAGCAGAACGGGGGTTTGAAATTGAGGACATTTGAGGGGAACACAAATATAGGCATGATATAAATCACCACTTTGCTCTGTTGCCAGTTTCATCCTTGAACTTCACACATCGTACCATTAAATAGGAATCCTCTCTGACCTTTCTAAATCCACCGTGCAGCAAGTCTATATAGACCAGGTCGTGCCAGCTCTGTCAAGCCATTTCTCAATAAGGAGAGTCTTGATGATCAAATACACTTCCAATCCCACAATATGCTGTGAGTGTTTAAAGATAGAGTCAAAAAATGTTAAGTAGAAAGAACTTTTCTATTCTGGTGGTCCACACAACTGTTAGGAAAAACACAAGACATGCAGCCAGAGACCTCTCTGGTGTGTGTGTTCCTGTGTATAATGTTCTACTCTCTAAAGGTCTATTTTTCCAGTGATCTGACACATAACAAGCTGAGTGAAAGAATACCAATCCCACCTTGGAGCTACAATCAACCTTTCTCCATCAGCCAGCATTATACTGGATTACTGCATTCTGCACAGCCTTGCTTTAAAGACATACAGGCAGTGGATGACAAGAGCGATCATTTCACTCTGTGTTTTACCTCCCACTATACTGCACAGTACACCCAAGGCCACCCACACACACACACACACACACTGAATATATAGAATTTCCATGCTAAGATTACATCGCAATAAAGACTGCAACCTTTTCACACTAAATTACCTCCTTTAAGGTACAATGCAGTCTTTCCCTCAGGGCCAAAAGCAAAATACAGTCTATTTTGTGACAAAGTGATGTTAAGAGCCAGTCTTGTAGCTAGCCTATTAACTGGACATTGTAGGAGGTTTATTGGGCTTCAGAGGGTAATAATACACATTTCCGAAAAGAAGAAATGAAGCACGCCAACCATAACAGCTTAATGCTTTATAATAAAAAATAAATAAAAAAGCAATAGGATAGAAGACAGGAGGTTGCATCCATATTTGGGAGTTGGGTAGATGGGATAGCGGGGCTGGGGTGGGGTAGTATTTTTTTTTCTTTAATCACAAATCTAGGTGTTTCTCTGTTCCCAGGGGAACTTACACCCCCCCCCCCCCCACACACACACACACACACACACACCGTATTTTGCTCTCCCGCTCTCCGTCCTTCCCTCTCCCTTCCCCCATGCGAGAGAGCTAACTGTGAAGAGGTGTGATTACCATTGATCTGTCCTACCACAGCCCATTTCCTCAGCTCCAGAGCTTCTGAGATCCAGCCTGCGTGGCAGGGGCCGCCACAAGGCTGGGGCCACGCGCTATATTGCCATTGCCCATGAACAGAGGGGAGAAAATGGGAAGACTGGGGGCGACGGACGGACAGACGTTACGCAAATATTGCCCTCTAATAAATGAATTCTGTCGAAAAAATTTGGGAGGGGGTGTTGAACTAAGTCCAGCCAGACAACTAAAAATTGATGACCGCACAATTCTTGTTATCGCTGCACGTGATGGTGGAGTGGCAGGTGGTTAAGTGGAGGACAGGGAGACAGCGTTGTGGTGGAGGTGGGGGCGAGCAAAAGAAAGTAATTATCAAGCCGTACAGGCGTGAGTCCCAAGGGTCAACAGAGTAATGTGTGTGTGTGTGTGTGAGAGAGAGAGAGAGAGAGAGAGCATGACAGCACCATTTCAATAGGATAAGCTTTATCTGTGAGTGTATGAGAAGCACCTGCCATATATGCATAAATGTATGTGCACACACACACACACACACACACACACACACACACACACACACACACATGGCTGTGACACACAATTTGGCGCGTTTAAGAGCCTGATGGACGAGGTCTGGCATTGATGCACAGTAGGGGATTAATGAGTGTGATGTTGTAGGAGTGGGGGCGTCTCTCTCTCTCTCTCTCTCTCTCTCACACACACACACACACACACACACACAGAGACACACACACACACTCTGCTCCTAATGCTTCAGTAAACAGTGAATGGTGAATGACCCCCAAGACAGACTTGTGCATCAAATGACTAGGAAGAAAGAAAAAAGCTGAAGGTAGCATTAGGCTTTTAAAGTTCAAGCAGGCATTATACTGACAGCAGGTGAAAGATTGGGGCAGCTTATCATTCACCCTCAGATTGTGCGTGTACATGTTTGAGTGCAGAGTAAGCATCTTTCAAACAGTGATTCTGGCATTGGCTGACTCCCAGTCTTCCATTCTGGTCTTCTGTTTCTTATTCCCAGCTTTCACAAAGTCACCTTTTCCCCTCTCTCCTTTCTGTATCTACTCCACACCTGCACCCCCCCCCCCTCCCTCCTCTTGACCTCTCCGTCTCTCCCGCTGTCCTTGCTTCATCAACTCCCTGCTCCTTTATCTCCTCCTCTTTCCAACTCCTCTGCCCAACGCTCCTCTATCCTCCCCCCGACATACCTATTCAGCTTTGTAATCACATCATTAAGCAGCATTACTGTATCTGTTACTGTGTGCGAATAATCTCACGGTGAACTGCAATCACTGAACTCCCTTTCTGCCTCACCCTTGAGCTTCAGAGGTGAATCGGTCCTCTTTAAATGAGATGAGTGATGGCGATGAGTCCCTGGCACACTTGTCGGGAGAGGAAAGTCCTACAGTTTGGTGTAACTTGATGCAGAAAGGGAGAGGCTTCTTTCCAACATCCACTCCATGCTGTCCTCTCACTTGGCTGCTGCATGCCTTGGCACCAAACTTGAACTATAATCCTTATACAACATTGGATGGTACCAGTTTATATTTCCAGCAAGTTAAACTGTGTCCCATATCTCACTGACAAGATCTTTCACCCTATTACTGCATGGATTGGAGAATCAGGCCTCTGATGCCAATAGAATGAATGAAACACATGAATTGTGTTGTGTTAACATACAGCTGATTTGTACAGCAGTAAAATTACACAACAAGAACTGGTTTATGCATTTCCATGCCAATTATTTTCCCCAATTAAGCACTTGATCCATAAAAAAATAGAGAAAGAAAATGCCAATTTCAATTTCTTAATCCCAAACATATGCCATCATATTGCTTGTTTTGTCAATCTAACAAAAACAAAAACCTACCGTCATATAAGATGTAGGAAAGCAGCAGAGCCTCACAAATGAGAACCTTAAATAGGGAAAGTTTTATATTATAAAAATATATATAATTGGAGAGTATTTTTCTGTTTCGCTTAAGGTTTTTATGCAACTATTCTGTCAATGCAACTCCAAAAGCACATGACAATGAATTCCATCAAATTTGAACTCACCTGTAGAACAAGCCATTCCATATGGGAATGGCATTATATGGGCAATTGTGACGCCTATACACATGCAAACGACAAAACATTAAAACAACAATTTCACATGTGAATAATTCACCTAAAGAAAATGTCATAGTGTATCATATAACATGAATTTCATCTCATTCCTGTCCAGTGTATTTCCATATATGGAGATTTCTAGATGGATTTAATAATTAAATTATCCTACGTATTAGTCGCAATTACCCTCCAAAACAATATTGAATGAGCTTCATGTTTTAGATTTACGGTAGTGAAATACTTTGCATGTATGGTATTCTCCTATTTAAAAACAGCCAGCAATGAGCACTGAAAATATTAGAAATGTTCACGTTATTATGCAGAATGTGAAATCACATTCAGTAGTTCCACATTGGACACCGCATCAGAGTCAGTGAGAGAGATGAAGGGTGCACATGAATTTGAAGAGCAGCAAGAAAGACGCCACTCACCTTCAAATGACCTTTAGGCTTACGATCGTGCTCTCTCCGCTCTCTCTCCCTGCCTCCCTACAGTAATTCTCTCCATTTCTTCTTATCTCTCGCTCTCTCCTCTCTTTCATACTCATGCTCACTCTATCTCCATCTATTCGTCCTTATGTCGTCCTCTTTCTTTCTACTTCTACCTCGTCCTCTCGCCGCTTTATTCCCTCTGACTCTCTTATGCACACATACATTTTATCCAGCGCCCAAGGATGTAAAAAAATGTAGTGTTTGGTAAAACCATCTGATGCACAAAAAAAGACTGTCAGATAAACCAGACAAGGAACCTCAACTAGACGATGTGGATTTTTTTTCCCTAGTGGCAGGACAAACAAATCCCCACATGCACAGGTTTCCAGTTACAAAGGCTCCCTAAGAAATCCCTTCACACACACACACACACACACACACACACACACACACACACACCATCCCCCAGCAATAGCGCTCAGTGAGGACCCTTGAAGTGGTGGATCAATAATTAGAACAATCCTTATTACACGCTCTCATTTCCCCTTAGAGACTGAAGCTAATGTAGAACAATAGCAGCTGCATACAGTGAGGACGCTGTGTCGCCCATAAGAGGTTCCTGCACGTTTCAGGCCATGATTGATACGCGAATGGGAACTGAAATGGAATGACGAACTTCGAGTATGAGAATGCATGGACAAGATGAAACATCGACATAAGGCTGGACGATATGGCCTGCAAATAATATCGCAATGTTTTTTATATTGCCAAACACAATATATATCGCGTTATTTGCAGATCTCTTCTAAAGCACTTCAAAGTCGTCTGGAAAAGGAAGGTCCTTGCTCTCCCAGCGAAGAGGCAAGCTGATGTAACATAAACAGATGGCTCATTTAAAGTTACAGCCGATTTAGTTTAAAATGCCCTCCATGTACAGGCTGTGTTTGGAGGAATAGTAATAAAAGGAGTGATTTTTGCACTAAATGGGAGATAAAAGCTGGATTTGAGCATCGTATTACTGTAACTTTAGATAAATGTATCATTCAGAGAAGGCAGCAGAAAGGAATCAAAGTGTTACTACGAACTGGACAACAGCTTCTCAGTTGATTAACCTTCTGAACCAAATCCCATGCATTATATTTCCACTGAGGAAATCCGAATGCCATATACGCTACATCAATTGTCATCATTTCCACAAACGGAAGCTTGGCAGCCTCCTCAAAGTCACGCTCTCTGGTTGTCCAGCCGGTGGCCATCTTGATGGTGAAAACATTTTGTGATACTGGATGGAGTTCCCAATGCCAATGCAATTAGCTGAGGCATGCATGAGTGCCGAATTCATTAACCTCCATCTTTTATGGGCTGCTGGGGAGGGGGGAAGGAGTGGGTGGGGGGGGAGGAGGAGGAGCGAACCGACACGCGTGCCGGCTTTGTTTCAACCAAACCAGAAAGTGAGCGGTGACAAATTAGAGAATGTAATGATACAGAAAGAAAATAAATATAGGTGAGAAATCTATTGAATATATATCATGTTTCCTCTCTTGCTGCCTACAGCCTGACGGCTCTTTCCCCCCCACAGTTTACTTTTCCTACTCTTGCCATCCCACTGTTGCCATGGGCTTGCTCTCAAGGCAGTCTGGGGCTAAAATCCAATTTCAACGCTGCCATTTGCCTCCCAGCAGTCATCTCAGAGTGTTAAGTTATCCAGTGATCCAGATTCAGACCTGATCATTGCTCACTGATCTTCGAATTTACAAATCGACGTTTACAGTTTTCAAGCATCCAATTAAAAAAAAAGACTGAGCTTAAAAAAGCTGGGAACTACAGAATTTCCTTGGAAGATGAAACGTGACAGATTTGATGTGAATATAAGCGAGCACATGACCCATATAAGCCCTATGAGAGAAACAATAGGTACTGTACCAAAGCACGCGCTGTGTACCGGAACAGTGTGTAAAACTGGGACCTGGCAGTAGAAAATCTATGCTTTACTTAGCTCTCTCTCTCCCTCTCTCTCTCAGGGAATCAATGGGGGGCTCCTGGCTCTAGATAATGTCATTTGAAGTAAAGCAGCTTGGAGAATTAATGTAACAGTGTAATGGGGATTTCCCGTTCAGATGACCACTGCGGACTCTCAGACACTCTCGTACAACCCATGAAAATGAATTCCAGAAGTCATAAAAACATACACCCTCATGTTTTCTCTCGCTGGTTCTCTCCCTCTCTCGGGGGCTTATGGTGGGGACTTTATCTCCCTTTGTGCTGCTTCCTCAACAATACACGCTATAAATATGCACCACACACTACACCAAGTTGTTAAGCATCTGTAGCAGGGATCCTTCTCAAGACACCCTGGACTCCATTAGGCCTAAACGAAACACAGTGGCGTCTGATAAAGGCAGCAGGCGTCATGCCTAACTATCCACTTTGTTGAACTATTTCTACATTTTGATAATCAGCCACTATGACTGTGACTGTGTAAGCCTCCACCATTTTATTTTAGAGTGTCTGAATTCTGAATTACTTACCTAGTGCCCTCAAAGATTCACACAGTGCAGCAAAAAAACAAGGGCTTTCTGTGTCACGTTTTTCAGATGCACAAACACATTATTAATTAGATTAGAGGCCAAAATGTCAACTTACTGCTCACTAAATTCTGTGATTCCAACTGCTTGGTAAGTAATGGAAAAAATGTACCAATAGGAAGACGCAGCACTCTGCCTTTACAAGTGTTGTCTGTACCTGTTCCACCTATTTATCTAAATATAGTGTTTGTAAAGCTGTGAAAGGAGTGAGTCAAAGAACATGTTTGATGTACAATGTGCACCGACATGACTGTATCAGTTTTGCTCCGAGACAGAAATAAAACCATGTAACCTGTGACTATAATGCCTCTTTCTCCATGTGTCAATCTGTCATCACATGTCTCTATGACACATCTCAGGTCATGGGAATATCAACGGGGGTAACGGTGCACAAGCGAGGGCTGCCACGGAATAAAATCAGTGCCTGCGAGCGGGAGCGAGAGAGAGAGAGTGACTGACAGCGATGGCCTAAAGTTCACGTCCCTCAAGTGAACAACTGCACAAACAAATCAAACTTTAGTGTTTGACTTTGTTTTGTGACAACATTTCATTTTAAGGTAGCAGCATGAGCTGAACAACGGCGCTAATAATAGAAATAGTTAAAGGGAGATATGTGAATGGACAGAGAGAGAGAGAGAGCAAGCTAAAGGTGAGAGACAGAATGAGTCGGGAGGGAATGCGGGACAGAAGAAGGACGCGGGGCATGTAGGCCGAGGAGAGAAGGGAAAGTTTATTGTCATCATGGTTGGCGTGTGCAAAATCCAATCAATACAACTCTCTCCTCTCCTCATCATCTCTGTCTCCTGTTCTCCTCTATGAAACATGACCCTTCATGAGGACTATAAACCTCCCATACAGATCAGCATCTCAGACACATATCATTTAAACACACAAAAGGAGAAATGTGCACTTCCAGGCATGTACACAGGTTTAAAAGTAAAGAAAGACCCATAGATTCACTTGACCTTATGAAAGTTTTCTCTCTTTATTTTGGTTTCGAAAAGATTAGGCCATCAAAGCCCGCTTCTTGTTTATGCTGAGGTCAAATAACATTGCCAGCAGCATAATTCAAAACCAGACACCCATGGGCGAAAAGTTCAGTAAATGTCACTGTTATTGAATAGTTCTCTCACGGTCAAATCTCCCCACATTCAATACGCAGAATGCAGTGAATGCGTTCTCTAAACACCAGAATAATCCAGACAGTAGAGTTTATTTTAGTACACAACTTTTGTCAGGCGACCAGAAAATATTTGTTTTTATCTGTCTTTCCCATCAGTAGTATTAAATACTTAGTTTTTTTGTGTTCAAGTTTCTCCCACTGCTCTGTCCACAGTAAGGGGCTGACATTGAAACAGGGTTTTCCGCGAGTTGACATGTAAGAGACGAGGAAAAGCAGGGAGACCCACATGCATTTCAGTTCCCTCTCCATCATATGAAAAGCTTTGTCATCAATTAATCACTCGTATATATGCATTATACATGGCTGTCTGTGCATCCGAGCACACACACACACACACACACACACACACACACAAGTACGAGCAAGAACCCACTAAAAGCACTCACACATTTCCAAAACCATGATGGAGTGAAAAGAGAGTGAGTTTGTTCCATCTCAGCCTGTGTTTTGTCCCATTTTCTCACGTTCTTATTCGTCACTTTAGAAAACAAACGCGCTTCGCGCTTTAAACAAGGAAGGATGTGCAGATATTTAAGGAAGACCTGTGTGACGTACTTTTACTAAACGGACGGGCAACATTAGGAAAGAAACGGAGGCAGGAAAACAAAAAACGCTCCATGTGTCCATACAGCATTCACCTCCTCATCCAGATACAGGGAGCTGTAAGAACAGCACGCACTAACAGGTGAAATTATTTTTGACTTTGAGCTATTACTGTGTCGGAAGGCACAAACAGTATGCCTTGTATACCTCACAAGCATAACTACAATAAACGCACATGAAGAAATATAGGAACACCATCTCACACACACACACACACACACACACAAGGTCAAATATACTCTCGAGTAGTGTAAAAAAACTCCACGTGTCTTGATTAATGCGCAGATTTAAACATGAATGCATGCACGTGCGACGAGGCAACCTACAAGCCCAGTTGATCTAGATAGTCACGCTGAGGAAGACGTAGCAGACACACACACACACACACACACACACACACACACAGAGAGTCACGCTCCAACGATGCTAGCGGAGAGGAGCAGATGAAGCCACCAGCCAGGCAACCAGCCCCTCGTCTGTTACCTTTCTCTTTTGTTCCCGGGATGCTGCTCTCCTGCTCTTCCTCCGCTTCTCCTTCTCGTCCTCTATTGCATTCACATCCACTTCCCCCCGATTCTTCTTCAATTGGGAGGCCGCGTGAGCCATGATAGGCAATAAAAAAAATGTTGAAGCACCACACACTACACACGCGTGCCTCACCTGAAATCCCAGAGAAGTTCAGAGGCTGTAATTGACAAAACCGGGATCTCAGAGGAAAAAATCGGGGTAGAAAAGGAAAGGGGGGGAAAGGGAAGAAAAATGCCCTCCTTGAAAAGGAGAATGGAGAAGAGTAGGGTATCTTTCACATTTGTATGTATATCCTGTGTGTCCTTTCTTTTGGTTGTTGCTTTGGTCTGATCTGCTCTCTCTCTCTCTCTCTCTCTCTCTCTTTTAAAGTGATGGGGAAATGGGAGAGAAGAGACAGCAGCTTCTCCTCATCTCCTCCTTCTCCTCCTCCTCCTCGTGTGTCATCCGCTGGCAGTGTGAGAGGAGCGCGTCCAGGAGAGGTGAGGACAAACCGGATGGAGAGAAAAGAGACACGAGCATCACCAGCACAGAGGTGGAGGGAGGGACGAGAGAGAGAGAGAAAGAATGGAGGTGGAGAGAGGGAGGGGAGTGGTTACTACGGCAACCACGCTCTGTTTCAGTTCGTCCTCTTAAATGTTTCTCTCTCTCTGCTCTGGTCCCTGCTGCTGTACCTCGCCTGGTGCTCCACCATGCAGATGTGTGTGTATGTGTGTGTGTGTGTGTGTGTGTGTGATACAGTCTAAGAGAAAGAGATAAATTGTGTGTGTGAGAGCGGGAGTGTGAGTGCATGAATGAAGCAAAGGCACTGGTTAGGAAAGCAAAGGGAAATGGTAATGGGGATTAACAGCAGAACAGGCAACTGTGCATGCATGTGTGTGTTTGTAAACCCCCCACCTATCTACTATCACACACACGGAGGTGGCCAAGTGATGGGATGGGGAGAACATGCAAAGGACATGGGTGAAGGGGGGAGAGGGAAGGAGAGGGAGGGAGGGAGGGAGGGAGGGAGGGAGGGAGAAGGTACTATAGATGATCCTGATGGCAATAGTGCATAAATATCACCGATACCAGGCATATTGTTCTAACTTTGACCATATGCTTATCTTATGCTTTGTATGCTCACACCTGAAAATGAATGTATGAATAACTCAATGGCAAACCAAACCAAAATTCAACCTAGGGAATGAACAGCCAGACAACCAATGATAAATCTAAATCAAAATGTAAGAAATAAATGCCGATTTGCTTGAATTTCTGAGCTGCAGTGCTGTGCTTCTCTTGACTCAGTGTGGTCATCCCACCATCTGGGTTCATTGACATCGTGATGGAGAGGTCAAACGGGACCAGGGGAGCTTTGTTTCACTAAATCACTCGGGTCTTTGTTGAAAACAGAGGGACAAGAGGAGGAGGAGGCAGAGACAGGAGAGAAGATCTACACAGGGAGAGGGAGAGACAACAAAAGATCCTGCTGAGGAGGGGAGAAGAAAAAAACACGACACGTCCTATTTAGGATGTCCTTCACATCAGCCGTGCTCGCGTCAGATACGGCAGCGTGGCGACAGACGGGGCACGCAGCAGCCATCTTTATATTTCTTCCCCCCCGCCTGCCTGCATGTCAGAGGCACCTATGAGCTTGGCTGGGTCCTGTTGATACAGAGAGGCTGCCTCATCACATGCCTGTCCGATTTCCACAAAATCTACTGTGCCTCTAACACTATATATGGACTAGATGGGAACCATATGGGAAAAGCTGAGAATGAGAGCAGATGATCGGTGGCTGCTGCTCGAGGAATATAACCCTCCAGGGACAGATGACAGGTTTAGTCAGTGGACACCAGTCATTTAACAATGTGAGCATGAAATTCCCTATTCCCTCCTCAAATGTATTCACCCTCCCGGTATCATTTTTCTTTCTTTTCAACCCAAAACACCAGCGACCGGCACAAGGGGGGTTTGAAGCCGACTTACAGCCCCCATCATGCATCAGGGGGTGTCACATTATGCCAAATTATCATGCGGTTGCTAGGTGAGGGCCAATGGCGTGGCTTCGGGGAGGACAGGATGGATGGATAAGTAGCGTGGAGAGGTAAGAGGAGGGATTGGGAAGGGAGGGAGCAGGGGGTTGGTGCATGTGTGCAAGTGTATGTAGCTGCATGGCACATGATAAACAAACCGCTATTCTTAAAAGAAAAGGAAAATCTATTGTCCGAGGAGAGATATGCATCATGATGAATAAACAGGATATTAAAATCCTCACATAAATTCTCTGCAACTCAATACAAATGCTGGGAAGGATCAGCACAACAACAAAAAACTATCCAACTGTGTAAAATAAAAACCCATTTACTATAGCTGCCACTTCGACCGCCTTTTTAAAAGGGAATTCATTGATAAAACCGCACTGAGCCAAAGAAGACTTGGATGCCCCCGTAGCCAATAGCCATACTCGCAGTAAACCCACAGACAAGGTGTCCTATATTTCATACACCAGCATTTTGCAGGCAAAGGAAAAGCACTTCTACTACAATAGAGCAGATTTGGCTGGTGGCCGGTGAACTCTAGAAGTGGACGTTTATTGGATATTTTCCACAGTTTTCCAGGCAGTATGCCATACACATAAAGTATGGGTAGAGAGTAAAACAACCAATACCATGAGGGTAAATCACACATCAAATAAAGAATAGGTAGTATATGTAGTGCATTATTAGGGTGGTTATTTAAATGTGTTAGTAGTATGTGTTACCATTATTTTTTAAATGAATACTTAATACATTTTTCAGACATTTTATAGCTCAAACAATTAAGCATCTGATTAATCAACAGTAATACATTAATTGTTAGTAGCAAATAAATAGGACAATATTATAATTTACAATCATTATTATTATTATGCATATTTTGACTCGTATTTCCACCATTACGGCGGAATTGTCTGTGTAAAAGGGGCTTATGGTAACAGCACTCATACAGGATATTTAAATTTAAGCATTGTATAATACCCATACGGATTATACAAGTAAAGTCAACTTTCTATGTATGTCTTTAGACCCCAGACGCCCCTATAACATGCTGCCTGGGTCAGTGTCTTTCCTATGGTGAGTTAGTGTATCTCACTGCTGCAACTCCCAAGGGTGCAACCAGACCAATCACTGCATCAATCTCATTGAGCTTTTTGACCTTCACAGCCACAACAAGGTGTCCCATAACACACTTAACCAAAACAGGCAAAGCCAAGACTACAGGGCTTGAGCTGAACAGCTCACAGTTACCGAATAGTCAACACAGAGGAACTTACACGGAAACGCTTATTGAGCGGCTACAGGAGGTTTTGATGGAAACAGTTTTCTGAATGGAGCTGCAAGAAGACATTACCTTTTTCTTGTCCCACACATGCCAGGCACATGTTCTTGTGACATAAATTAACCTAATATCACTTCCCTGCGATCTTTTCAAGTCATCGTCTGTATTATTAATTTACATGCACAAAGAGCAGGAATTGTAGTGCATGAGCTGCGGTTTGTGAATGGACAAGGTGCAGTACATGTGCTGCTGTGTACAACATCTGTTTTGAGGTTTGAAAGGGGGGATGAAAGTGCTCTGTGGTCCAGCTGGACTGCACTCATTAGTTGTACTCTGCTGCCCTCTGGTGCTCAACAGCATCAACAGTCCAGAAAATGTCCTGAGAGTGCAAAGTCGGCCTAATAAAAAAGCTGTTGTTGTCATTAGAAACACAACATAGATGTTGAAATTAGTTTAAACTAAAAATATGAACACATTTCACCTCAAAATCCATATCTTTGAATGGATTTGAAAGAAAAATCTGTCTGCTCGATTGGAAACGCCTCCAGGTATAAGAAAAAGGAGGTAGAGGAAGGAGAATATGAAAGGTCAGATGGCAAGTTTTAGACTGATGGGAAAATAGATCCCCCCCCCCCCCCCACACACACACACACACACACATACACACACACCACCTACACTCTTCCGGGAGGCAACTACATCAAAATGGACGGGGGGATGTGGAGAGAGGTGGGGGTTGGATACTATATCATACAAGCACATACAAAAAAATAAATTAATCAGAGGAGAGAGGTGAGAGCGAGCAACACATGATAGGAAAGATGAAATACAAGAGCAGCAATGTAGACAATTAAAACTCCATTCGGGGAAAACAGATTAAAACAAATTAATCATCAGGCGTCAATTTATATTAATTGTATCCAATTGCAGCCTGGACAATAAGGCCACAGCTCAAGGCAGAATACTGTTGTTGTTTTTGGTGAGTTCTTTTTAAACTCTATTATTTCTACGTCCACTCTGACTCATCCACACACAAAACTGGGTCTCACACTCACACACACGCGTACACATACACACACACGCACACACACACATACACACACACACACAAAATCTCCCCCCCCACACCTTCTATTTTCTTGTCCCCCCCTCGTCCCCCTCCCCCTCCCCCAAATTACACTAATGTCTCCCCTCCGGATAAACAAACTGTACCACGAGATGTGCGCTTTAACCCAGTTAGTTAATAGCTACCAATAACCTCCCTAATGTGTGTCACGACCAAGTGGTCCCCTTCAAACCAGACCAAAATGTCTTTCCATGGTTTCCCCACTGAGGGGCAGACAGACATTCGCAGTGGAGGGGATAATCACACTGACACATATACACAGTCACACAGGCAGGCAGAGTGCACACTTTAAGAGATAGAAAGAGAAAGACAACAGGGAGTTGCACACTTTTTACCCTCACAAATACATTTTATGTGGGACACATTCAAGCCACTTAATGAATTGATCAACAGAAAAATCCATTGTTCTTCTAAATGTGGGCACAATGCAGAGACACAGTTTCGGAGGATCAATGAGATCAAAAGCAAGCCCCTATGTCACGATGAATATCTGCTCAAATTCTTATCAACTTAAACATCAAAGCATACTTAAAAAAAAGATGATTCATGCAGCATTAATGGTGGAGCAGGCAGTGGTGGCCTACTGCTGTCCCATGCTTTATGCTAGTGGTTACGCCAGGATAAACCGATGGATGCACATGTTTACACATGAAACAAAAAGGATTGGATTTATGTTTCTATCAAACCAGTGGAAGGGATGTGGGTCTCCAGGTTTCAATTGCCAGACATGAGCCACGCTTTCAAGCATTTTAAAACCACTATCTGGTTTGGTGGAAGAAAAGCCAGTCAGAAACCGCTTGCAAGCAAAATGCAATGCAAAATGGTCCTCGTTTATGGTAAATGGTCCTCATTTATATAACGCTTTTCTCCAAAGCGCTTTACAGTAATGACTGACATTCACCCATTCACACACACATTAACACACCGACGGTGGAGTCAACCACGCAGGGCGACAGCCAGCTCGTCAGGAGCAATCAGAGTGAGGTGACTTGCTCAGGGACACCCGGCACTCAGCTAGGAGGAGCCGGGGATTGAACCGGCAAGCTTGCGGTTGCCAGCCAACCCGCTCTACCTCCTGAGCTAACCCCCCTGATGTAATTCATTTTGAACAACCCAAGAAAGGGGTTGTTTATCTTGACAATAATGTGAAAAAGGCGGAAAACTTGTCACATCCATGTTGCGTCATCTGTCATTTCACCATGAAGTCAGTGATGTGGAACAAAGTCAGTATGAGGAGAAGCAAGAAAATATAATCAAGAATTTGAATAGAATGAAGCTTTTCTTTCGATAATATCTCCAGGCTATTTCAATGCCTTCACTGGGCTATCCAAATAACAACAACAAACACAGTTGCCTGTTGATTAAAAATTTCCGTTAATCAATGGGGAGTTAATTTCTTGGCTGAAACAAGTGTCGGTCTGACTGAGATGATTGTGCAGAGGGGGAAGTGATCCCTTTTCCGTTTTACACAGAAATGGCAGCAGAAGAATAAACAATTTCACGGTCTGTTGGGAACAGTTATACACGGCGTTGCACAATCACACCCGTTTTCTTCCTATTCACAGGCTGCTTTGTATCTGCATACCGTACTGCAATAAATAATTTCACCAATGCACAATACAGCAGAGCAGCTGTAAAAAGTAGGCAATATGTTGTACAAGAAAGAGCGAGAAACAGAACTGGCCATTGGCGCTAGCAGTGTTTAAAGTTTCCAGGGCAATCATTTAAAAGTGAAGCAAAGTTATATTCGTGACACAAATGTTCTATGTTTCTCCTGTACTTCTCCATTAAAAGTGTCTCTCAGTACATTGTTGTTGTTATGTCCAGGAAAGAATGACTGATAATTGTGGTCTAAGGAGAAACTTCAATTTGGGCATTAATAAAACACAATTTCCTGATGGTAACCATTATGAGTCAGCCTGAGTGGTTTTTAATTGAAAACATTAGGAAACAATTTTGTGATGGATTTACTTGGGTAACCTGGATCTAATGGGAGGGCAATGGAAGATGAAGGAAACAAAACAAAATGTGGAAAATGGAGGTGTTGCTGAAATGTAATGTTATCTAATGGTGAGAAAAGACAAAAACCTCTGGGAAATGCCTTGTCACCACGGTGACTCGCTCCTATGAAGATGCAGTCCCTTAACAGTTATATACGGCGTCCTCACAAGCTCTCTGGTGGCCGAGTTGGTGGGATAGTGACAGGAAACATCAAGAAAACAAAGGTTGCCATGGTTACAAGAGATTACTTTTGCTGATGTGGGAATTAATAGGGTGTTAAAAGACTGAGAACTGTGACAGCTCTATCCATAAATGTAACACATAAACATACACATTCATGTAGCATTGTCCCATTTTTTTCTATTTTATAACTTATGTTTATGAAAAATAAATGAACACTACACATTACATTGTACATTACACTGCATTCTGGAAAAACCACAGTATTTTATTGATTTTTGAAATAATTCCTGTGAAGAACTACAAGAGGCACTGCATTTATTTATTTTTTAAATAATGGGACACAAATGATGTAACCCAAACAGTTAGAGATTTTTAGGCTGTACTTTGTGTGCTGTGCTCTGTGATTTGGAGTCTGATCAAAGGCGAGCACAGTGCCGTCCTCCCATGCGAAGCAGCAGAAGCCACCAGCACCATATGTGTGTACCCATCAGTGGGTCCACATGCCATATGCCTGAATGTGCTGGTGTAATGCTTTCTCTGTGCCAATCAACTCACTGTCCGCTCAGCAATAGGAGTGTTCATCAATGCAGTCCAGGGGGGGTGGGGGGTATATAATAAATATATATATATATAGACAACCTACACACTCATATTTCTGTGTGCAGTTTGGCATACTGTACTAGTCTGTACTGTGCAGGGGTTTCTGTGTTTAGTGACAAAGTGCAGAAGTGTGTGAAGTGGAGCTCCGTGTGTTTGTTCAGGCGTAACCTCGCTAGACCCTGTTACTGGAATTGCGGGAGCTATGTGTGTTTGTGCAGCCTTGTTACTCTCCCTTAGCTGCTGGGCAGTGGAATATCCTCCCCAGTGTCGAGTTTCCCCATCATGATGGGATCATAGAGATGTGCCAAGACGCGCTGTGCCCAGGGAGCATCGCTCATTCTCGCACACTACGCCAGCCCCATATCAAAGTATCATTGCACACACACACACACACACACACAGACAGACACAAAGCAACCACCTGGAAAGTACTGCCGGACCCGGAGAACCCCAAAGTCTTGTGTTACGGTGTATACACACATCAAAGCACAGACAAACAACATTTACAACCACACAACCATAAAAGGTATTGCTTTTCTTCACAGAAGAAAGGTCAACTGCCACCTGAGCATTTACACTCACAGTACTTGGTCTAACATTCAAGTGTATATGCCTCTAAATGCTGTGCCAGTACACCCAAGGCCTATTGGCCAATGTACTGTGCAAGGGATTTTAGAAGAACCTGTTATGTGAACATGTTGTGTCAGTCATAAGTTGCAATGAATATAAGGTTTCACGCATGTGCTGCGTGAAACCACTGTAAGATCAATGCAACGTTCTCTATTTTTAGCAGTATCCTCAAAGCAAAGTGACATATAAATACTCTGTACTATCAGCTTCTTGGTGCTATCAATTACATTGCTCCATTACATTTTGGGAATAGTCCAGCAGGCAGGAATCTTACATGACAAGTCTGCCTCCAAGTTCAATGTAGACAAATTGCATTCAGTGTTTTCAAACATTCCCATGTCCCATGATACTTTCTGGTCACGTTTCCTGTCAAAATATATACACGTGGCATGCAGAGTGGGGAAAAGGCAATCGACTTAAATGAGGCCCGAGTTTTACAGTAACAGCAAGTATGTCTGATCACAAGAAGGCTTCATTTTCAATCACTGGAAAGAAGAGACAAGGTGTCGGCCAGAAGTGCTAGCCATCCAGACAGCCGGCGTGTGTGACCGACCCTTGGTGATGGAAATGTAGCACTACTAGCTCATCCCGTTTTTCGTACTAGTGTTGCCAAAAAGGTTGAGATGGCGTCTGCTATGGTATCTGGAAATCAAAGAGCATGGAAAGGTTACAGATGGTGTGGAGTGAAGTTTTAATTGGATGCAAATCAGCTAATTGTGTTTGCACGTTGAGAGGCGAGCTGCAAACTCTGCAAACGACATGTGCAAGAGGATAAACCGCACATACATACAAAGTCTGGGTCACACACAGCCAACAACCTCGTCTTACTCACACCTTAGCGATGGTCACCATGCAAACACACACACACACACACACACACACACATCATTGGCATGGGGTTGGGAAAGATAGCGGTGGTGAAAATGTCAAGTCCTCTCACTAACCACAAAGTTCAAGACCACCACGTATACATGCAAAATTGAGAATTCATTGTCTACCAAAATATGAGATCAAGTAGAATTAAGTGTCCAGTTATGATACATGAGTTAATATTACATACAACTGCTTCAAATATTTTTCTAAATACTTCAGTTAATCTCTCAAGGTAGTGGTGAACAATAAACCATTAACTGAAATGCTGGAAAAACCACTTTGGTTACTCAAACATGCTCCCTTGACCAGAATCCCATCTATATTCAATGCACTGATGGGGTTTCATAAATGTGAAACCGAGATCATCATTTATCTCATCGTAGGTAGCCCAGAAAACAAAACCAATGTCATTCTGCAAGATAAGCCTGAGAAGTCTGCCAACATCACAGAGAGGCTATCATTAGCTCCATCACTGAAAGCAATAACACGCAGAGACAGATGAAGAAAGTAAGAGAGAGAACTTATCAACGTTCTCCCCCCATAAGCCATAAAGCTGCGAGACCTTGCCAAGTCTGATAAGCAACATCCAACGCTCCTCTCTCTCTCCTACTTGTTTCACCCCACCCAACCCCTCCCTGCAGCTCCGTCTTGACAGCTGGGGCCCCAGTCCCACATCAGTGGAAATTTCCTGAAATGTCACTCCAGTAGATGGTCTGAGTGATTGCGTAGCGTGGGGAGTATTGCTGCAAAGGCCATACATAGACATACACACAATTCTCCCTCAGCCCATTGTCCCTTGTCCCCACGCGATGGCTGTCACCCCAACTCCAGATCTTGGAGGCAGAATTTGTCTGGCCATGCGCATCTTTCTGTCTCAAAACCCCACTGTGCCTTGCTTCCCTCAACCCCTTCATGTTGTGTCCTCACCTTCTCGTCCTTAGAGTTCAACCTGTCATGGTAACTTAGCCAGGGGCCAGGATGAAAAGGTGATAGGTCAGAGGGGAAACAGGAAGTCTGGAAAATTGGCTTCAATAGTTCAATCAGACAAACGTATGAATGGTCATGAGGAAGGATGGAAGTATATCTTTGAAGACTTCTCAATCTACACTGTCTATATGTTGCTTTATCATGAAAAGACGTCTGCAGCTATGCTAGTGGCTCTATATGATATTGGTATTCAGAAGGTGTAATATTGACCATGTTCTTTATAACCTGTTAGCATGCTAATGCTTGCATTAGTTTTGTTGTTATTTGGTGATGAACCAAAGTATTAGACAAATTAAAAATTTTGACTTAATGACTATGAAAAGGAATCACATTTACATTTAGGGCATTTAGCAGACGCTTTTCTCCAAAGCGACTTCCAATAAGTACATTTGTCAGAAGAAAGTGAAACAAGTCAGATGATCATTAATGTGCAAGTCTTACCGAGGGGAACAAACAGATAAATAGGTCAACAGTGTGGTTTAATTAGCACAACCACAGCCCTGTTAGCCTTGCATTAGCAACTCTGTGAGCAGTTGTACTTTAAATAGGTAAACAGCATCGCTGACAGAACAAAAACATTCAAGTCCATGTAACTGTGCTTTTAAACTCACCCTTTTAACGCCTTGCATTTTCAGTTAATCCTCACCGTCTCCGACATTGTCCACAAGTTCACCAGGTGCGAAAAGGGAAAGGGTGTTGAAGGCCGTGAACCGAATAAAGCTGGGACAGTGAGGGTGCGCATGAAGCCATGCGCAACCCAGTCTAGCTACAAGTGGCAGCATGGGTTACAGGCAGTTAATCACACAAGCGCTAATCTAGTTAGGAGATCAACAAATGAGCCTCTCACCGCTGAAAAGGAGGACACAGCCGCACAGACAATAGAACGGGTCAATGCCATTGTGTACGAGAACAACGGGAGGGGACGGAAAGGGAGCGTTATTGGAATAATTCACATCAAAATGAGAGTCTGGTGTACAACAGGAACACTAAGCTCTGCTTGCTGGTGGGGATTTCCACAAGACTCATTGCTTTTGGAATAACTGTTGTGGTGCCTTCATGTGTAAAAATAACACATTTGACATGTCAAAGTGACACATTTTTCCTGTGTTCCTTTTGTGTGTGTTAAAATGTATTATTTGGCATTTTAGATTGCTAAAGAATGTGAGTCACGCCACTGGATGTGGTCTGTATCTATGACAACCACCGAATTCTTTCTAATAAGCAATGTCAAGAAACGAGCTTGCAAAGCGTCTGGCTGTGAAGGGCTATTTAAAGGTAAGTGGTGGCGGCTGGCAGCACGTATGACAAAGCCATTGACTACAGAAAGGCTTCAGGATTTTCCACACCTCTTTTGGTCTCTATGGAAACAAGGACAGGAACACTCAGGCACACAGTAGCTGTGAATAGACCATCACAAGGGAAGAGAAAAACATGCGTCTTGCTACTGCCATTTCAGTCTAGACTCCGGTCCAGATGTTTTCAAACCCCCTGGAATCAAAGTATTGTTTGTGTGCCACTAATGCAGAGTAGGGCATCTCACACCTGATGCCTCCTGTATCTTTGTCTAAAATACAAGACTACAGCCAGATAGAAACTATGTCAGATACAACGCGTGGCTTATTTAACGATGGGAATGTGCTGCCAGTCATTTTAATCCATTTTAAGTCAACACAGATTCCTGTTAAAAGGGTTCATATTACTGCATGTTTAATCACATTTTGGCCTTGACTGTGAAAATTAAATTATTTTCCCTTCCTCCCTTCACTTCCAAATGAGGATATAGTCTGGTGATGACTGCTTATAACTGTTAAAAAAAAACACAAAGATGTTATGCTTTCACGAAGAGCATCTGTAAACTGTTATAAACACACTAAGACAGTGTTTGTTAAACTAAGCGGTCCCAAAAGTGGGAAATGGCTTTTGCCGTCAAGCAAATGCAAACAGAGGCTGCTCTGCAACGACCAAGTACTCGACCCCTGGTTGAAATGACAACACATTCTATTTAAAATGTGCAGTTTGTGATCTATTTTTAGACAAAAGCTGGCTATATTGAAAAAGTATTTTTATACCTTCGGCATCTCATCCAATTATAGCCACATATTCAATTTTAAGCTTTGTTTCATGTAGCCAAAATGCTGTTGCAGTTGCAGACACGTGCACTGATGAATGTTTTTGGAAGAGAGCAGATGACAAAGTGCCACTGGCTGACCCAGACAGAGGAGGTGAGCGTTTGAGACAGTGGCAAACAGAGAGAGAGAGAGAGAGAGACAGAGACAGAGAGAGGTCTTTCCTCGTCGACAACAGGAAACACCATCATCTCCGTCTGACCTGTACTATTGCTAATGCTATCTGCTATACTTCAGAATCCTCCCCCTCTCCTGCCCAGTGAGAGTGACGGGAGCTTTGATGTTGAGAGAGCGTGTCTATGTTACTAGGCTTCTTAGTCAAAAATTCTACCCTCCTTCAGGTTTTCACAGTTTCTTTTTCATCAATCGGTGGCAGCCGCGACAAAGCCAACTGAGGAGAGAAGAAAAAAGAAATAAGAGAGGTGAGAAAAGAAGAGAGGAGTCGTGCAACGGGGAGGTAGCGCGTGCGAGGAGAAAAGGAGGTCAGATAGCGGATGATGTTTAATTGCACTGAGCCAGAGAGTGTGAACACCTGAAGGTGTACGGTTTCGCTTTGGTTTTAAGAAGCAGAACAAATGGACGAATAAACAGACTGAAAAAGAAGGTTGTTACAGTATTGTGAAGTACATGTGACTTGAAGAGTGTTTTTCTGTTTAAAATAGCTACTTCTACTTAAAAGACACCAACAACATCATACAAATATGCACTCAAAAGTGTTCAAAGACAGAAGAGACGAGCAGGGGAGAATTCTTGAATTACCAATCTATATCATTACATTTGCTGTCAGACACTGACAGAAAAACACTGTTGGGTTTTTGGCCTTTTCTCTCACTCACTGCATGATTTGTTTTCATCCATTCTCCCTCCGGCACTCACACACGCACTCTCTCCCTAATCATCTCTCTTCGAAATGTTGAGGTTGAGCTGTGCCTTTTTGAGTGGCCCTCTCCAATACAGATTATCAGCAGCTTGGCAGCTCCAATTAGTTGGTATTACAGATGTAATAATAAGGTAAAGCCCAGCTGTAGTAACGGAGATCACTTCGGTTCTCCAATCTCGTCCCCGGTGCAGCTGGAGAAAATCCCTTCAGAATTCCACATGAAACCTCCTCAGCAGGCTAATCTAACTTCAAAGTTGGATATGGATATTATCATCCAAGACAGCGACTCTCTGCCTCGGCCTCAAATGCCTCTGCCTTTTTTCCCCCCTTGTTTGCTGTCATTTATCAAACGATTAAACCCAATGTAAACCCAGTTAGGTGCCAAATGTAAAAGTGGAACTCGCGTTAACTTGATTTGCCCTTGTCTACCACATTGTCGGCCACATCCCTTCAGCTCTCAGCGCATTACTCAGTCTGTGTAGGGTCAATACTAATGCTGTCTTTATCCAATTCAAACTGTGACTGTGCAGGTAAAGCAGACAATTAGCTGACAGTTTCAGTCAGGAAATATTTCCCCTAAAATGTATTGGAAGTTAAGGTACACACAGCCTCGTTATTACAATTAGACTAATCAGAAAACGATCTTGTTATTGTTGGCGTTATTGAATTAAAAACCGCGTTAAGAATTAAATACCAAGATTGAATTAAACTCCAGCGGCGAAGCCATGTGGCAGATGGTAATATGGAGAACACTTGTCAGTGCTGGATGATGTGTGTATGATTAAAATATGTAGCTTGAAATGTCTTTCTGGCCATGCTTCTTTGGGTAAGTAATATATTTTTAACATTTTTGCCATCTGGACGACTGAAGTAGGGCACAAGGAGAACCCTGGAGACGCTTCAGTAGCTGAACAGGATGTCTCAAACTTCATGTCTTACATAGAAGGATGTAGCTGAGTGCAGTAAGTCAAGTTCAGGACAAGTTCACGACAGCACGGTCAAGTAAAGGTACCTATAGTGGATTTAAGCCATGTCAGCAGTGGTAATTTTATCACAGAGTGTGTGTGTGTGTGTGTGCTCCTGGGTTACATGTTTACATTGCATTCTGACATGTCAATCCAGGATGGTGTTAATTAATAGTGACAGATGCAGAGAAAAACTATTTTGTCTTGGATCTCAATTGTACTTGGTACTATTGTATGTTTAGTCTCCTTCTTTGTTTCTGGTCCCTTTTTTTTTTTTTTTTTTTTACATTTCTCTGCAATAAAGAAACATACAGACAGGGACAAGCTATGAAGAATAACATTATCAATCACAGCCACAGTGGAACAGGTCTTTCCAGATCCGAGGAGGATGTCTCCATTGTTTAATGACACTGAGGGAGGAAATGGTTTCTCCTTTGTTCCCTTACAACTGCATTACTGTCTGTATGGGTGTGCAGTACTGTACTCAGCTGACAGGACTGTATCATTTAGTAATTTTGACTTTTTTGTTTTTGGCACTGATCGTGTCTTCCCACTCGCTTTTATATAACTCTCCTCTGTATTGAAGAGGGCAGGGATTTTTAGATGGGTATTTTATGTTAGAGGATTTAGGTCCATCAACTGTAAAAAAAAAAAGTAAACAATAGCTCTGTTTATTGTGTACAGTGCTCTTACTTTTAACTCTAACGACTATTACTTGGCTTCCCTCTCCCTATCAATCTTACCTGTTTGTCAGGTTCATCTATCTTCCTGCCTTTCTGTTGTTCTTGCAGGTAATATTCAGGACCGGGGATGTCCATATTATTAAATTTCCCCTGCGTACTTTATAAGTGTTTAACTTCAAGGTAATTCATCAATTGATGTCGGCTAAAGCAATCATAAACAGTCCCCAGCTGGTAGAATATAACTACAACCATGCTCATTCTCTGTGGGTAACCTCGGCCATCTGGGATGAGCTATGACTATGAAAGCATACTGGTCCATGCTGGGCTAGACAGTAAGGAGATCTCGCAGTGATTTATTCATGACACAAGTGGGTGAAGACTCAGCCTTCCTCTCTGCTGCCCCGCTCCCTCGGCTCCCCCCTTTCTCCAGCTGCCTCCTAGACACCATCCCGTCCTCTCTGCTGTCTCCCACCATACTGCCCACATGCCTCCCTCACTTCACTTTCTACCTACTCATATTAATCACATCAAAACACCCAGAATAATTCACTTTCACTCCCACTGCACACTGAATGTATGAGAACCGACATTTCGACTGCGTGATCAGATAATGTTGGATTTTAAGAGTAGAATTTAATGAATTTATTCAATACTGAATTTGCAAGGCACAATATTATGGTCCAATGCAATAAACTGAAGAGTTAAGAGTTAGATGAGAAGATTAACATGGTTCTATATGCAAGTATGAAGCTACCACAAGCAGTCAGCTAACCTAGCTTAGCATAAGGACTGTGAACAGGGGAAAACATCTGCCTGGCTCTGTCCACAGGTAATAAAATATGCCTAAAGCTCACTAGTTAACACTGTGTATCTTGTTTGTTTAGTCTGTACAAGATCAAAATATAAAGAAGATGCGTGAAGACGTTTAACAAGATGCCCGTGCACCAGACTATTTCTTGCCCGGGACCAATAACTTCCTGCACTCTCTGCTGTTTTGGGCGGGCAATCTGTTTCCCCATGCTTCCCCCAAGTCTTTATGCTAAGCTAAGCTCACTGGCTGCTGGCAGGAACTTCATATTCAGGGGACAAACATTAGAGCGGTATCAAGTATTCCTTCAACGTAGATTGCAATAAACCCTGGATTTGACTTTTAGCTTTAATTTCCTTTATCTTATTCCATTAAAACAGGTGGCAAGACCCTAAAAGAATTAGCCCCACGAGCACAATGTTTAGTAGGGCAGCTGATGACAGAATGGCCTCTGTATTACCACATGTAAAAAGTTCAGGTTGTTTTATTAACCAACGAATGCACGCGCATACACACAGGTCCAGAGGGTATCTTATTAGCAGACTCACACCCTCACAGCTGGAGGTTGTCACATTGAGTGTTACTGTCAGTGACCACAGGGCAGGAGAAACCCAATGAAGAAACCAACAACACACCTGCCTTCTGCAGATGGTTCATTCTACAACATGCACATGCAAGTAAAGGGAAATATATGCACACTGCTGTTGTGGTTTGGAGTCACCTGTAATATTGAATTTTCCCTTCTTTCCTTCAATAATGATTATTATGCTAATTCAGACACCAAATGTTCCCTTTTTTTCTTTAAGGAGAATGAAACAATTAAAATCTTTGTTTAGTTGACAGCCCATCATTGTTACAAGCCTGGGGAGAAAGGCAATTTTGAATTTGCATAAATGACCCAAGATCATCCGTTAACCAGAAATGTGCTTGCATTTAGGTTCTACATATTTTGCGTAGCTGTCTTTCTTTGGGCCCTCACCTACCATTTCTACTGTGGCGTTTGGAGAAGAGCTTTGCACTACCACCACACCTGTTAATACTCCAGCTTGTTATAAGCATTACTGTGCAAAGCAATTCAAACAGCAACCTTTTTGCTGTCTAAACCTGCACACATTCAGATGCTCAGCTTCAAGTTGACTTAAGTTGTCAGTCTGATTGAATAATTTTACAGCGTTTGTCCTCCATGTACAAAACACGAATCCCTTCATACAAAATACTATCTATTTGGTAGTGTGTATGTGTGTGTGTGTGTGTGTGTGTGTGTGTATTTCAAGGAACCTTGCCCACTGAACTGGTGCTTTTCAATGCAGCTTTTAAATAGAATAATGTCACAGTCTGGTGCATTTGACGAAGGGAAACAGCCTTTTTTTTTTTAAATAAAAAATAAACGCTCCCACATAGCAGCTGTGATTTGAAGCCAACTTCCTGTCAAGGTTCTCAATACAGCTGCTCAGCAATTACTGTTAGATAACAGGAAACATGTATCACCTTCAATCAAATGCTAATCTAAGAAATCTAATGCTCACGCTGTCGCCTTACTGGGACACCAAATAAGTTACGGCTTGGAAAAAGATAGTTACATCCCCAACGATCCCCGTGAATCTGAAACACAAAAGTGAAAGTTGGCCCAATGGCATGCAGCACTTTTCATTTAATGGGCCATTACATCACTGTTGTTTGTACATTAGGCTTCGGTCGAACAGCAATAACATCCTGGGATGGGTGTTGCTGAGCGAAGCAGGTGACAAGCACATAGAACAACTGCCGGATCCTCATTAAAGTCAATGATGTGGGGGAATGGATGTCATGCTGGTGAGAGGAGAGGAGCCACCCTGAACATTGTCCAACATGGTAATAAAGGCTGAAATTGTTTCTGTTTTGTTCATCACTAATGATTACATTTTGCTTGTCGCATTAAGACAATAAAAACTCCAATATGTCTCCAGCCAGATAGAGAGCAAGCAGACGGGCACCTTTTCGCCCATGCCAGAGGAGCATGGCATATTATCAAATCAAAACCACATCGGTCTGTCTGCAGATAGAAATTGAGTTATCAATATCAATATCAAGCAAATCCCATCAGTCTGGCACCTCTAGCTGTGAGTGGTTAAGGGGAGATGAAGGCAGAGAGTGTTACAGGAGAGATGAGGTGAACTTTTTGTTCTTACACTGAAACCTGACAACTGTCACAGTTTCACTACTGCAGCAAGGAGATGATTTCTTGAGTTATGTAATAATGTGACAGCGGAAACACCACTAGTACCATCGCTGTCACTGAAGCTGCTGGAATTGTGGGTCTTATGCCTGCAGGGGTATATTTTAGATGTGTACACATGTCAGTATACATTCTCATACACATCCAGTTCTCCTTCAACTCCTCTCCTACCACTCTTTGCTTAACATCTCACATTCCTCTGTGGTTTCACCTGCAGTGAGTATCTACACCTCTTTCGCTCTCTTGTAAAGAGGGGATTCTCCCAGTCTTCTTCTGTCTCTCATCCATCATCATCCTCTGCCTTTACTCATTCCTTTCAATCTTGTTCCCCAATGCTACTGCACCATCTGGCTCAAGTGAAGTTGCCTTGGGGCTTGCATGACGCTGCTGCCAAACCTGAACTGAAGTCTAAAAAGGGGAACGTTTAAGATGGTCCTCCAAGCCGGCATATCGCCCTGCACTCTGTGCTGTTTCATGAGACCTTCTGATAGGGTTGGCCCTTGAAGAGAGCCTCCAGACAGCCTGGGAACAAACAAAACCATGAATAGGGGAAGGGCATTATTGTGGAAACCCTGCTGATTCCACTGTTCATAAATAATTGATTTTGTCAACATAACGAGTAATTGCAAAAATGTTGATATGGAACATATCAGTAAAATTCATTGGCTTGCACTTTCCTGCTTTTACAGCGACTAAAGCATGGTCATACTTGTTAATGGCTATATTTAGGTTTTCACTACACTTGGTAAAGGTTAGGGAAAGAACATGGTCTTGGTTTAATTTGAAAAATATAACTGCGACCCTCATCTATCATGCAATTTCTAATCCACTATGTCATCCTGAGCACATCTGTTTGGCTTCCGTGCAGTAAAAGATGTAGCTCTGGAAATATAAATGTTCCCAACAAACATAATGCAGGCAGCAAGTATGTGTCCGCCAAAATGCAAATGGTAGGACAAATTAGTAGTACATGTAATTTTGAGGAGCCAGCATTGGTCTGAAGCACGCAGACATAAAGACTGTATCACATTGAAAAAAAATTGCTTAGCAGAGCATGTCTCCGGGATGTCTCCCTCACCTGGTTTACCGGCAACAGTTTAGCAGGAATATTGCTAAATTGGCAAACTGCTCTACATTTCAAAACACACTCTCAGGTCTGTGGCGATCTGTCAGACCATTTTGAATTTCAGAGGAAGCCAGATCCTGCTGTTAAGTGCATCTTCAAGCTGAGAGCCAGCAGAAGGGTCCAAACACATGGCCATTTTGGGAGAGACTGCTGCTATCTCCTCTGCCTGGAATGACACACTTCATCTTTCATTTCATTTACCCATTTTATTCACTAGCAAGCTTTTCATTCTTCATCCCATGGAGGGGTGAACCATCTGGCTTGGCTCCACTGTGGATGTATTACCGATCACACAATACATCATCTGATTCATATAAACAACACCTGAGAACCAAAGGGGCAGTGGCAGACACAGACCCCCTTCCCTCCTTTTCAGTTAATCACAATATAATTAAAGGTATTTTAAACGAATAAACACATAAAGCCTGCACATCAACCACTAAAAACAGGAATTTACCTCACGTTACAAGATGTTTCTGCCTGATGCTCAACTGTTGGAATTAGTGTGGGAATATGTGTTCTTTGTCAATTCTCATACAACAGTTTTAGTGTAGTTATGACATAAGTCTTGTTAGCAACTCCATTTGTGTTACTAATTATTTGGGAAACACAACTAACAGTCAGTGCATGTGTGACTAATTTTAATATAGTGTGGACTAAAAATAAACCATCAATCTGTAACTGTTTGCATACAGTTTTTGCCAGTTTTCATACTATCATATAAACCACAGTGAAACCATGATGATGTTATATAATTGAGAAATCAGGTAAGGCAATGCTGCAGTCACAAGGTCGGCAGACAACACAGTGAGCATAAACCACTATTATTGCTTTTGGTACAGAACAAAAGCTTTTGTTATCCTGCCCTGTTGCATTTAACAGTTGCCATGGTGACACTGAGTCAGGAGAGGCTTAAGGAGGATCCCAAACTCGATAAAAGAAGGGTTTTCTAAATCTGACAGTGGAACTCTATTTCTTGTTTCTCTCTTGCATTTTCCATCACTGATCCTCACTGTGGAAAAGAGAAGAAGTGAGGAAAAAGGAGTCAAACAGGAATGAAAGGAACACAACAGAGTGAGATGTAAAGAGCCTTCCGGACGGAGCTGTGGGAAACGGAAGAGGCTGCGGGGTTCAGTCAGCAGAGACTGCCAGCAGAGAAAAATACCAGTAGTGTGGATATGAAGGCACACATCATTACACTGTGGAGACATCTCAAAGCAACTGGAGTCTGGGTCACCAAGCAGCCTGGGTTGAAACAGTTGGGCCTTTTTAAATTCAAATCTGGGGGTGATTCAGCGATTTCATTCGAATGAAATGTTCAGCACATAGGGTTTAATTCTCTAGGTTAAAAAAAATGGAGCTGGGTGACGGGTAATATTCCAAGAAAAAGACAGAATTTCTAAGATTAAAGTTGGAAATTTCAGAGAAAAAAAATGTATATTCTCTTAGCTTATATAGTCAGAAATTTGTGAGGATAAGCGGTAGACGATGGATGGATGGATGGATGGATGGATGGCATCTGCAGAGTGATGAAGTTGATCCAGCCTTACAAAGTGAAGTGATATGATTCCTTGACTAAAAAACATTATTCTTTTCCCTTTTGTTCTCGTAAATTTGTGACTTTATAATCTCTGAGAATATGAAAAAAGTATTCTGGTGAGTTTTTTTCTTGTAGATTTCCACTTTAATCTCAAACAATATGCATGTTTTTTTCTTTTAAATTGTTAGATTGTTCCTAGAATATTAACTCCCTCCCCCAGCTCCGTATTTTTAAAATACATTTTTTACTTACAATGGTCCTCATACGCTAATAGGCATGACCTTTTCTTAATTGCAAAAGAGGTTTTCACATGTATTCAAGAAGCATTCTTCTAGCAGATAACAGCCCAACAACGGCTCTAGCTCTTTCCTAAAGGGAATGAGACTCAATTTAAATTGCATTGAGCTCTTCTTGGTATTGATTCATTCTCGCCGACAGAACATAAAAACTTGCCAAACCATTTCTGCAAATTGCTTGCTTTTGCTAATGGACGAGGCGAGTGTGGAGAGGTTTGTGGCGGGCTGGATGGATAGAGGGAAGAGTAGAGAGCCCTTGTTAGGTCTTTCTGTTGATTAGGTCTGGTTCAACAGCCTTGTTAGTGGGCCGTGGCTTCTATTGTTTCATTCTCTGTGAACTTGCATGCTTCTGTTTGTGTCTATTGTGTACTTGTATGCTCAAGCATATAATCCATGTGTTTGTCTGACAACATAAGCCTCAAGGTTGCATCCAGAGAGCTAACTTGTGATTAAACCAGTGAGCCATTAGCAAATCAATGACTGGTGAGTAAACAAGGGAACCAGCTAACTAGTAAGTCACACATTCATGCAGGATTAATAAGGACCGGATTGTGCTTGAAATGTATGTACAAGGTTTTGTTGGACCACAATGGAAGGCAAAATACTTAATAGCTATTCTGAAGGCCACACTAGAAGATGTAGTGAAAAGTTAGCTGTCAAAGAGGGTAATAAAGTAAAAAAAAAAAAAAAAGAATGGGGATAAAGCTGCACATTTTCAGTCCCTCCTCAAAGAGATTCATAGTTGTGTCCGTCTGTACAAAAAAAAAGGGACAGAAATTGCAAAAAAAAAAAAGAATGTTTAAACCATACTGACTTTCTCACCTCCCCCCACCTGGCCAACTGATGCATTAATTAATGTCAGATTGTAGGTTTTGGAAAGCCTATGTCTGACATCAGAAATGTCACCCCCCGATGAAGCACTGGCCGCACAATCCTCCCCTACAGCAGTTGGGAGATCAAGGGATCAAGGGAGAGCTCCAGAGAAAGAAACACTCCTCCTTCACACATCCTTCTCCCACTCCTTTCCATCTACTCCTCTGTCACTCCCAAGCTAACACCTCGCTTACACTTCGGTCTCTTCAGCCCTCTCTATTTCACCTCCTTCCCTCTCCCCGTCTTCTTTTTCACCTCATCCCTTTCTCCCTCCCTGGGTGGAAAGTGAGGAGCAGAGACAGTTAATCTGAGAGTGATGGAGCTCTGACAGGCTGATCCCTCTGCCCTCTCCCCAGGGCGTGCAGCTGTGCCCGGGCTCTACGCCGCCTACCTCCCCAAATACACATCCACACAGAAACGGCAGGAATACACGCACCTCCACACATGCATGCATACATTTATAGCGATACCGAGGGAGCACACATGTGCACTTACTTACACCTCCACACTGATGCAGCACATGTGTGTGTACAGCTTTATATAAGGCATCACATTTCCATGCTGCACCCAGGATGTGCTGCAGAAATATGAAATGTCAAATAGGTCAAATGATGGGAAATCACAGGTAACAGGATTTTCTTTGGCCCAATTTGAGTATCAATAATTAAGTTAATAGATTTTTCTGGTGTTTTATGTGCATGGGCTACTGCAAAAGGTTGCAGAACGAGCTTGACGTCAAACCCAAAACTAGTTGAATGTTATTTGACATTTCAAAAGCTTTTTTCACATGTCATGTTTTGACATTTAATCATTCTCGATATCATCACGCTTTTAGAAAAAAGTTACACTCATACAGTGGCCAGTATTTAAACACATACACATTTACACATTAGGCCTTGATTTAGTGCTAGTTCTGCAACCAATAACTATTTTCAGTGTGGATAAATCAATAGAAAATAGTAAATAATAAAAAAACACAGTATTAGAGTCCAAGGTCACGTTTTCAAAGTCAATAATAATAATAATAATAATAATATTATTAATTATAAAGCACTTTTTGGATACTCAGAGACACTTTTACAATAAATGCTGGACAAATAAAATTGCTATCCAACCAACAGTCCAAAACCCAAAGATTTTCAGTCTACAGAGAACAGCAACAAATCCTCACATTAGTGAAGGTGAAACGGGGCGTATTTGCTTTGCAGGAAGATGATAAACTGTTAACCGGCTATCAAAAAACCTGCAGATTAATTGATTCAGCTCTCTTTAGCAGTGTACTGTATTTATCGTATCCCTCTCTGCCCAAACAGCCCATGAAGCATTACCCACACCTCTTAAGGATTTGATCTGTGCCAAGTCCATTAGACTAATCTGAAAAAATAAAAGCAGCACTCCCGTTTGCGCTCGCTCTCTTAGTCTCTCTCCACGCAAGCACACACACACTCGCGTGCACGCACACACATGCACACACACACATCGTATCTTCCATCAGCACATTCACCAGTGCCCTGCTGTTATCTGGGGATGTGATGTGCCATTTCTCTTTGAAGGCACTGTCACAGAATGGCTTATTTCACCAGTCCTCCAGACGCGGGGTTCTCTGTCTCTGGCAGGGTTTTTCCAACCAAGACAAAGGACAGAGCTGCCTGAGCCTCGCTGCCTCATTAGGAATAAGGCAGCATAGGCAACACAAAAGACACACGAATACAGTCCAGTGACACGTGGAAGGAAGAGGGAAATGAGCCAAAGTCATCTCCGTTTTAATCCGTTTTATTATTTCTATATTCATGTGCTGACTGTAAATCCCTCTGAGGCAGTTTTGTGATTTCGGGCTATATAAATAAAATTGAACGGGAAATTTGCAGCTGATCTAAATGAAGTAAAATAGTTCAGTTAATAAAAGCATCCATGTCACTAGCAAATATATAGCAACAGGTAGATGAATTGCACATGTTGCTTTTAGCTGTTTTGTAAGTGCGATATATGCTGTGACGAGTGGCAGCAGAATATACTGCCTGGAGCAGTGGCAATGGCTTGTTTGTCACTGAATTTGAGTGTTTCAGAAACAACATTTCTCAACTGTCTCGCTCCATCAGTATGTTTGACAACAACACTAAAAAGTGTAAATATACAGCACATCTTGAAGTTGAGGACAGCTTATTTTTGGAAGATAGAGACCTGGAAAAACGGTGGCTTTTCTAAGAATTGGTGTGTGAGCATCTCTTATATAATGATATGTTTACTTTGCTGAGGAGATTTATTTAGATAGGTCATGGATGTGGGCAAACTGTGCAGTTATCCTTAGCACGACTCTCTCTGTCCATCACCTACGTTTTCATTTCAATGTAATTCACAAGCTCACAACACATCCACAACAATCCACAACCTTCTACTTCTAAATTTAGTCTACTGTATATTAACATATGGAGCGGTTACGCAAGTCGCTAGATCAGAGTAAATAATATACTTCCCTGATAATATAAGCATAGTCTTTCTCTGGATTTGTTTGCGCTTTGTTCTGGTTATTAGAACCCTGGAAGTAAGATACTTTTCCCCTGGGGTCTTTTTATCTTGCAGGCACATATTTCTCCCATATTTCTGTCTTCTTTTGTGCAAGAAAACTGTTCTGTGTCCAATCTAACTTCACTAAAACCCAACAGAGTACAGCAAACCAGATGCAGACAAGAGTGTATTCACGCACACACAAACCCACACATATGTACAAATTTGATAAAAGGGTTTCTCTTGACCCACAACAGCAGCTTCTGTGTGGTGGGAAAATATGCAACCGAATTCCTGTTATACTGTGTGCGTGTGTTTGTGTGCACTGCTGTTATGTAATCCTCATTATCTCTATCACGACATCAAATTCTTATCATTAAGCCTCTCTGAGATCATAGAGCATTTGGAGAAACATCAAAGTGCAACACAAACTTACTATCAAACACTCACAAATACACACACAGGATTGACTTAAACACACACACCCACACACACCCACATATACACACACATTGACGATCACAAACACAAAAAGGCAAACGCAGCGTGGTGTTTGGTGTTGATTTACTACCCTCGTCATAATCGTGATAAGTCTGGGACCTTCAGTCAAAAGATGCTTGATTGTATCCTTGAGCTTCCCCCACCACAGCACCTGCCTCATGAAAAATATATTTCTGTTCTGGCCACGAAGTTCACCAGTCGCCCCACCCCATCCATCTCTCTCTCTCTCTCTCTCTCTCTCTCTCTCTCTCTCTCTCTCTCTCTCTCTCTCTCTCTCTCTCTCTCGACATCTTTCGCTCAGAGCAGAAACTAGTTGCCATGGCTACAACCGTTAACACATCTGGCATAGTTATCTGGCACGCACATGCGCACTGAATGAAGCACGGACACACATTTTCACATGTACACACAATAAACACGTGCATATGTATAAAAAAAAGGCATTAATATGCATCGTTTTGCTGCACTGTTTTCATTTTCATGGCTGCAGTCTGAAGCTCATGTGGGAGAGATAACAGGCTGAGGCTTGTTGGGGGGGAAAACATCACTGGAGAACTTCACTGGTCTCAGTGATAATCCTGTTGGTGAATTTAACCCAACCTTTTATCTTAATCCGCTGGGAAATGGAGTTGATATTGAGACGAATTGAGTCCTCATAATATGAGGATGTTCCAAACGGATATTCAACATTCAGCCCGTATCAATTGTTGAGAGTTGAGAAATCAGAGAACTGCTCTGACTGTTCTAATACACACAAACATGCCTTCAAACAAGTAAATATAATCACTGTCAAATATAGCTCCAAGCACACTGTTTACACTGTCACATCCACCTACCTCATGTATATAAAGCAACGGCTGCATTAATCATCACAGATATATTTTTATATGGCTTGGCCAACAAAACCAATGCTGATTGGCCAATATTATTTCTTTACTTTCTTTTTCACATGAATTCATAATATAAAGAAACCGTTTGATTTAGATCCCTTGATTGTGACCAAACCATGTCCTGAGCGAGACAAAGCAAAAACCAACTTGAGTGCTCTCTGGTGAACACACTATATAATAGAGACACAGTTTCTTAATTATGTATATTCTGTTAGCATTTAAATATAGATTAGAGGTAATAAGGTAATAACAATGTAGCAAGCACAGGGTTAAAACCAATTAAGATTTAAAAGCACTGTCAAATAAATAGATTTTAAAAAATGTTCCAATAAAAGTAGCACATTTACACAGATGCGCTGATAATACTGGCTCCCTTACAATAACGTCAAAGACACAACCATCGAAGATTTTATATCCAGTCAAGATATATTTTCACGCTCAAAATCCTTTATATTTTCTTACTAACAATTTGTATTTTATTTAGAAGGTTCTACTTTTTTGTTCAACTGGTATTATAAGTCAACTTTGATTACAGAAGTCAACACCTCGTCTTGTCTCTTGCTTCCATTAAGGAACCAGGCTGACAGCTTCACCCCTGACGGGTGGCACATATCACAGCAGCTATAAATTATTTAATGGCAACCACAGAATAATGTTCTCCCTCAATAACAGATTCACTAAAATGTATAGTGGCTATCTGCTGTAACCGTGCTTCCCTGCTCTGCTTTGGTCTTTCCTTGTGTAGCAAATCCCTGATCTCAAGGGCCATCTTGAATGTAGCTCCAACCCCATCCAAGCGCAAATGGTCTGGAAAATACCCTTTGTGCATATGTGAACAGGTGTATTTTGTGACACTCTTCACAATCAGTGGCTTTCTGCACAAAAACACATTTATCATAGGCTAGGTGCACTAAAACAACACTGAGCAGCTTATACCACAAAGCAACCTGCTGGTGTGAAAACTGTAGTGCAAGACCTGTAACTAGCCGATATACATGTGAGAACATGCACTCACACACACACACATTCCACTTTATAAGTCAAAACATGTTTCTGTGGTTCCAAACACCTTCAATTAAAATTCACAATAACAATTCCTCAGGAGAACAACAGGCTACGCATACGTATGCACACACACACACACACACACACACAGCTGTGGAGGAGTTTCACTGTATAACAGATACCTGTGCGGTGCGTGCGATCAGCTGCCCCCACCCTAACCCCTGAGGACATCCCCTTGCCTCCCATTATACACGTTCTCTCTCTTCGCTTTACATACCATCGCTCCCCCAGTCTATCAACCACAGCAAAACAACCAGACGGACCAGTCACAACGTCAGATTCATAATAATTGGTGACTGACAGTCGGCTTTTCAATGGGCTTTGGTCACATTCCAGGTGAGCCTAAACAAACATTTCTTCCTCCTGTCAGAGCCACATGCGAGCCAATGGAAGACAGGAAAAATGTCATAACACTTGACAGTAAGATTCACAGAAAAACAACCAAATGTACAGGCTGTACTTTTAATAAATTGGCTTATATAATACAAACCCACTCAATCTTTCACATCCGAAACATGCTCATAAAACAAGATCTGGTCATAATTAATGATCAAACCAAAAACATATGTTAAAAACCATTGACAACATGGTCAAAGACTCCTTCAGTCACTTTGGAAAGGGTCTAACATCACCCAACAACCGCTTACTTCCCATAAAACACATCAAAAATATTTGTTGCTGAGTCTAAGCAACAACGGAGCAAAAGGAAGCACAGCAAGACAAAGAATGCTCTTCCTCTCTCATACCTTTTTGCCTTTCTTCTTACGATGGGCTGCTTTCCCGCCGCCTGCTTTCTCCTTAGCTTCCTCACTCATGTTCAGAGATCTCCCCCTGTTCCTCTCCTCTCCTCACTTTTTTTTTAAATCCAGCATGTAGGAGCTTATGGAGTGGAAGCCAAGCAGCTGCTGTCTTCACTGGTGAAATGTTGCCACAGAAATGTCCATTTAGAAGCAGTGAAGGAAGGATTGTTCCATGCAGAGTGGGAGTGCGCGTGGAGAGGAGAGACTGGGAGGACCGTACTGATGCTCTCTGCCTCCTCCTCCTCCTCTCCTCTTCCTCTCCACGTTCACAGACACACACTCACACACACTTGCGAGCACACTCGCCGAAGGTCCACTCCCACTTGCTGCCTTTGTCGTGCGCAATTGGCGACTCTCTTCGGCACAGTCAGAGGCAGGGTGTGGAGGCAGGAGAGTCAAGAGACATAGGCGGAGGAGACAGATGAGGAGGTGGAGGATGTTGATGTGTATGATTAAGGAAGGAAGAAATAATAAGAGGTAGACCGAAGGAGTATATTCCTGGTTGAATGTGGTGCTGCCTACCTGAGGCTGAAGACTGGAGACTCTCTGCCAAAAGGGACAAAAGACACCAACAAAAAGATGGGAAGAGAGACACAAAAAGAGACAGAAAAGAAGAGAATGATGGAAAAGAGTGTGAAATGGTGTTACTGGGGTTAGTGAAAGACAGAAAGAGCGAAAGGCTGAGACAGTAGAGGGGGGCGTGATCCACACAGTCTTTTCACTCTGCTGGCTGGATCTCTGCTGTTGCTCCCTGCTCAGACGTTGTGATATGAAATGAGACTCTCTAGTAGAGAGACACAGAGAGGGGGAAAACGAGAGAAGGAGGGAGTGAGAGAAAGAGAGAGAGAGAGAGAGAGAGAGAGAGAGAGAGAGAGAGAGAGAGAGAGAGAGAGAGAGAGAGAGAGAGAGAGAGAGGATCATTAACACGATGCATCAGGTCCTTCCAGAAAAGGAAGTCTCCCCACTAGCCTCTGCCAGCAGGATCAGCTTACTGGAAACTGGAACAGAACTGCAACCAGCACTGGATGACTGACTGGGTAGGTTGAGGTATTGAGGTGTGTGTGTGTGTGTGTGTGTGTGTGTGTGTGTGTGCGTGTGTATGTGTGTGTGTGTGTGTGTGTGCCTGGGTGTGTGAGACACGCAGAGTGAAGACAAGGAGACGTGCACACAAGGTTGATCATATCCAAACAAACAATATCCAACCACTGTGACGACTCAACAGATTCACAGGGATAGAGAGAGAGAGAGAGAGAGAGAGAGAGAGAGACTTCAAAAAAATAGAAAGACCATGTCTTCCCAGCTCCAACAAGCCGTGGCTCTTCACCGATGAAACCTCTCGCTAATGAGGCGGGAGGAGAGTGGGTCAGAGAGAATGGGAGAAAACAGAAACAAAAAGCCCTGGATGACAGAGGGAGACATCGGGAGGAGGGGTGAGAAACAGACAGGAGAGAGAAAATGGCATTTGGAGATGGGGAGGAGTGAGGTGGGGAGGGCGAGAAAACAATGTGATATCAGTGAAACAGGCAAAGCAGGGAAGCATGGAGAGAATGAAAGAACAAATGAGGAGGAGACATAGGCACGGAGAGGCAGGGTTTGTTGTGATTTCCCTCTGAACAACAGGTTCTTTATTCTGGGGCATATATTGGTCTTAACCAACCCTCCCTCCCTCCCTCCTGCTCCTGAAAGCTGTATGCCTCTTAACAGAGAGATGAAGGCGGGCTTCTCTGGTCAGGTAGACATTTCTTCAGTATGTATTCAGTGGCCTCATCCTGAGGCTGTAATGTTACAACCCCACTTCATGAATGCACAAAAGACAAATTCCTACTATTGAAATGTAGCTACAACAAGCATCTGTATCACATCCATCTGCTGGCTATGGCCAATGAACACTCCGGCCGTCAAATCACCTGGGCTGATATACCGGCCGATATTCGCTTTCTGCAGATACTGTATGTTGTTAGTAGTGAATATGTCAGACGATGAATAGCCAGAAATTTCACCCTAGCCGAGAGACACAATCAGACACAACAACTGTGATATTTCCATGTGAGGACTGGGTAAATGTTTGTAAGCTTGTTTGGTAGTTAAGAGGAAACAACTCATTAGAGAAGGAAGATAAAGGGAGTGGGATGGATTTACTCCAATTTAGTTTACTTTCCCATCACCGCTGGCTTTGCTGCTGTTTGTGTACATAAAACTCGTTTCTGCTTCACTCACTCTGCAGTCTATCTGGTATAGCATTAACGAATGAAGACTGAAGGATGACATCATTTAAAAAATCTAACTAATGGATGATTCAAACTGGTGTTATTGGGGTTATGATTATTATAATCAGAGACTTGAAGCAGTTAAGACAAGCAGGCACTTGCATGACAACGGCTATATAGAGGTGTTGCCTAGATTATAATAGAATTATTGCTGTACACCTGCCGGGCGGCAACCTCCAAGTCTGAAACTTTTGCTAGTTTCAAGTCCTCTTCAATGCGATATGATGTTCATTTCCTAAATGATGGTCCCATTTACAGTGACATAGCCTATAAACCAGGTTATACTTTAGGGCATGCCTACCTTGTGATTGACAGGTCACTACCATGACATTGTCCGGACTGTGAGTAGTCTGTGTTTTTGTCTTAACGTCTTTAAATTGAACTGTAACCTTATCAGTCGCCTTCTTGTTTCACTTCTGGTTACAAAAAGCCAAGATGGCGACAGCCAAAATCAAGGCTTCAAATCGGCATTCCACAATCCAATGGGTGGTAACGTAGTGACTACATCCACTTCTTATACAGTCTATGGATTGCACTTAATTACAGGTCACTTTGAGAGAGGAGAGAGGAGCTATTCCATATAAAATGCTGTAAATTTGACTTGGCACTAAAAAAGAATTATTGTATAACAATGGTATAGGAATGAAAGTGAGATTAGGGTGATTCAGTTTCCTAATATACGTATATTCCCAATATATGCACACATTAAATCAAAATATTGCATCAAAGTTTGTTTACCTTCAATAAAGGTTTTCCTAACCCCCAAAACTGTGCTCTACCTCAGTGAAATGACAGATTAGCAGCGGGAGCAACAATGACATATGATGTCCTCCAGTTGAGACCATCATCCTCCTCTGTCATGTTCTCTTCACTCGACCTTCCCCCATCTACAACAGCAAGTCCTCAGAGTGAGAGCAGAGAAGGATTACACACTGCTATAAACATTAATCTGCGGCTTCACTCCCTTTTGTGCGACAGTAAGTGTGCATGTACAGTATAACTGATGGGGATGTGTGCACGTTTGATTTCATGGGTGCTTACAGCTGATTTGTGTGCGTGTTTCCGGGTGTGGTTCCTCAGACTTGCTTGTGTCTTGACAAGCCGAGTGCCATCAATTCATTATATTGGAGAGAAGGCAGACATGTCTACAGCTTATATCTCTAAAACTAGGCAACTCACACTAAAACAGGTTGATAAATTAAAGAGGAAAAATATGCCTTTTGGATTTTAGGGTGAACTGATTTTGGGGAGGAACTAAAAATGTAATCAAACAGCACCTTGTTAGGCTATAAGAAGAAAAATATCTTGTTTTTTTACATTTTAAAAATATCTCATACATACAAAAAGCTGTTTTTTTTTGTTATGATGGCAGCAAGAATTTGCCACATTCTTATATAAGTAAGACAATCAAAATATCTAAAGCTGTAACAATGGATATGTAAAGTAAAATGTAGAGGATGTATGTTCAGCAGACTGTCATATATTGCCTATTTAAGCCTTTTTAACCTTTGGACACACTCGGCTTGGCTTGACCTAACTAATAAACGGGGGGGGGGGGGGGGGGGGGGATCAAAAGGAGTATTTCTCTCCTTGCAGTAATCCACTAAAGAAGCAGGACGTAGTGTCCCCAAACCAGTTGTTACAGCCCTGATAACATGAGGAAAGAGAGGTAGATACAGATAGCAATCTGACTGACTGAGGGATGAACATAAGAGAGAGAAAGATGCAGAGGCACATATGGTGCCATCTTTTAGGGAGGGATATATAGAATTCTGACTATAATCATAATTTGATAAGATGTGTTATAACCCTTATGAGATATTCACATTGGATGTGTCCATTTAATGACTATGTTTCAAACAATAATGACATAGGCCAACATTAAGCAGTTGAACAGCCTTCAGATCTTTTATTATACGAGTCTTGACCTGGTGGCAAGGACCACACAACGGGATCAGACCGTGATCTTCTACCATTAGTGTGACTTTGACCATCCAAACTCATCACATTGCCTTCAGATCTCCGAGAGCAGAGATGGAAGTGGCCGGCACAGAGTTTTTTTACATTTAATAAGAGAAGAAATTATTCAGATGTTCAAATAAACAAAGTCCTTGGGGAAACAATGTGGCGGCCATACGCAGACTTTATGTCATGAAATCTGATCTTGAAAACCAGAACTAAGTGTAAATGTGGCCTCCTTTTCTGTGACATTCCTTTCGTCTGTCACTTCTGAAAACTAAAGAAAGCTTTACATTTGCAAACACCAGGTTTATGGAATATATCATGTATCCTTAATCCCTGACTATTTCTACCTTCAAATTGCTTTTTTTAATTAATATCTCTTTCGATGACATTTTTACTTACCACAGCCAACATTTATCCCGTATTTAGCAGGTGCTAATTTCAGTGACTCATCCAATCCTCATGGGAGCATGAGTGTCTGTACAATATTTCACAGCAATCTTGTTGAGACATATCAGTGAAATAAATATTCAGTTTCTGAACACAGTCATCCATAGAGCCAGGTTCATTGGCATGACTGGAAGTACTGAAAGGCACATATTGATTTTTCAGACTGCATGCGTCCTTTCAGGAATAGTGCAGATCTCATTAAAACAAGAAACCACACTCATAGAAATACCTCCACTGAAATGGCTTTGCTCATGTACATGTAAATCTGGGAAGGATTCTCCACCACAACTGTTACTCAGACATGTCAGCCACCCAGACTGTGACTAAAGCCACCCTACAACCCTTCACAGTAATGTGTCTTCTCACATCCATCAAGCTCGGGATCGAACCTCTCTGATCAATGTGCTGTATGCAGAGGCCAGATAGGGCCTGACAGACAGCTCTACAGGGGGCTCCTATCCAAGGCTCATGATGGGAGGCGTTCCATACAAATCAAGCGCCCCCTTCACTAAAAATCAATCATCACATAAGATGAATGCTGCTGCCTCCATAAAAACAAGCCTCCAGTGAATCATGCCGAACTAAGCATCAATTCAATGATGTTCTTAGTGCACAGAATAACAGCGGATGCAACTTCTGTCTCATTTCAGTTCACATTTTGAAATTGACTGATACGTTTATCTGTAATCAATGATTGAAAGCGAGGTCATTATTACCCCAATCAGTTTGCCTATACGAGCAGCAGCATTTGTTTTATTGCAGTAATCTATAGATAATGTGCTTAAGTCCGAGCTCTGCATGAAAATGCGTTTTTAACACCTTTCCGAGCAAATGTGTAAAACTGGTTAATGTTTACTTGATGAAAGCACCGGGATGGATATATGATTCAACGAAGACGACTACAGAACTTGGACACACCTTAAAGCCCATTGGTACCTCTATTGGGTTAATTACATAACCACATAGATAAACATGCCCATCCTTTTTAACTGCACCTAACCTGTGCAGAGAAGAATGAGGGGCTCAACTGCAGCTGTGTCCTTTCATGTGTGACAACAATGAGGGCTAAAATGCAGACCTACTTTCCCTGGTAATCAGGTCAGGTCCGGACAGGTGCTGGATTGAGGGCTCCGGTTTTAATCTAACGTTTGGAGAGTCATTTGTATTACTGACCAATTTAACACACATTGTAACAAACAAACTGAGAGGAGAGGAGAGCCGAGATTAATTATAGTTTGTCTTATTATTTTTTTAAACATTAACATAACAAATGCAAAACTACAATTGTTTTTATATCTGCAAACCCTGTACAAATTCTAGGAAATATAAAGTACTTGTTGCTGCACAATTAATTAGGGATGCACGATATTGATTTTTTGAAGCCGATACCGATATCGATAACTTTCTGCTCCTCGGGACCGATACCGATACCGATAACCGATAATATTGTTATTCGTTTTTGAATGTATATTCAGATCAAATTCAGGTCAAAAACACTAATGACTAAGCTTAGGTAGATTTAGCATAGCTTTGCCTTTTACCAAACACCATACCAGATGTATCACAGTGACATGATGATTAATACTATGAACAAAAGAAAGCCAAGAACAGTTTTGACTCTTCAATAAAATGACAATATATATATATATATATATATATATATATATATATATATATATATATATATAAATATATATAAATATATATATATATATATATAATAAATGTGAAGAGTAGATAAACAAATATGTGTATTTCAACGGTATATCTGCACTACTACTGTCTATACCATACACACTCTCTGTCTGTGTGTGTCTCTCTCTCTCTCTCTCTCTCTCTCTCTCTCTCTCTCGCTCTCTCTCTCGCTCTCTCTCTCTCTCTCTCTCTGAGCGCGAGAGAGAGAGAAAGAGAACGGAAAGAGAACGGATAAATACAAGAAGTTTACAAACTTCTTGGTTACAGAAACATGGCATATTAATTTTATGGGGTTTAATGGAAAAAATAGCTCTGAATGAACAACAGCTGAGCAGAAGCGCTTGTCGACCGCCGCGGAGAAATACGCGTCTGGTCTGAACGGGGGGTGCGCGGATCGCTCGCGAATTTCGGCGGCGCGCTGCGCCGCGGCGCTTCCGCATGCAGTGTGAACCTGGCGTGAGAAGGGAGCGCTCGATTTGTGGATTAACTCCCTCCTCCGAAACCTGTGATACCACAGTAACCACATCACATGCTAAACGGGAGGCGCCTAGAACAAAACTAACGTCCCTCATCCCAATCCACCCGTAGCACTGTTTTAACACACACATCCTATCGTCGGATTATCGGAGGTATTAATAATTGTATCGGATTTATCGGGATGACGTCATAATTCCTATTATCGGGCCGATAATTATCGGTCCGATAATTATCGTGCATCCCTACAATTAATCTTACATAACTTCATGGATATTTACATCCATGCGTTGAAAACAACAACTCCAACAAGTCCTCCAAATGAAACAACAAAATATGTGCTTTGTCCATGCTCTCCAGAATGACACTCACACATGACACATGTTTTCTGATCTGACGCAACCATCGACAGGACAACATCATTTCTCAGGAAGATGGTAACAAAATCAAGAAAATTGCATATCTGCTTTTCAACACATTTGCACTGGATATGCATATCCCTTCACAAAAGAGATTTTTGCTAGTATCTGTGTAACTGTATCACGGTGAGTCGCTTCCTCACAGTCAGTTAATCCCCTCTGCAAATATTGTAAAGCCCATTCGAACACATCATCCTTGAGCAAATACACATGACGTCTTTTAATTGGCAGAGGCGCAATCTGCATTCCGGCGTGCATTGTTCTTAAAAATCAATACCGTTATCAAGCACTGCGATTGCTACTGGCTGCTTATTGTGAAAATTAATGCAGCATGCTATGCAAACATGACAAAGAGCCGACTATGGATTTTTGCATTTTAAATTTCCTGCCAAGGCATCAATTGCAGTTTTATGGTCGGGGTGCTTGTTTGCTTGCTTTTCCCACGTTTCTGCGCACATGTACAGTATGTCCACTTCTGTGTGTGTCAGTGGGAGACAGATGTGTATTTTTCTTAATATTGGCCTGTATCTCATGTAGACAGCACAGTGTTATTGGTAGATGTGCTGAAGAGTCTTGCACTTGCCTTGTTGTTGCTGACACTGCAATGTCCAGAGGCTGCCTGATCTCTCCAGTCAATCCAGTCTCACTGTGCTTGAGCTGCCGGGAAAAGCAGAGGAAGAGGTACTTAAAGTACAAGAACAGGCAGACAGTAGACTTCCTCAGCCATGATGGCGCACCAGAAACCTCCATTTTTAATTACACTCATTTCACGAAATAACTACTTTTACGATAAAATGACCATTCCGAAAGCAAGGTAATGACAGTACAGTACAGTGATGATAAGACGGTACTTACAAACCCATATTCCTCCTGAAAGTAACAGTAAACAGAAAGTTTAAGCAGGTGATGTTTTGTGCCTTTCCATTCAAATGGAGAGAATATGGTTTTCATGTGATGTAAAAAAAAACAGAATCTACCAGAAAATATATTTTTGTTTAGACATTCCATTTATTTCACCTTCCTCAGACAGGTAACGGCACCTGGCGAAACCTGTACTCGAGGCCAGGATTTACATCAAAACTGCCACAGATTGTTGAAATGTTCAGTACTGCTGCAGGGCTTTCACAAGAAACAACTTGTGATCAGTCTGTGCTATGATTGATGATCTGTTGCAGTGAGAAAAAACAACAACTACCAAGGATTTAGGTTAACTTCAATCTAAAAGTATTGTTTTACATGTGTCTTCGTGTAATGGCTTACTTCAGGTAATTTATACGTTTGTCACTGCAGCGGGTTTTTATAGTGTCGCTGAAACTGTATCTTTATCTACCTTACAGCTCCACTCAGTTAGCTGAAACATACCTACAACAGCAAAACAATAATTGGTTTATGTGCAGACCGGTACCGGATAGTTATGATGTAGCTCTGAGTTTAATTGTTCCTATCGTTCCATATGACCTCTCTCATCTGATCCGGTTTCCCAGTCTAATCTTTGTTTTCTATCCAATGAAGCAACATCTTTAGATCAATCTGCTAGTCAATCGAAGAGTTTTGGCTTCATTAAACATCTGTATTTACACTGGGCTCCAAAATAGTTGTAGGGAATCATGGGAATAATTAAAGTCTAAATGGTCTTAATTTTGTGTCGTCAATCTTTTGACGACGTTTGAAGCTCAAATGATTCCATGTAGCTTGCATAACAGAAACTGTTAACAGAAAATGGTCTGCAGTGTCACAGCTCCGGTATCATATGAATAACCTTACTCAACATGCTGGTTGTAAGCAAATGCTGACAATCAGTGCATTGGTTTGTTCTTGTTGAATGACTTAGCGAAACAGCATCTGGATGTCTATACTGGGAATTAGATGATAACTTAATTCTAATGACTCAGCAAACAGCATTACCTACCATTACATTTGACATAACTTGGTTTGAAACAGCATTAAGTTACATCTACCTGCTTAAAAGGGCTATTGATGTCAGGATGGCATTCACAGAAGATGGAGGATCAGCATTCAATGCAAATATAACTATTAACCCACATGACTCCTAATTTGACATTGTAAACATTAGAAGTGCCTTATTCTACTCATTAACATGTCATTTGTCCACCCCCCCAAGGCCCTGCGACTACAACACTATGTCCACATTGTGTTGTGTTGTTATAAGTCTGTTGCTCCTCCAGCTCTAAACCGCATTAATCTCTGTTTTAATATCATCATAATGTATTCTGATGGTATCTCCCAAGCAGCCCTTTGGCAAAGGAGTTAGTTGCAGAGACAATAGAGAAGTGCCACTGCATCATCCTCAAATAGTTTTAATGTTTTATAGCTGTCAATAAAGCATCTCCTTTCTTTATGTATTGCATTTTGAAATATGAGACATTTCTTCCCATTTTGACTTGTCATAGCATGAAAAGCACTGGTGTGATTAATGGCATTGATTACTGTAGGCTAATGACACCTGGGGGTCATTTGCTGTATAAATAAATAAATAAATAAATGTGTGTGTGTGTGTGTGTGTGTGTATATATATATATATGATTTCTAATCTACACGCAGCTTTTGTCACTTTTGCAGCGTGAACACAATTGAAATGTTAAGAATTAAGTCACGTTACTGTAGATGTGGGACACAGTTGAAATCGCGTAGCAACAGTTTAAAACCTAGTTTTGACAGCAGATTAGCATTAGCGACAAAGTGGAACCAACCAGGAAACAAAGCTATCTCGTGGTGGAGAATAAAATGGTACCTGGCTCGCTACTTTTGTTGGACCGGCCCTTCAACAGAACTATTTCTCTTTGGTGGCAGCAAACATGAAACCATGGTCCATGGTCGTCCGAGTACCCCTTCACCTAGCATGCTAACACTGTCAGCTAATAAGTTAGCTTGCCTAGCTAGTTAGCTCGCAGACGTTAGCCAGTCTTTCAGCCTCTTTGTTGACTTAAGTTACCTGTGTTGAGTCTGTGTCAATCCAGTTGTTTGAATCCTTATTGGTTTTCGATCCACACCGTGTGTCTCAATGCTTACATCTCCGTTTTTTACAAATTTATCTGAAACTGCTAAGTCTGGAGCTAAGATAGTCCAGGCCTGACAAGCCAGAACAGTGAAATCACTATTTAAGACATTTCATCTCCTTAGGACTAAAGTCAGACCTGACACACAAAAACAATGCACTCTGTAGAGGAAACCCTTTGGCCATCTTTGCAACAACCTGTTGCCATTACCCATCACTCATGTCTCATAAACACACAGATACCTAAAAAAAAAAAAAAACATTGTTTCACCAAATAATTAGTTTAATTTGTTGAACCAAATACAAAAATACTCACTAAATTATTAGTGTTAGTAGACTAATTGTAATCATTACAATGAATTCCAGTTCTGTAGACATGTATTTTGATTCATAGCCTACATTTAAGTCGCTGAAACACTACTATTAACTGTCAAACCAGCTTTCCCCTAGTCAGTGTTGCCAAATGGTTTAGTTAAGTCACTCCGCAAATATACCCCATGTAAAATGAACATTCACAGGAGATCAAAAATGGGGCCACGCCTCTGTAATATTTCAGCTTCAGTTGGTACACGTTGACTTGATTTTGTGCGTCGCTATATACAAATGTGAAATATGTAAGAATGTGTGCGTGTCACGAGAAAATGAAAGTATGCACTCGCTGCTTGTCACGACCTGTAGGCTTCTGTCAATTAATGTTTGAGCGTGGCGTTACTAGATCAATAGAATATTTGTTTTTCCTCCAAAGAGCTGACAGGTCACGTGAGTCTCCCTCTGACTGGATAAAAGCTGTGTTGCGTGCGACCAAATTGCCCTTCTCTTTTAGCCGGAGAATATCATCTCCTTCTCCCTCTGTTTGCCTCCTGCATAACCACACACATACACACACACACTGGAACACATGGTTGATTCAGGACTGCTGTTCTGCCAGCAACATCATCACTCTCCTTCCCACCCTTGTCTCCATGGAGACAAGCTTCCAGAGCTGGCTGGTTCCAGACCGTTGTGAATCAGCACAGACTAAAAAGGGAAAGGGGGGTTGGGGGGTCTTTGTGTTAAACATGACTAAAATAACAGCATGAGCTCTGCTTTATCTTTGTCCCAACACTGAGGTAATCAAAGTGTTTGACTGTTCACCCGTGCAGGTGTGACAGGGAACGGGGAATATAATCATAAAAGATGTCTGTGTCTGAGATTTGTCTCGTCATTCGTGTATTCATATGGTACCATCTTTCTGTGCATGTACTTTACTGAATAATTCCACCTCCTCTTCGGCTAACACTACGCCATTCGCTAATCCATAACTACAGGATGTCATTTTGAACTGGTGGTTGTTCATTTTCAGGCACATTAAATGTGATGTCCTTATTTTCTCGTGCACTCAGAGGAGACAACATCGTAAAATGCAACAAGGGAACGTTGTTTTATTGGTTTTATCGGCTTGATTGACCTCAGGTACAGCATATTGCATGGCTTCACTAATGTGATCTCTGCATTTTGCCTATTTCACAACTACCAAATAAAGGTAATATGTGTTTTTATTATGTCAGGCTTGCTTGCATATGCTATTTTCCTTTTCCACAGGTCCAAGGGGCTGGAAACACTTTGGACATCCCATAAAAGAGAAGAGAATGTAGATTATATTAACATTGTTTTTCAGCCATAGCAAAATGTAGGGTCGGAGTCTTTGTGAGGGAGTGACGATGTCAAAGACTATACCAACTCTCAATGCTATACATATTTCACATATTTTAGCCCCTGTCTGTCTTTAACCTGTAGTGTCATCTTTTCCCTCTCATAACATAATACAATGGAAAACATTTTTGCATTTCTGAGAATCATGATCCCTTTACAAACTCATGTGTAGACCTGCTGACTGCCGGAGTTGCCCATGTGCTGGAATAGGATGGTGGGTCCATGAATTTGAGAAACAGGCTCCCCGATCAGCACTACATTAGAAACACTGATGGGGCCCAAAAACTGATTGCAGAACAGAGTGTAGAACGAAGCTGGGCCTCTTTGTCAGTCAAAGAAACATCAATCACCACAATCAGCTCCAAGCTTCAGTGATAAATGTACCGACAGCTGGGCGCTTCAACAGTCGGGACAATGTCGGAAGTGTTCAGTGAAGTCGGTTTTAGACCGGATGTAATGGATCTGCTGGAGCGTGTGGACTTTATGTGTGTAAGGTTCATTTAGAGGAGCAACGGAAGAGAAAACTTTCATCAGCTTAACACCTTCACCTTAACGAGAAGCCTGAATGGGTACTCATCGCATTTATAGGCACTGATACATAACCGTGCATAAAAATAAACACAGGAGCACGAAGCATGTGTTCATGCCATACCGTGTGTGTGTACAATTACAGAGGAATTGAACCTTATTAAAGGTCAGAGGGCACATGAATTCTTAGGAGTGCACCAAGTGCAATACAGGGGTACAGAAAGAGCAACGTCTAGTTTATGGAGGAGGGAGGGAGCAAAGGAAGCGGTTTTCCACTCCTGGCAACATTCTGCACATTTAGGTTTTACTGTGAGTGTCTGTGGTGTATCAGAGTATGAGAGCAGGAAAGGGAGAGAAAGGGAGGGTGGTGAGGGAGAGGAAAGGCCACATTGGCTCATCATTTTCAGATGACACTTTGCTGAACTAGTGAGATGTACTCCCCTCCAAAACCATCATTTTGTTTTGCTGTTGTCTTTAAATCTCATATTATGGTGGCACCTGTTAGGTTGTTAGGTTTCACCTCAAATAAAACTCCTCCCGGCCACTTCAGCACAAACAAAGGTAGCAATCATATCTTTGTTTTAACAGCCAAATGCTACAACCACAGCTTTCCTAACTTGTAGATGCGAGGACAGACACATGCTTGGGGTCAGTGCTGGGTGATGGTCAAGAGTGATGGCTGCTTACCTCACTGCAATGCTGATTAGAGAGTTGTGGAGCAGAGAGAGATGCCAGGGTTGCAAAGGAATTGTTTTCCAAATAAGCATCTTGTGGGATTGTGGGTTTCTTATAATTGGGCTCAGACAAGTCTAGGCGCAGATCTAGTGAGAGACAACAGACAAATGGGGTGAAAAAAAGGAAAAACAAGTTGTCCATCCACAAGCTTTCCTCAATGCTGGAAGATGAAGAACCGGTTGAACAGAGCAACGATCCTAAAGTGAACCGAGCCAAGCCCTGATGATTAAAGAAGATTGCTCCCCTTTTGACGTAACAGAAGCAAGCACAGACTAAACAGAGCACAAGTGGCATACAGGATCCGGCACACAATGGAAGTGAAATGCCGAACTCCTTAATGTCCTTAGGGCAGGTACATTGTTGCGCCCCATTAACTATGAAGTCCTTTCAAAATGACTAAGGTAGAACATCACTGGCCATTGCCACTCGCTCTCAGGCCTGAGAACGCGATGCAAACATTCACACGTGTGCTGCACAGTGCGCTCGCACGCACATACAAGTGGGCAGACACACACGCCTGCACTCATGCACTATACAAAGACACAATAACATGTGAGTGTGAAAGGCATGGACAGACCTTTCACAATAACATGTGAGTGTGAAAGGCATGGACAGACCTTAATTGTTAGGAAGGAATCAAGCAAACAAATGATGTCATTATCTCAATGCAGACTGGCTTGACTATTATTACCATACCAGTGGGAGGCATTTGGCATTCTGGCTTTTCATAGTTTTGAGAGAGCGAGAGAGAAAAGAAAGAGACAATTGTTCTGGATTATTCTAAAATAATGTGAAGTTTTCACATGTCAAACATGCAGTGTCACAGTGGAAAAGTCATTCAGCTGTATTGGTATTTCTGTCATCCATTAAAAAGCGCCAGGAATACCTCTAACGTGTTTCTACAGAAGGCAATCCCCAAGGGCATTCCACTTCACTGCTGCCTTTTTCTTTTTTTAAAAAGCATTAGTGTACAGGAGGCATACAAATTATCATGAAACATGATGAGAGCAGGATGAAGGCTGTAATATGCAGGTCCCCATAGCAACCACACAAAACGGCATGCACTCACCATGGCAACAGAGATGGCAAGGGAATATTGCGGAGACAGGGTTGGAGCTGGTTCTGGCCTCTGGCTGTTTGAAGTGATAGATGCATGCCTGCAGCACAGCATCAGTAAGTAGTTCACTCGCACTGAAATATAATGGCAAACATGTTACTTCTGTTAATAAATACCGGTAGTGACTGCTTTTTTTTCAAAATGTGGGAAATAATTTTATTGCAGAACTTAAAGTCGTTTTAAGAGTAATAAATCTCAAGTGAGATATCTCAAGTTAGATATCTACAAAAGTTTTACATTGATGGATGGATGGATTTTATGATGTTATTGGCTGAAATTGGTTGGTGCTAGCTGATGTAAGAATGCATCATATTTTGTTTTCCAAGAAGGAAAAAATAGTGGATTTTGATATGAAATTATGAAGAAATTGATTTTTAAAGCATATTTTGTTGAATACAGTACACAGTTTGCCCAGGGATGTGATCCAAAAGGGTACTTTAAATATATCATATTATATTAGATATCAGTATTTTCTATTTGAGGTAACTGTGTGAAGGGAAACTATAAAAAAGAATTTCATTGCTCAGTGTGAACTATGTTTCTACTGTGTGACAAATAAAAATCTTGAATCTTGAATATTAAAGGTTGAGTAGGTGACTCTATTCAGAAACACTTTCTATTATATTACTTGAAACTGGAAACATACTGATAGCAATGAATAAATGAAATACTACTAAAAATAATAATTTGTGGCCGTGGCAGGACTGTAAAAACCTTGTCAAATCCAAATGAACAATTAGCTTGCAAAACACAGTGCAGCATTTAACAGTATTTTTGCTAACATGTTCACAACGTGTAGCTGTGTAGGCCTAGGTGATAATATGTTAGTGCTGTTTAAAGCTTGTGTTCCACCCAACCAATGCCAGTTATTGTAGTTTAAAGGGATAGTTGGATATTTTGTGAAACAGGCTTAATCCCTTTCAGACAGAAAACCGCGTTCTATCTAAAAGGATTCATGGGAAGCTAGCATGTTCAGTTGGTTAGCCTAGCTTAGCATATAGACGACTTGAAACAGGAGTTAGCCTGACTCTGTCAGAGAGTAGGAAAATGTGCATGCAACTACTTATTAAGTATGTTTAAGCTGTACAAAATGTATGTTTAAACCGTACAAAAGCTGAAAAGTTGTTTATGTGTTTAGTTGCTTTGGTTTTTGTGCGGGATACACAAGCTATACAAGATATTATGTGCAAATGAGTTTAGAGACACCTAGCTAGCTGTTTCCCCGTTTTCAGTAATGATGCTAAGCTAAGCTAACTGGCTGCTGGCATAGATAGTATGAGATTGGTGTCGTTCTTCTCAACTAACTATTATCACCTGAAGGCAAATAACTGTATCTCCTAAAAAAAAAAAAACATACCTTTAATAATTATATTCCTCTCCTGAACCCATCCTAACCTGAACCTATAACACTCATTTTAATCTTAGCCCAGAAGCTACTTAGACCTAAATAACATAAAGTTATAGAATTGCTGGACCAGAAGCACACACAGACATCCTTCTGTTCCTATACAGTTAAGGTACATCATGATATACAGTATACTACAGGCCTTGGTCAATAGAGCCACAGAGCCACAGACAGCTTACCTGAAATAACAAATAGACACAACTGCTGATGCTCCAAGGCCACAGCTGTACAGTAAACGAGAATGGTTTCACTGCTAGACAAGGAGAAACCCCCGGAACATACATCATCATCCTGTTACTGTTGCACACGGGGCAGGGGGGTAAATATAAAGACATCATCGCTCCCACATTGAGTCAAAATAAGCTCACTTATGGACACCCATCAAGATGCATAATTTACCATCATTTTGAAATACAAAATGACTAAAACGACCTCCCAAAATCTAAAACCCGCAAAAGAGACATAATTAATGCTGCACATTAAGTGGGCATTTTTTATAAAATAATCTCCCTAATGAGGTTGGTTGTCAGTGAAGTATTTTTCCTTTCATCAGCGCCTTTAATTAAATACTGAAACACAAAGAGACACACAGATATTAATCACTCTTGGTTTAAGCTGCTTTTCATTTCAGCAGCCATTAAAAGTTGCACCGCTTGAATGGCTTTCGCCGTCAGCCGAGGCTGAATGGAACTGTCTTTCTCTCCCTCAGTGAACTCAGGAGACCTTATTAAACACAACATGAAAAGATTTCAAGTGCAATACACACACAAGAAAAATATAGGTTGCTCAAAGTAGGATTTTGCACTTGGTGTTTCAGGGAAGACTGTAAACTCGAGATTGTTTGCCTTGATGAGATTCATAACTTCTTTACACTGATATTCAGCCAAGCTGGAGCGAGACTGTCTGTTGGAGCTGTCTGCTCAGTGGAACAATGGAGGGCAGGTGGGTGTGGCAGAGTGGCAGAGGCTACAACAACGACTCAATGTCTCCATCTAGTGGCAAAAATCTTTTTAACGTGCATTGTTTTTCAGAGCACAACATGTTCATGTTGTTAAAAAGTATTTCTCAAATCTGTTACAGCACAATTGGATGTTTGGATGGTTCGCTTGGATTGTGCAAACATTTTCATTTTTGAAATTTTGAAATTGTTATGATTATTTTCTCTTATATCCATCGCATTTTTACTCAAATACACACAGTATTATGCTAAATATCACAGTGTGGAGCTCACTTTTATTGCTTTCAGAATTATTGGTGCAAGTTCCCAAAATGTATATATATATATATATATATATATATATAAATCTCCTTCTCACCCCTGGTGGGGTGGTATCTGTGTCATCCTCGGGTCAAGCTCGGGTCCTCTACCAGAGGCCTGGGAGTTTGAGGGTTCTGCGCAGTATCTTGGCTGTTCCTAGGACTGCACTCTTCTGGACTGAGGCTTCAGATGTTGTTCCTGGGATCTGTTGGAGCCACTCTCCTAGTTTTGGGGTTACTGCCCCGAGTGCCCCCACTACCACGGGGACCACGCTAGCCTTGACCTTCCACATCTGTTCCAGCTGCTCTTTCAACCCTTGGTACTTCTCAATTTTCTCGTGTTCCTTCTTCCTGATGTTGGCGTCAGCTGGGATCGCCACATCTATCACCACCACTGTCTTCTGCTCTTTGTCCACCACCACTATGTCCGGTTGGTTAGCCCGGAGCTGTTTGTCAGTCTGGAAGCTGAAGTCCCACAGAACCTTGGCCCTGTTGTTCTCAGTCACCCTCTGTGGTATGGCCCATTGGGATTTAGGTACTTCTATTCCATACTGGTTGCAGATGTTCCTGTGTACTATCCCAGCCACTAGGTTGTGCCTCTCCATGTACGCTGATCCAGCTAGCATCTTACACCCTGCTACTATGTGCTGGACTGTCTCAGGGGCTTCTTTGCACAGTCTGCATCTTGGGTCTGATCTGAATAATAATTCTACATTGGTCACCCCTCTAATTAGGCCCTTGGACTTGCAGTGAGAAAAGGCAGATAAATGGCCCTGTTTTACATAAACTGGTTTCTGCCTGACAGATCTCAAGTAGTCTTGGAGACAAACGACCACTCAGAGGGAAGTGACAAAATACATCCTTGAAACAGTGACAGCTGCTTTGAGGTTAACGGAGAGTGGCTTGAAGATGTCATATCCCCGAGATAGAAGTGGTTCCACAGTTTGGGCTTGTGAGCGCTTACAAGGAAGCCGTGTCCATTTGCAAATCCTCACTGAAGTTGTGAGAATTTTCCCTTAAGAGCACATTTCCTCCCTGAAACTTCTCAGGTTTAATTCTGACACTCTCAAGAGCCCCTCCCCCCCAATAAAAACATCTATCCAGCATGTTTGCAGAAAAGGAAAGATCCAGACACAGAGGAACAACTGCAATCAAATATAATTATAGAACTGATTTATTATCAAAAAGTATCTGTGACTCAACTTTCTTTCTTTACTTTCATTTTTCAGCCAGTCTAGACATTTAATTTACTTCACATTTCTCATCTGTGCTTTTATACAACAACACTTTCACTTGGTCCAAATTAATTCATACCATATCTTATCACAAGAGTGCCACCATGTGCTGAAAACTAGGACAAGAGTGTAGCAATTTCCTGTCAAGTGACGGATTAGGGTTAAAGCTATTAAGAGTATGCTATTTAAATGTCAATCTGTATTTTACAAACAGTTCTCATAGATTGGCATCATCTCTATGAATTATCATATTTGGCATTGGCTGCATTAATCCAGCCTAGCAGAGGTTTGCATTGTGTCCTTCACTTTAAATATGAATAAAACGGTGGTGGCAATACTTCCTATATGGCACAAATAATTCAGTCTGCAAGTTGATTTATTCCACAGATCAAATGAGTCATTACAGTTAATCAGAAAGTTGTCCATGCAACAACTCCCTCAGCCCACCCACGTACTATTATATCACTCAAAAAATACACACAAATTATAGACTCATATCAGTGGTCATATATTATCAATATTATGCACAAAATAGAAAACTAGCATCTGTCTTTGACATCAATACATAGTGGCTGCAACGCTGCTTCTCTTGCACAAAATGTTTGTACGTTTTTTTTATATACACAAAGTAGTTACTACGCAGTGCATAGTCTCCGTTAAACTCTTTGTCGTGATATTATTGCATAATAAATATCATCTGTCTTTTAAGACTTGCTATGGTTCTGACACGTGTGCTGGCAAGAGCAAAAGACTCAAACTCAGTTAAGACAGAATAAATAAAACCTTCAGGAGTGAGTGCATGAAACAATGACACAAACAGTCATGGGTGTGAAACATGACCTTCTCCTCCGCTACGGTGCGTGCGTGTGTGTGTCTGTGTCTGTGTGTGTGTGTGCGGGCGCTCATGTCTGTAAATGTGATTACGTCATTAACAGAGGAACGTCGCCTCACAGACCCTGAGATAGCTGTCTGTCACCAACAATGTACTTGTAGAGTTACAATTAGATGAAATGTGGTTCCTCCAGTAGCCGCCGGGGCAGGCTAACTGCTTTGTTATAACATCTCCAGCAGGAAAGGGTTGAGCACTGCTACTTCCACGAAGCACTGCCAACATAAAGAAATAACAACTGTGTAATAAAATCATGGTGGAGCAGGTTACATTGTTCGTGGATTCTTTAATCGTACATTCTGAAGTTGTAATGTTATAAATTGTCATGACCTCTGCACCTCCTTGTGGAGTGAAAACAAACATTCCTGTTTTTTTCTTTTTCGGCGGAAAAAAGAAGAAGAAAAACTTAAACTTAACGTTAACTTAAAATCATCATATGGCATGAAGACAAGACATAATGTTCTCCGATTCATTGTCCCAAAACCCTTTTGCACTGTTTTCCCTTGTCATACATGTCACCTCTAACCAGTCATCGGGGGTCTAAGATGCTGGTTGATCAGTAGTCATTTTGGAAATAGAGAGGAAGTACATGACAGTGGGTTATATAAAACTATTTCAGCTACAAGTTGGTTTCCCATTCGAGAGGCTTGGTGGGATCTCAGCTGATTTGTGTGCTTCAGCATTATTTTTTTTTTAGTTTTTTTTAAGAAATAACCCACTTTATACTCTCTCCACCCCATTGAAGACTCACGTTTGGTTTCTGTATATTTTTCAGAGGGAACCCCTCAGAGTTAAAGGTCTCGCTCGTCCGCCTCGAGCAACGCCGCCTGTTTCACACTATGACGGTCATCAGAAAGCTATGACGCACATGTCTTCCACTTTGTGCTTCACACCTCTTCATTAATCAGCCCGCTATCAGGCGGTTTAGGTTGAGTCAGCCTGACAACTGCCTCAGCGAGCAGTGACACAGACTTCAGATTATCTCTACAAATTGTCCATCATTCACAGTCCTTTCATTCTCTCCATTATGCGTTTTGCTCCTATGCTTTGGTTGCTTATATTCCTGTTTTCTCTCTCTGTCTTCATTCACCTGTTTTTCTCGCTAAGCCCCCCCCCCTCTCTCTGTCTCTCTCAGTGTTGCAAGAGGAAGTTGGTTGCCATGTTGATGTCGTTGTTTGAAGCTCTGAGGGCCTCAAGGGCATCAGTCCTGGAAAAGCCCATTTCCACCAACAGTGCTACCTGGGGAACAAAAAAAAGCATCAGCCAAGATGACAGAGGAAGACAAATCATCATCTTGTACTGATACTAAGTCAGAATAAACATACACAGAAATACAGTGGTGAACACTCACCTGCTCCTCTGCAACAGGAGAATTTTCCAATAGAGGGGACTCTGAGGACGGGGGCGTCTGGACCTGGGGACGGGGTTCCATTGGGGGTCGATTCTGTCCTCTTTGTCTCAGGGAGGGGAATAACCTGGTCCACTGTAGCAACCCAGACTACCAACACAGGGACAGAGTCAAGTACTTTGCACAAAGATACTGTAAACTACAATATATCTTTATATGACGGGGCCGTCAGTCTGAGTATCAGTGCTGCAGTAAATCTGTGTATGTGTCCATCTACCTGTGGCTGTTGTCTGTTGTTCCTCATGGACTCGTTGTATTGGGCCAACAGCAGCTGCTGGTCGAGTATGTCCATCCTTTGCTGCCTCTGGATGTCCAGAGTAGCCCCCATCCCCAGGGGCGTCTCACTGCTTGGTTGGGAGCCTTGATGACCACAGATAACATTTAACAACACATTAATAGCTTAATATTGATAAGCTCCGACATTACTGTTGTTTTACTGGTAACGTTTGGTCACATTTATTATCACGCTGAGCTCCTCCACATACATAAACACAAGGAGCGAAGTCAGTGAACATCTAGAAACAGAAATGATAAAGAGTATTGATAAAGAACTGAACAGATAAGGAGTGTTGATAAGAGTAGACATATGAATGAAATTGTGAAGTCATCCCTAATAGGCAGACAAACATGCACGTAACACTGTGTAAAAGATGTTTACATCATCAATCATGAAAGTGCAACATTCCTCCAGAGCTGGTGACAGGTGTGAAGATATGCATCTGCTGCTTGTGAAAGGCATTCATATTTTACTTCAGATTGATGTTGTATCTTTTAGACATAAAATCATAGTAATAACCAGCAGTTTTTTTCTTGCAATTGTCAATTAATATCCCATATAATGAATGGCTATAAAAGTTGCAAGTATAGTGACCTTAGTTTTTATTTTTTTAAATGAGGGGAATTAAAAAAAATATGTAGGATAATTATACATACATTAATGCTGTAAATCATTCTGCATCACATAACTGTGCAACTATTAGTATCAATTAGAAAGAGAGGGACAAGAACTCCATGTCAGGCCCTGCAACACTGTTTACTGTGCAAAGGATTTGGACAGGATTTGTGTAAGCGATTACTAACGGCTGGACTCACTTGAGAAGACTGGCTCCAGAGTGTACCGTCCAATACAAGACACCCAGGCAGGTACAAAGAGGAGCTTCTGTAGCCAGAGAACATTGCAGTGGTACAGTCCGCCTGAGATCTGAAAGATTGATAAAAAAAAATGTATGTATATAAATATATAAATTAAACCTATTAGGCAACATTACATGACTTAAATTACTTACATGAAATGATACCTCACAAACTACAGCAAATTAGGACCAAACTGTGCTTATTGTTTTGATCCTCTGGCCCACATGTGTGCTGAGTCCAACTTCAACACACCATAAATCAAACACCCCATGTAAGTCCTCATGGTCATGTATTGCATATTACAGTTTAAAATACAGATAAACTTCAGAGATACACAGTAAAGAAAGAAGAACTTGGTTACTCACCAGTCCACTGAGTCCAAGGAGCCACATGAAGGGACCGGAAGTCAACAGCTGCACCACAGACGGAGACAGGCAGACAGAAACCATCAAGATCAGACCACAAGAAACCATGAACAGTAAAAGAGAACACAAGCAGAGCATGGGCTTACCTGCAAGCCTACTATGTAGACCAGAGATTTGTTGGTGATGTGGATGTGGCCCAGGACCTGGGTGACTGGCACCCTGGGGATCAACCAGTAGAATGGCACAAACAGAGAGAAGACTGGTGCAAGCCTGCGAGAGGAGAAAGGGAAAAGTCATGAGGTCAGCATTTCAGGCAATGTGGGAAAGACAATGCTTTTGGAACTAGTTATTTTACTATCTTTTTAGTTTGTCAAGTCCTTTTTATTTGTATGTTTTTGTAGGGGTGAGTTGCTTGCTGCCATCCAAAGTCCACGAGCATCTTAATACCAAATATAAAATATAATGCAAGCAGGAGGGGATTAAGAAATAATAAAAAAAAAATAATACTGCCCAAGTTTACATGGTGATATGCAGAGGTGAAAACATATGTTCACACTTAAATGACACATGATTAAAATACAATATAATACAATACCTTCCTCAATACCCGGCTATTAATATTTTAACTGCAGGATCCTCACTGTCCATAAAAGTGCATTCATGAAGCTAAGCTACTTAAGTTACCAAGCTACTCACAGTCCTGCAGGCAGTTCCTCCACCTCATAATCAAACAGAAACTGAAAGGCCTGGACCAGCAGGAAGTCAATCAGTGCAGAGAGACACCAAGTGCCCAACAGGAAGGACTAGAATTAGGCAAAGCATCATATATGATGATTAGAAAACACAACTAGAAAACAGAAAGCCTTGAACATGTCTTCCAACATTTCACTACATTTTCACAAACACAATGTCGGTGTCAAATATGGTAACTGTAGTTAGTGAGAACTGATTCATGCCAGATGCAGTTTTGTCCTCTTCCCTACAAGTTGTTCATCAGGTGAAGCTCATATTGATTTTGATTGATGATCAAATTTAAAATCCTGTTACAAAAGAGCCAAACATTTTGCTTTTGTTTATCAAAGTAAATGGAGAGTAAAATGGCAATTTATCAGAATAAATCCACCCATTTAATGTCGGTTTAATCTAATTCAGCTCAGAATATTAGCACATTTATTAAATTTGTATAGATGTATGTATTGATGTAACAATGGTATTTGGTACTTACAGCAAACTTCCTGGTGCCAAACCTCCTCTCAAAGATTCGGAAGTTGTAAATGAGTAGGCTGCTACAGAAGGAATCCTTCACGTCTAGACACACTAGCCTGCCACACAACAATCTCCACACCTTCAGCACAGGGAGAGCATGGTTATACACATGTCATACATACACCGGAAACACAGGTGAAAGTGGGCGACAATTTATTATTTTGTGCAATGATGCCTTTTTTGAATAACACAGCATATCTGTCACATATCAGACCTAACAAGGCACACTTAAATTCAATACCAAAACCTATTAAAAACTGGTAAAAAATAATTGAGGTGAATCTTATGGTCTTCATCAGAGAATGGAACTGGCTCCAATCACATGAATGGGGGTGGCTGTTGCTCAGGGTGGAGACCAGGTTGTCCTTTAGTGATAAAGTTTATATTTTGGTTTTAACAGGTGGACTAATACTGTATGGGGGTTATTATTAAGTAGCAGTGATGTTAGGTCAATAGCACACAAAATGGCATGGAAGTGACATGGTAACTGGGTAATAAACCACATAATTTATTAGCTATATTTGCAAAGCAAATGTTTTGTATAAAATTGAGAACAGTAGTTGTCAAATAGCTGCGGAAATGCATCTCAATGTCACTGTTATGCTATAGATATATATTTTTAAGCGAATTATTCTCTCTGACTTTTCCTCACAAACAGTCACGTCAGTTCCTTCTCTTTTGGTCCCCCACAGCTGTGTCTTAATACAAAGGCATGTACTGGAGAAGTACCTGGTGCTGCAGTGAGACAGTCTGCAGGTTGTATGAGAACAGTTCTTGGTACTGTGGCAGCAGGGTGAGTATCAAAGTCAGTCCATTGAGGACCAGCAGGAGGCCTTTAGACAGAGGAGCCTTGTCTGTGCAACACACAAACAAACACACATTCAATTTACGATGGACAGTGACTCCGCGAGCAGCTTTGCATGTGTTACGGTATATTTAGGCAAAGTTTTGTTGGTGGAAAGGAGATAAGCAGCTAGCTAATTTGTACATGGGGGTGGGGCACAGTTAAGGCTTACCGGTATATGAATTTAAGGCTAGCTGGCTACCGTATTTAGCTATTCAGAAGACGCCCCTTTCCATACATTTCCTGTCGATAATTAATGATGACACCTCACCTAGACCAACAGACTAAATGGAGAAGCAACGCGTAGGTTGTTAATTAGCTAAACGCAGCTGTGACGTTAACTGGTAGCTACCACTTCGGGTAAATGAATGACATCGCATTGCTAACGTCGGTTGGCTAGCTAGCTAGCTAGCTGTATTGCCGTTTAACTGGCAGGAGAAGCGGTGAGGGGACTGCCACAGTCCGGCTGACGTTTAACGGTGGATCCGGGATACTTACAGAGGCCCCGTGATCCGGTGGTGGTAAACATAGTGTCCAGATGAGGACCGTTAATCCCAAGGCAAAACAAAACTCTAAAACACTAAAATAAAGTTGGCGAAAGGATCCATGCTTTGACTGTGAAGAGTAACACAGGGGAAAGGGGATTCGCTACAGAAGCCCGAGGAGCCCAAAAAGGTTTAATACTCAGTCCAGTGATTTTTTAATAAAGCTGGCCTGTTGAGGGCGCTGTTACTCCATGTTGAAGACTAGATGAGACTCACCAGATATATATTTTCTTTTTACTGATAATTTAGATAATAACCTTATTCTAAAGAACACATTTCCATGAGGTCTATAATGCTTAAGTTTTTAATTCAACTAAATAATAAAACAAGTCCCACTTAACATTCTAATGCATTTTACAAAATTTAAAATAACAAAAAACGGAAATAAATTTGGGCCTGCAGTGATTAATTGCTACAACATGCTAGATAAAAATGTACAGCTACTACTGCCACCGCCACACCACCACTACTAATATTGCTACTTCTACTACTGCTACTACGACTACTACTACTACCACCACCACCACCACTACTACTACTACTACTACTACTACTACTACTACTACTACTACTACTAATAATAATAATAATAATAATAATAATAATGCATAACTAAATAGGAATAAATAAAAAAACATTAATCAGTAAAATAATAAAACACATAACAAATTGATTATATAAATAATGAAATGAAATGAAATAATGGAAATCCTTCAATTTTTAGGGTATACCCACATGATTGAATCAGTTATCAGTTTATAAAGTCACTTTGGATAAAAGTGTCAGCTAAAGAAATGTAATCTAATGTAATACTTCTACTTCCTCTACAAATAATAATAATAATAAAACAAATCAAATGAATAATAACAATAAGAATACATTATTTTAGCAAACATGTAAAGAAAACAATGACAAGTCATGATTACAGTGCATCCACACAGCAGTGAGAGCAAGGTCATCTCCATTTGTAGACTTTGTGACCATTAAGAGGTCCGTACTCAGGTTGATGACTACAGGATCTAACGACTGCAGCATCCCTCAAACTGTGATTGGGTGTCTTGCTCACAGGCATTTCAACAGGGATGCTTTAGTGAGATGATACTCCTGATGAGTGGCAGTTTCCTTACCCACAATTCCACCCTGCTGTTATCTGAACCTCATGTTATTCCCAGGCCCAGAAGCGCTGGTCTAATAATGTTTGTCATCTGACCATTTGCATCGTATGTAGTATGTGTTTATGGGACGGACAGGCATTGAAAGACCAGACAAGGAGTGTTTCATGTCTTGAAACCATGCGGTCAGCTTCCTAATAGAGAGGTAACAGTGTTAATTATCCTTGCGGCCTTGAGCAGGATGTGGCTGAACAAAGTCCAGATTAATGGCTTTTTCTTATGTTCCTCTTGGCCTCATGCACACAGTGTCATATCTTGTCAAGGTCCAGACTTCCTTTGCACAGGCCCTGCTTTGTCTTACACTACAGGCTGCCAGTTTTCTTCACATCAAACCACCGTTAGTATACCTTCATGCCTGGCTATGATGGCTCCTGAGCCAATTGATCGAATGCTTATGTTACGTCCAAGTGCATTTGAAAAGATATGGCGAACAGCTGTCTAATAGTGTTGCATTTCCCCATCATCCGCAGATGCAGTATGCGTGTTAGTTCCCATTGGTTAGTTCCCACCCATTAGGTCTATTTGGCTGCTTGTGGTCAGATGTGACTGCAAAGCAGAGCTCAGGAACAGCTTGCTAATTGTGTTTCAGACCTTCTCTGTCACTGATGTAGGGGTGAGGTCTAAAAAGGTTGCTTTGCCCCTGTTCTCAATCAAAGATAATCAGATTAAACAGCTCAGAGATGTGTGAAAGTGTGTGTGTGAATGTGCGTGTGTGTGTGCTTACCAATAAAGAGACTCCAGATTTGGAGACAGCCTTGACTCCTGCTGTTTGCTTTGTTCATTAAGAGGAGATGAGCAGATGGTTTGCTGGTCTGTGCAGTGCAGTACACACATACGGTCGGGCTCACACACACACACACACCACACACACACACACACACGGAAACACATGAAAATACACGTACACACACACACACATGCTAGGTCCTGTCACCTTAGTTTTATCCTCCATTTATCTTTTCCATTACACATCTCTCGGCAGGACAATGCTGGTCAGTGTATTGTGAGAGATGTGTGTGTGTGCGTGTGTGTGATACAAGGGGGCGTAAAAGAGTAGAGCGGTGCTGAATGAAGTCACAAACCTTTTTTAGTCAAGACAGCCTCAGAGGTGGTCACCTGAAAAGCTGATGACTCATTCACACATTCATTTATGTGAATCATTGCTATTTGCTTGTCAGCCACTCTGTATTCAGAAGGAACCGCTTGTAACGGGAGGTATTGTTTTAGTCCTGCATTGCAGCTTATCTGCCTGTGTCCAGGAAATGGCACACTGCACATTAACACAAGGTTGCATGAGCAAAATCTGGCCTGCTTCAAGGATTTTTTTTTTGCTTCAGAACAATGTAACATACACTACTTAGATCTTTAGAAAAACTTGACCAAATCCTGAGCATCTATTGTGTTTCCTAAGAGGACATTATTTGCTTCAAATATTTCAAACAATCAATGTTCAACAGCGCTTGTGATCCTCGACCCCTTACATAATTTATTACATATTCATTCATTTGCCCTCTGCAATAATGGAGTATTTTTTAGCTTTTTATGTAATCTTTCAGAATATCTTAATAACACTTTCCCCCCCTAAAAATCTAAATCACTAGTTGATATATTTAACCAGACATTTTCAGGGCAGCAATGATTCAGAAAATATTATTCATTAGTTAAATTACATCCCAATGCTAATATTTGGCCAGCAAAGATATTAAAATAGCCTCAAAATTTCACACAGCAAAGAATTTATGTTTTACTTTTTTTTGTTTCCATATTTCTTTTTCTATTTCTTGTTATCTTTACTATAAATTTACCAACAATGTGCTCTTAGCAATTTATTACCCAAATAATTTCTTTTAAAGTCCCTCACACTTCTTTATCCTGAGAAAAAAAACATGATTTAAAAAAATGAATGCAGCTGCAGACATAGAGAGAGAGAGAGAGAGAGAGAGAGAGAGAGAGAGAGAGAGAGAGAGAGAGAGAGAGAGAGAGAGAGAGAGAGAGAGAGTGCATCGTCATCATGTTTCACTAGAGGGCAGCTTACATGTGACCCTTCTCACCACCTTCCTGTTTGTCTGTCAATACTTATGTGTATGTTTGTGGAGATGGTGCACCAGTGAACGTCACATGACTCTCCACACAACATATGTAAAGGCATGCGAGCACATGGACTTTCCCTCCTCCACACACACAAAACTAACCCTGAGGATTAACCGTACCACCGAATGCAGGACTGTTTGTTGTTACAAGAACAACTGAACTCCAATTAAATCCCAAATTCAGACAGGTGCAATACATTTCGGAGAAATTTTTAAAAAAAATCTATCTTTTCACACAAAAAAACAACTAATGACTGATCAAATAAAGAAAGACACAATTTAATAAAAAGGATTTGTATTGTTTGTATTGTCAAACTGCACTACTGCATAACATACACAATACAAGTCATTTACTGACTGTACAACATGCCATTATGTTTTTGTGATGATAATAATAATAACAATAATAATGACAAAAATGATGACTATATACTGTATATGTACACAACTGTTGCAAGTTATATTCGTCACTTGTGTCCAGATAAACAGCACTGACAAAAAAAACAACTATGGTCATCTTCATCTAGGAATCTAAAAACCTTGATCGAAAGAAACAGTCAAACACATCATCAGAATAAAGTACTGCTCCCACTACGTCCGAGATTCAGTGATAAATGCAATAAATTAAACAAGAGAACAATGGGAAAGTTCAAATGTCACCCTTGAAAAGGTACGGGAGTCTTCTTGAGGACACTGCGTGACCGAGCATGCCTGTCCATTGTATTTCTCTTAAATGAGGAATATTCATCACTCTGTTCTTTCATTCATCTATCCATTCATCCGTCCATCCTTCCAGCTCGTCTTCAGTACATCCCGGTGTTCAGGAACACTCTGCCCTCTGAAATCCAGAAAGAAATCCAGTCTAATAAAACACAATCAGAATTCTATGAGTCACATTGAATTTACATTATTTAGGCCAGACCACAGTGACCGTAACAGCTGGAGGAAAAAAGGCCTTACGCTATAGATTTATTCATGTTAATATTGACCACAGATCATCAATCTAAGATCATTATTAAGTAAGGATCAGTTGAAAGTATTTTTCGGCCCCTGATCCCTGTTTTTGGCGATAAAACTTCCTGGCACAAAGGAACCACATCCTGCCCTGCTGTCTGACAGACAATTCCCTTTTAAATGATTTATTACTGGGTGTTAATTATGCAAATGATGTCCAAACAAACTCGTCACGAGGACAATTAAGACAGCCGTTAATTAGTGGCCAGTTCTCTTCTTGCTTCACTGACATTCAATTAAAAATTGGCTTTGAACAAGCACGCTGTCTGGTACGGCGGTCCTGGCACGGCGTGGAGCAGAGGTGGGCTGGAACCGTGCACTCTTTTGATGAGGCCGGGCTAGAGATCACGGCCATTTCTTTTTCTGTCTATTTAAGACGTTGCATGTGGGGATTTTTTTCATTAATGTATCCCTGTGAAGACAATAATGTTGGCAAAATAAATATATTAAACGCCCATCTCCATTAAAACGGTAGCCCCGGTGAACTGCCTCATGCTTCATTTAATTCTGTTCAACTTCTCAGGAGCGGTCTCTCTGTGAAATCTTTCAGAAGCCTTCCAGCAGACTGGTCAGTTAGGCATCAGTGAGTAATAATGAAATCTGTTGTCTCAGCTCAGTTGATAGGAGCTAAATAAAGCCCCAGCAGCAGGTATATGACTGTTTTCTCCCTTCACCATTCTGATCATGCTGAATTTCCATTTTTATTTATCACTATTAATAAGTAAACTATCCCTGTAAACTTGGTGCAGTGCGTTCATTTTGATACACGTATGAATGTTCATACACTTTTCATTTAATAATAAATAAATAAATTACAACTGTTTTCAAGAACTAAACTTTCACTCGTTTCATGTATGAATTTCCTTTACGTTGTCATTCGGTGACATGACAGCAGCTTTTCCACTTGATTCATTTCACTCTAATAATTGCACATCAGAATATGAAGCTGTTTTCACGGCTACAGTATTTGTTGTCTGGACACCTGTACCTTGTACTGTTGCCTTGGTGTCCAGCCTGCTGTCATCGTGATCGTTCCCATCCACGTCCTGGGTCACAGATTCTGTGTGAGTGGCTGCTGATGATTGATGGCCTGTAGTTTGGTCATTAATTAATAAAGACACTTAATTAGAGGAAAATTACGAGCACCGAAGGCTTAGTGACATTTAATATGAAAATGAGAATCACGTTGGTTGTGAGAACTTCAAACTCCCCCCCCACTCCCCCCCAACAGCTTCATGCTATTTCCCAACACAGTGCCTGTACCTGTGTGTGTGTTGGCGGTGTGCAGCAGGGTATGCTCTGCCTGATCGCGCAGTTTGACTTCCTCCTCTAAGGCCTCCTGTAGTCTCCTCTTACTCCTCTTTTCCTTCTTCAGGCGCTTCTGGATCAGAACTGAACAGAGGAGAAGAAAAACAAAGCACAGATGGCAAATGATGTTAAGTAAATATGTTTAGCAAATAACATTTTCCATTGTTTCTAATATAATTTAAACTTGACGTATCTATTTTTGCAGGAATTTGTTTTTTTTTATTTAGTTTGTTATATTTCTGCTTCCTGACCATCTGAGGCCTTTATGTCAAGAGATATGAGGGTCTTTGAGGTAAATGTGAGGTTATTGTGGTTTTAAATTAGATTTCAGAGTAATAGTTTGCAAATGAGGCTAAAAGTACAGAATATTTAAATTGGATGCATCACAGAGGATGTTCGACAGGTTTTAACAGCAGAATTGTCTGTATTTAGAAACACGTTAAAAAATGTTGCATAGTAACTATTATTTAACACCCAAATCAACACTTGCCATAATTTCTAGGTAAAAACCGTCATCTAACACTGACAGCTGAGCGTTTTCCCCCTCAGATAAACGCTGTGATGCCTGACGCTGTGATGCCTACCTCGGTTTTTCTGCTCCATGCTCAGCTGCCTCTCCAAGGTCTCTCTGAGCTCCCTCTCTCTGACCAGCTCCATCTTCAGCTCCGTCCTCTCCATCTGGTCCTGCTTCTCCTGGGCCCGGGCGTTCTCTATGGCAACCCTCAGCAGACCCTGCTTGGAGACACACAGGCACACATCAACAGGTTACACACTGATCAGGAGCCAGGAGAGGCGTCTGTCTTACTTCAAACACTTCACAGGGAGAGCTTCTTACTTCACCTCGTCACCTAAGCTTCTGTGGTTAAAACGCTTTAACAACGGCCGTGTGTTTTTGAAATTAAATGATAATAATTAAAAATTCTTATTTATTATTTAATACAAAGCTAGTCTTTCTTTATACGCTTGGTCGGACAATGTTGTGGACTAATGTTTAAATCAAGTGTATCATTTCCTTATTTACTCAGGCAGGAAAAGAAAATACATTTAATTTTAAACTCATGAGAGTTAATGTTGATCTTTTAACTACAGACTATCAGGGTCAGATGATGTTATTTTTTTGTTTTTTTGTTGCTCTTCTTCCTGTGAAATCCTAGCCAGTGAGTGTGCTTTCATTGTGACTCTGCTTTAACAAAGACATGTAAAATCTGAGAAGCAGGTCAGCACACGCCCAACCCAATTACTGCACATCTTAAATGTCTGCCTCGTCTGCTATTTACCATTTCAGGAAATCCCAAAGAGTGGCTCATCTCCCTTCCTATTCATCTCAGCGTATAATAATAATAAAGCCCGTCAGAGCCTCACCTGGATGTTCGTGAGCAGGGTCTCTATGGAGGACAAGCCTTCCGGGAAGATGAAGGGAGTGTGGTGGAGACCTGCTGGGAGCTTCTGTCCTGCGGGGTAAGATACCCTCTCACAGCCTGATGGGGGTTTCTGGTAGACTTGTCTATCACAGATCTCCCTGGTTGCCTGCGTGGCCAACAAGCTGTTATCTGGAGGGCAGAGAGACATTTGGATGTCTCTTGAGTTGAATCATTTAAAAGGCTGACAGTTTATTCTGCTTTATCTCGGCAGACATATTCTCTTTTTTTCTTGCCATGAAAAGACAAAAAAACAACAATGAATTGTAACAAATATTTGCCTGAATGTGGCCCTGATGTATTGTTAAGTTGTTCCCACATACATCACTCTGCTGTCGTAAATTCACCAAAAATCTGCAACTGAAAATAGTCCCACACAAATGCAAACTCCTGTTTGAGTGACGTCTGATAAAAACTACAATGCCCTGCAGTTTTCAGGAAAAGAAATGTGACAAAAAAAACCCAGAAATGTATATATTCATGACCTGCTTTTAAAGAAGTATGTCTTCAGTCGGAAAAGATGGGCTTGTGGATGAGCATCAGAGTAGGGAAGTATTAACACATTGCTTGTTTTGGTCTTTCTTGGGTTGCTTGCTAACAATAAAAAAAATATATAGACTACCCTCCATGCTTACCCTTAGAGCACCAGTGACTTAACTTTCTTTTCTGGAATGAGGACACCTTGGAAATGAATATTTTGAGAATTTGAAATGCAAGTGTAAAGTGCATTTTTAGACACGAGAGATGCAAATGAGTGTTGATTGCTCCTCAACAGAAGCCTGTTATTAAAATAAAATCATTAAAATCACTTTAAAAGTCACCCATTTATACACCCTGCTACATTTGAACATGTTATTGTACTTGTACTAAAACTGGATACATGTCAAAGCAGCTGGACATTTTGCAAAGAGAATGATGGAAAATGACACAATGTCAAACTGTATGCATGGCCTGCTGAAGTAAACAAAACAAAAGTAAAAAAAATGAATAGGTTTGTCTGTCTGGTCTTTTTCTTGCATTCATAACTCAATTTTATGTAGTTTTCCCATTTTGCATCTTTGTTTGTACACATTGTCTACTCTTTGTATTACAATACATTTATCTGGCAGATGCTTTTGTTCAATCAGTGCATTCAACTTCAGCATGAACAAGAGATTTCTTCCTCTCTTTTTCTGTGCTGTAAAAGAACTGTTTTGACAAGTGCTATGTAAATTAATGTTACATACTGTCTTTTGCTGTGCCACTCACTAATGTGAGCAGTTTTCCACCACCGCCAACAACATGCAAATTCTTTCCTTTTAAATATATTGCTTCCAAGCATTCAGGTGCCATGTTTGTCTCAAACCTGCAAATGCATAATCATTCCTGCAACATGTAATTAATCAAGGTTGAACGCAAATATCTACATAAATTATACATTTACTTTGTGTCTCGCAAACATATCAAGACCGACATGAAATAGTGTGTTTACACTAATTACTGTGCGTGTCTACACATTCACAGGAAGTCCTGGTTTGAAATTTCCCAAAATGTGGTTACCTTTTATTAGATGGCACTCTGCCTATTGATAATGCATCACAGCTTGACATCTCCCATAAAAACAGCTAAAAAGCTGCATTATGGATGACCATCTGTTTGTAAACCTGAGATTCGTGACAGTAGGGGAGATGAAGATTAGCTTTTTTTTCTCTTTTTTTTTGCATTCCCCCCTCACATCAGGCAGTTGCTCACTTTCCGCGTTTACTGTCATCCGAGCCACTGAGGAGGAAGACGTCCTGGGAGTCCGTTCGGTTACTGGAGCACAGACGGGTGTGAACGTGTGATGTGATATCTGGCACTTTTCTCTGTCTGTGACAAATGACAGTGTTTTCTCCACTTAGCTGACCACAGCATCTTCTGCTCCAAATCCACCCACCTCCCCTACGCCGCCTCGGCCTCACGTCTTGGCAACTGTCACATTCAAGGTGTTTCACAGATGAGAAGCAATATCCCCCCCCTCTCCCCAGCCCACCCCTCTTTCTCCCAATTTCTTGCTAAAAGCATTGCTCTGTAGAGAAAGGTAATTAGCAGGTGCTGGCGAGCTCAGCGGAGGGCATCCAACTACACTCCCGTGGCTCACATACAGACACACACACACACAGACACACACTCGTAGCCGCTGAAGTGCGCAGTCAGCAGCGTGGGCTCCCCAGGCTCCTTGGATGTGACTGATCCTTTATTGAGTTACTGTTTTACGCCTACTTTACCTCACACTCACACATACACACACACACACACACACGTTTGGCATAAATACACACACACACACACACACGGCTGCCAGCTTGTTTGATCATTTACCCATCTCCCTAACCAAGGTCACTGTCTGTTTTTCCCTTTTCTCCCAACTTCATCTCTCTTTTTCCCCTCTCTTATTCCTCTCCCACCCGTCCCCAGGGCTAATGAACTTCCCCACGTGAAGACTGCCAGTCAGCGGAAGAGAACAGGAGGGAGGGAGGGCGAAAGAGAAGGAGAGAGACAGACAGAGAATAAAATTCTGCTGATGTTTGGTTAATGGGAGTGAGGTGTCAGGGATGGCCTCTGATCTTTGCTGCATGGATACGTTGTTCAAAGACTACCGAAACAGCACACGCAGCCAAAACTCACTCACACACACACACACACACACACACACATTCAGAGATTATCATACAATGGATTGACAGAATGACAGGGCTGAAGTGCTCTTTGAAACTCCGTTCAATCCACGATAAACCTATCTTGTGATGCTCTAGGTTGAATACAAAAGCCAGCAATCCGGCAAATGTACATGCGTTTCATTTGCATGCAGCAAAATCAATTGAAAATCAATTGCATAAATGCAATGAGTGATGCATGGCATTCACGTCGCCGGTGCCACCGCTGCTTTGTCAATATGTTCACAGATACCTGACAGCATCTGAAGCCTTACCTGGGAGGCCTTTGTGATTTTTCAGATTCGATTACTGAATAATGCGATTCAGTATTAGAATACATTTACACAGGCGCGTGCACACACATACAAACTCTCAGTTTCTCTCCCTCTCTCCCGCGTTCCCTCTCTGTAGATTTCTGCTGACTGTTTGTCCTTGAGCAGTCCTCATTAAGCTAATGCAAACCTCCCTGACAGAGAGAACCAAACAACTGACGTTGCAGTGCCGTGGCAACGCGGGCCCTAACGACAGGGAGGCGGTCGTTATGCAGATGAGGTCCAGCTGAGAGCACGGGAGGCCGCCTGGCTCGTTAGGCCGCGGCCCGGCAAATGGCTCGCTAATGTAACACTGCTTCCTGGTCTAATGGAGCCCTGTTTTGCAGAATTATTTGTCTTTGCTCTCCGCGGGAAGCCAGGGAGGCTGCCGACAGCGAGGAGGAGAGGAGGAAGGAAGAAGGGCTGAGACAGTGAATCCTTATCGACCTGTTACTGAGATATCTCTCTTTTTTTTGTCAAACTGTTAGAAACCCTTTCTCTTTTCAAATAAATAGTGTTAAATAAACCATCACACACTTGCCACAAGTGTTTAAATGATTATAAATGATGACAAAGATGGATGGATTGGATGGAAACTGAGTGCTCGTTGTACCGCATTGGAATACTTTGTTTAAAGGCAATTGATTTGTCAGCGAAATAATCATTACTCATTAATAATCATTAAATGATTAATGACCGTAACCAGACGTTCTCAGAAAACAGCAAGAACTTGACCTCTGGAGTGTAAGCCGGCATTGTGAGTCACCAGTGCAGTGATCATCCAAAATGTGCCTGTATGGGCCGATAGCTCTGGTACTTCTGCTGGCAGCTTTCTCGAGAACTGCTCATCCAAACAACTTGACACTTGACACTGCATGTCCTTGGTTCCTGAGCAAAACATCTGCCACATCACAGTTTCATCCCCCTAGCAATGCTAGAGTATACGTGTCATTTGGGTGCCAAAGCTCATATGAACAATCCACCATGGATGTATAATAAGAACTGGAACACCTCAAGATGGCGCCTATTCAGTCCAATGATAACTGCTCACCTGGCACACATGCCATAAAAGCTTTCTTTCTTCCACTTTACTCTTTGAAGGTTTATGGTTCACTGATTATGCCTAATTTAAATAGTTTTTCTCAGCAATTGGAAATAAAACACCGCCATGGATGAAGCATTCATAATAGAAAGATTTTGAATTGATGCCGTTTGCCATTTGAGGTTTCCTGTCAATAGTTTTACAGGCGCCTATTTTAAAATGGCGGGCTATGGGGAAAAATACCTTTTTGGACCATAGTGGGATTGTTTCGTGCTGCAATACCATGAGTGACCACTGGGCAATATTAAGACCCATCATAAATACAAGTTAAAAGTTGAAAACATAACGGTGTGTCTTACCTCTGTCAGCGTTTCCCCTCTTGTTCTCCTTGCTGTACTCCATTGGGGTCCCGTCTGCCTCTCTGGCCCCATGCAGCAGACCAGGTGAGTGCCCCAACACATTGTGACTTGATGACAGGCCGTCATCGTGTAGGTCTGAAGCAGAGAAATATGAACAGTCAGAAAGATCACAACTCAGAAACTCCTTGCAGCTACAGCATCCCTCATGTTTGTCAGAATGCGCTCCCACAGGTGAGTTTACGTACGCGTGGTTTCTGCAGAGCGCTCTGTGTGAGACGGCGAACTCGACACACTGCTGCTGTGATTGGATGACATCTGAGCTTCCTCCAATGAGGGTGAAGGGGAGGGGCTGTCTCGCACTCGCTCCTACAAAACAACAACAAATATTACTAATAGTCACAAAATCAGCTGAAGATTATGGCATAAAATGACAAAACGGATTATGAAACCACAAAACATGAACCAAGCTTTATTTCAGAAACAAAACTGTGTAACACACAGAAGGTTACTTTTTTTCCTCCATACTTTTATGAAGCCTTTTGAGGCTGATTAGTTTGCCTAAAAATGTATGTGAATGAAAGGGAAATGCAGTAATTGAATTATTCCCACTTTTATCGTGTGTCTCTACCTACTGTCTGTCTATCTACTAGCCTGTAACATGTATTTAATTTATTAAAATCAATTTAAAATGTATTACATTAAATATATGATTTAAATGTAGCACACTAAATTGGGTGAATTCCAGTTTAGTTTCAAAAGCCGACACGCTAGTCGGTGCTACTCCGCTGAGCTTGGCTAGTTATGATGGTTAACAACCTGAATTACCAACTTCAATATCAAAACTGATACATTCAATTACAGCGAGTGCTAAGAGTAAAACAAAGTAGACTACATTTAGTTTTAGCTAAGGCTAGCTTGCCAGCTTTAACTAAAACTTTACTCTAAATTTGACCAAATGTAGTAGTGTTTTTCTTTCGAGGGCAAAACCGAATTATATTTGTTTAAAAGTTTGTAAACATAATATGACATTTCAACATTCAACATGACAAAATGTTGGCGCTCATTTCAATAAGCGTCATAAACCAACTTTGGGACCTAGCCCAGTGGTTGAACAATGCATCGTTAAAATTATGACCGGAGACGGAACTTCCTGCTACTGACGAGGACATGGTGTTAGACTTTGTCAAGACTGACGCCCACCATATAAACTTTTGCAATATATATATATATATATATATATATATATATATATATATAGTACTTCCAAACCTCCTTTAATTACTCTTAAGAGTCAAACCACTGAAATATAGGACTGTTTATAAGCAAAGTGACCAACTTGGCGAAGAAGATCAGAGTTTCTGTCTGTATGCAGGATATCTCAAATATTTATAAATAGATATAAGATTGGCCTTAAGCCACACAACAACTGATTACATTCTGGTAGTCATCCAGAACTTGGATCCCCCAGCAGCCTACACCATTACCATTTTTTAGCCACAACCATTGGATGAAAGAGAAACTTCTAAATTTTGCACGTAAATGATCAAGAGATCTCGAATCTAAGAAGAGTATGTATACAAAATCTAATATGTAACAAAGAGAATCATGTCATGTCATGAGAGCCCGGGTGTTACATGAACTCCGGCTGGAGGTCGGATCCATCGGGTTGATGGGCCTCTGAGTTCACCTTAATGACTGAGGTGGGAGCCCTGGCAGGGGGTTTGGCGTGGAGCTGCGCCATGCTGGCCAACGTGCTCAGTCGGTTCATCTGGCCCATCGCCATGGAAACGGAGGCCGGTGCCAGGCTGGCAGGGATCAGAGGATGTGACATCATCATAAAGGGCAACTGATCCAGAACTGGTGGGGGAGAATAGAATAACACATATTAGAAAAGAGAACTATTGAAGGAGGGAGAGCATAGTATAATAGAGTCAAGAAGGTCAGACCAGCAGCTGTGTTTAAAGGCCATCAAAGTGACACTATACATGCAGCCAGCATGAAACAGGTCTCTTCTGCCTCCTCTTTCATTTTTGCCTCAGTTGTATATTATCCATCACAACTTAAAGGCTGGACTCAGTGCTGTGCGGTGTACTGAAACGCCTGCAGTGTCTCTGGTCCTCTGATGACAGGATTGAAACTGGACACTGATGTCATTTCTTTGTGATGTCAATATTACCTGGATGACTGCTCTGCATCTAAACCACAACTCAAAAAAACACACGTGCGCGTGTGGTTGGAGATGTCGAGTGAGGAAAAAGATGAAGAAAGGAGGAGGACACGCCAGACAAACACTTGCCCTGCTCATTACAACACAGAGATATTAAAACAGCGATGGCCTAAACAGGTTTTTGTGAGTGTCACCTGCAAAACCGCAAACACAGCCTCTCTGGAATTATAGAAAACTTTTCTTTCAACGCCCCGGTGTGTTTGACGAGAAAACCCAACATGCTTTAAGTGGTTCAAACCAAACTCTTCATCATCTTCGCCAATCCGTTGTTCGAACTCCTCACGTTACGACAAGCATCCACTATCTTTAAAGAAAATCCTTCCTCTCAACAGCCCCCCAGTGGGTTGTTGCAGTCCCTCTATTCATGAAACAAACAATCCGGTTGGGGGGGGGGGAGAAAATGACATAAATATTTATCATTTAATAAAAGGAAAAACAAAAACAAAAGAAACACAGGGAGGAAGTGGAACAAAAGAAGCTGATGGCAGTCCTGGTGCTGGGCCAGCAATGCACGCTGGGTAATTATAAACACAAAGGAAAAAATCTTGGACTCTATTCCGCACAATTGTCTCAAATAATAGAACGAGTGCACGGAAACAAAAAAAAGGCTATCCAAAGAGGGGAGATGAAATAGAACAAATAATGGAGGGAAAGGAAAGAAAGAGAGAGAAAAAAAGAGAAAGAAGGAAAGAAAAAAGGCAAAGTAAGAAATAAAGAGTGAGGCGTTGACTTTATGAGCCGGGCTCGCTGGACATATGTGCAGTGCTTTGTGCATTTGGCAGATTAGTCTCTCACTTGCCCAGAGCAGAAACCAATCCAAACAAAAGATCTGTCTGAATGGAGCTAAATAACCAGATGCTCCGACAATAAACTAGCAGCCAACTCCAAATATTAAAGCCTTGGTTAGAAACCAGCGCTCCACTTTTGTCACCCCCCTCCCCTCCAACCCCAACCCCCTCTATAATTTCCTTTTCACTCTCCTTCTTCTTTACTCTCCTCCCCTCCTCCTCCTCACCCCTTCACTTTTTCTGCCCTCCCATCACTCTCTCTTATGTTTCATTAAAAAACATCAAAAGTCAAAGTGCCTCTCTTATGTTTATCCAAACAAACCATTACTGTAAACAAACAGTTACTGTAAATTTCCCAGAAGATCTTGTTAAATGCAGAAATGGCCGCTCCCCGCTCTTCCCCAGCCCATAAGGTGTCACACTCAGCATTTGTGAGTGTGTGCGTGTGTGTAATCTGAGATTGCCTTTGTAGTGGTTAAAGCTCTGGTAGGGGCCTATCCTTCCCATAAGGCCGTGGGTGGCGGTATGGAAAAAACACATTGTTCTTATGTGTGTATGTGTGTGTGTGTGTGTGTTTCCACTTGACTCCATCATTAACAGTGATTAGGCTTTACAGGTTTATAATGGCTGGTGGTAACCATGCCACCTAACTGTGCACAGATGCTGGCAGTTGTAACTGAGTGTATACAATGGTAAACAATGCTTGAGACCCGGGAGTGTTTACAGACACGGGTAAAGAAAAAGATTTATTACGCACGCAGTCAAAGCCAAAAACAAACACAAAAAAAGGACTCGGCTCAAACACGCAGTGTGATTTTGTCTCCTTCCCATTTTCTGAAAAACTCAAGGACAATTTCTCCCTTTTCATTTCTGTCCTAATGCCATGCTCCTCATGTTAAGTGCGCGTGTTTGCGTCCCAGGTTGATACCGTATTCCACACAGACCCCCATAAGCCCTGTCATCTGTCTAAACACACTGGTGTCCCTTTAACCTGTCGATAACAGTGGGGGCGGTGCGCACCGCTTGTTTGTGTGTGTGTGTGTGTGCGTGCGCTGGTGTGCGCGTGTCCGTTCTGCCAATCGATTGTCCAGCATTTGTCGTTTGCATTCAGGATAGTGAATTAGAGAGAAGACTATTGATTTGGCTTTAGCCTCTCATCTTATTCATCTCTCTATCATCCTGGTGCGGCTCGCTTTCGTCCACTGGTGCTCCACTTTTCATGGCTGCTCTCCTTTTGCTGCAAAGCCAGGGATCGGTGCAGGAAAGGGAGCAGTTTTAATACGCGGCTACCTGAAAACACACTGCTTACATTTCTTCCAGTTAATTCTGTAACTCAGTATGACGGGCCGATGCCATGTGGAGTATTAGTATTAGTATTAATGGTGATATTTTGGGGCTACAGAGCGGAAGCAACTGCGTTTTTTAGGATACACTTCCTGAATCTCAGTGAATCCCATAAGAATACAAATCCAAGCTGAAGGAAATATTCACCCTTACATGCATTATCACAAACTGAAACAAAAAAAAAACTGATTATTAAGAAAATATCCCTGCATGCTCCTCCTGTCTTGATGGTTTGGATTACCTGATCCAGATGTCTATTTCTAATTTAATCCGAAGAACTGACTCATCGCTGCTGTTTGTTTGTTTTTCATTCGCCGTCTCTCGGAGGAAACGTACCGGCGGCAGAGGTGATGTCACATCCTGGTTTTAATCAGCTCGGTTCAGCAGCCGCACATAAACACAGCTGCTCAAGTCGTATTGACTTGGCATCCCAGATGTGTACAGACATCAGCCCTGCGACGTGTTATATGACCGTCATTATACATTTTGCACTGATGCATACGTGTGTGTGTGTGTGTGTGTGTGTGTGTGTGTGTGTGGTCACACGAACGGAGGACGCTCACCCAGTCCGTGGTTGTGGTCACCGTTCTCTCCGTTTAGCCTGCCATGTTGTTGGTTGCTGTGGTAACTGGCCAGCGCCTCCAGCTTGATCTTCTTGGCCAGGGCAGAGAGATCTGAGAGGGAGACAGATATATATAGAGAGAGGAAGAGGAAGAAAAAGAAGGACAGAAAGAAAGAAGAAGAATCAATAAGAGCCAGATCAATGGCCCCGGTGGAGGATTAGACCGGTGGGTAGGTAGGAGGTTGTCATGGGAAGACAGGGGCCAACCATTCATTCTGACTGCACCACTGCACTGGCCATTTAGTCTGCCAGGGAATCAGCAGTGATGAGAACAAGCCAAGACATTCATCTCTCCCACACAGGGACATCACATCCCACCGCACAGCACACAGGGCGACATTTAGCGACGGCAGCAGCTCCACCTTTTCGCCAGAAAGTACTTCTTTATAAGTATAAATTAGAAGCATTAGGGGAAAGAAAGTCAAGCTACTTTTTAACAGGGGTTGTGCACTTTTGGATAATACGTAATGGAGAGTGGGAAAAGACAGGAGGGCCGAGCTGTATTTTTAATTTGAGTCTTGAACCTCAGAAGGTAGTTTGACCCACAGATCAACCTCTAAAACTCCATCTCATGCCACGGGAAAATGAAATATCTCTCGCACTAATGCAGACAAACACAGTGAATTATTAAAGTTCGACAAACCACACAACTGTGCAAACACTGACTGAGGAAATGCAAACAAGCCATAAGTCTTAATTTCCTGATCTGGGATACAACATCTAAACATTTGTTAAAAACTGAAGTGCTGAGTGTTTTTTCTTTGTGTTACACAATGGTTTTTCTCGGGTGAAAAGTCTGCCTGTTCAAGATGCAGATAGCCACAACAAATTGTACTTTCTTCCTTCTCATCTCCTCTCCCTCTCTTTCCTGCCCTCTCCCCTAGCTCTCCTCCCATCCCCTCTCCTTACTTTACCTTTTCAAATGTCAGCATCACAGCGGGACATAAGCCACCGTGTTGCGTGCGTGCATGTGTGAGTGCACGAGGCGAGAGAAAGAGACTAAGGAGGATGACATCAAAGATTTTCCTTGCCTTTTACGCTCCAATGTCCTCCCTCGCTCTCTCTGTCTCTTTCTCCCCTCTCATGTGGCCAGCTCTAATCAGTAGCGCTGACATTGCCGCCGTGCCCTCTCCTTTGGTGGAAAAAGACTCTTTTCCCACTGAGAAAGATGCTCTTGAACACTCACGCATGCACAACACACACACACACACACACACACACACACACACACACTCGAGCACCTTTGAACAGTGAGAGGAAGCGGAGCTAACAGAAAATGGCTTCTTTTGAGGCGGGGAATGAAAAGATCAGGTTGCAGTGAAGAGCACAAAGCCAAGGGCAACTTTGAGAGCGGTGAGGTGCCAACAATTACTTTTCTCCCTTTCTCTGTGCTACACACACACACATACACACAAACACCACAATAGGGACTCAAACACACATCAGAACAAGTATCACTGTGGCCTTAAGTAGGCAGTTGGCTAAGACTGTTCAAAAATATAAAGCAGACTCTGACATTAAAGATTTTTTTTCTTTTTTTCTTTTCTTTTTTTTTTTTTACCTCCACTACATTCAAAATAGATGCATTTTCCTAAAACTTAATTTCATACTTGAAGAGACAGTAAATGCATGGGCTTGGATGTAGTTTACACAAGAAAAAAAAAACGTACAGTCACTCAATTAAAACGTGTATTGCTGTTTTTGAACAGGAGATTTATGAAGGGATTTAAAAATGGTATCAGAGGCCGACAAATTATGAAGCTTGCTCAACTTTACTGAGGAGTTTGTGTACTTATAATTCAAAAAATAAAAACAGCCAACTTGCAAGTTATGAGTTGTTTCTCGTGTGTCAGCAATGCGTATGCTAATTTTATTAATCAACACTCAGGTCGCCTCCCAGAACCCCGCCTCCTCATACCATTGATGATGGGTGAGATGTGTCATTATGGGGGTCTGCGGGAAAAGTAAAAAAAAAGAACGGCCCATCCTGAGTCTATTCTGCATTAGCAACCTGCTCTTTTCTTTAAACTGATGGGAGTAACTTAGCTGGCTGCCAGGTCCTTGCTTTCACTTTCCGACAGCTGAAAAGGGAACAAAATTTGAACTTTGCCAGCAGCTCCTCTGAAGGCTAAAGCAACAATGTGTCACTAATTCACTGTTTAAAGCAGCTCATGGAGCAAGGATTTCCACTGTGACTCCTGTACAGTTCTGAAGAATTACAAACCTAAACCTTACAGAAAATGAAAAAGAGGATTTAGAGAGTCAGAGAGACTCTCTTTTTAATAAATCTTTGATACATAATTCTAAATACTTGAAAGGATTTGGCCATGTTTTATGCCAAAAGTCTTTTATCATAATTATCAAGGTGTATGCATACTACTGTACATATTCAATAAAAAAAAGCTTATATTTGAGTCAAAAGAGTAGAATATTTTTAGTTGTATTTTTTATTTTTATTTCCTGGTGTGGAGATCTTCTGCCTAAAGTTTTTAATTTCATAGGAGCAAATGAGTGTTGTTACCCGAGCTTCTCCTTGCTTAGTTGACATAGCCGAACTTGCCCCACTGGGTAGCTCATGGCCACTGCTCTCATACGGTGGTTACAGCTGATAATGCTGTCCCGACCGACAGCAGGGTCGCGTTAGCATAGCACCCACCCTCCAGTAGACACTGTTAGCTCTGTCAGCACATTTGCCTATATTGTACTTTTAGCGCTGTTTGCACCGTTAGCTACGGGCCACCGGCTCAGAGTTCACCACGTTGATAGCCGCTGAGAGGCAATCGAAATGCTCCCAATCTGGTGTTATGCACCTTGAATATGCAGAGTGAGCTCACAAGTTGCTGAATGGACTGGAGAGGGAAAATAGAAGTGGAAAATTGGGGACAAGGATCAAAATTGAAGGTTGTAATTTTGGTCCTTCAACAAGGCAAATTGGAAAATGAAAAACAAAATCTTAGAAGAAATGAAGAAATTTAACAAAACAATACAATTATGATGTGAGTGGTGAGGGGCAAAAGGTTAACTCAAAACACAAATTAGAAAATGTAAAATTATTTGTTGCCTCACTTCTGTGGAAAATACACATTTTGGAACTGAAATATGTCCGACTAGTCAATCTAAGCTGCACAGTGGACATATTTACTGTATGTGCGTGGTAAGGCCTGGGTGGTCACCTGCAGGAGGTATGATCCCAGCATGCATCAGACCGCCGTGAGACAACATGTGGTGAGTCCCACCCTCTGTCACACTCTGCAGCCTCTTGGGCGGTCGTCCTGGCCTCGAACTGCGGGAAGAAAAACACAAGTTAACATTAGTCATTAAGCACATTAACACTTTATCCTCCCTCAGTAACTTTTTTTTTTCACGTCGGGGCTGAGTTGGGTGGCCTGGCAAGAGAAACTGCCCTTCAGTCTGTAAACCTCTGATCCTGCTGAAGTGTCAACAAGCAAAACAGTGAAACCTGAGCGGCTCCAGGAAGGCTGCTGTGCAGCAAATCTGACCTCCCTGTGGATACGAGCAAGCAAAAAAGGAGTTTCCCTATGGCATCAATAAAGCGCCTCATTACTGTTCAGCTTACTCATTCATTTGTTTGCTTATTAAATGTGTTTGTTCGCCTCCTTCCCTCGCTAACCTTTCCCCATTTGGTCA